>VZRZ01001493.1:182465-361214 GCA_013398175.1 Climacteris rufus | reverse complement strand
TATATATATATATATATAGTGTGGTCATTACCTTTGGTTTATGATTAGTTGTTCTGTCTAGATGAGCTGAGTTCACTGTGTTTACCCCACTTTTTTTTCTGCCTTATTTTCTTGGCAAATGTCTTCTCACACATAGATATTTTCTACTTTAAAAGGTTTCAGGATTTTTAACAAATCATAGCAATCTCTCACATGCTTGCATATATTTTGTAGCAATTTTGGAAGATAAATACAAATGTCAGTAATAAAGATCTCATGAAATTGTTTCTTTGTTAGAGAAGGAAAAAAAAAATTCATCCAAAAATATTTTAAAATCTAAATATTTTGTGTTTTCACCCTTTGCTTCTTTTTGTGCAAAAGATTTACAAAATCATTGTGACAGTTCAAAGGTTATAAAAGTAAAATCCTCTTTTTTGAAATGCTGTGAACATTGACCTAAGGACTCTGGAATACAGAAAAAAACAGCAATTTAAGTGCGTTTTCCCCTGAAGAAGAAATAAAAATTGTTATGTCAAGCTCAGAAACAGACAGAAAGAAAATTTAGAGATAGGGCAACAATATATGTGCACTTTTCAGATCCAAAATGGTTTAGTAGACATTATTAATGTGTCTGTCCAGTTCTTCCTGTCTACAGCTGGGATAAGCCTAAGGTCCAAGATTTGTTTCTAGTTACCAGGGTACTGTATCTCTTCTGCAAATTCTTAACATAAAACTCCTGCAGGTCTCTGAATTGCCCAGTGAATATGCTGGATCCAGCACTAGGTATTGATTTTGTTGGTCAAATCTACCATGCCTGCCAATAAACTGCAGCAAAATGAACTGTATGTCATTATGGGGAGAGATAAGGGGGAAAAAAGAGAATTGTGTACTTTATTACAGAACTTACTGAGTACCCACCCGACATTTCAGGCTGGTGGAACAATAATAGCCATTTTCAGCCCTTCATTGGAAACTAAGTTCAAGTACAGAGTGGTGAGCTTAATCTCAGCTCAATTTTCATTTAATCTTTGGAGTCAAGCAATAATCACAATGATCAGTTTAAATTTTAATCTCTAGACTATCTGACTGAAAATAATTCATCATAAAAGAGAGTTTCATACTGGAGAAAAGGCTTCAAAACTTTCTAGAAATTAGAAAAGCTAAATAGTTAACGGGCAGAGATTTTTATTCACTCATAGGGAACAAATGTTGCAGTCACCACTGAATCAAAAAGATATTTATAAGAGGGGATTTTTTTTTTGTCAATTTATTTTTTCTATGCCATCAGTGCAGTGTTACTGGATGGCAGGTGGACATCCAAGCTAAAATATGTCTCAGAGTTTTAATTAGAAGATACACCACAGGTTGTTGGTATTGAGTCTTGCCTGGCTTTGTGACCCCTTGAATATACGGATGAAAAGTGTTACCGGTCTCTGCTGGAGCTTGGAAGAGATATATGGATGATTGAGCCTCCAGAAGAGCTGGCACAAGAGACAGAAATAGTGCCTTGGAGTGTGATTGCTTGGCATTTGCAGCCTGCCTTCAGAACCACGCCAGCTGTGATCGGAGAAGCCACTGATTCTGTAAAGACGTTTTGCTGCATTGTGTTTGAAGGATTAAAATGATCATTAAAGCAACAGGTGCTACCCCAGATTGTTTTTTAGACTGAAATCTGCATTGGTTCAAACATTTTGTTGCCCAGTAGGCTGTGTATATATTTGTGTGATCTGTTTTTGGGGAAAGACTTGCACTATATATTAGCAATTCTTTGCTCTCCACAGAAGAGGCAGTTTCAGCCTTTCACCAGAGTATTTCTGCATCAAGTATTCAATACTCAACTTGCATACATTCAAAGTTATCTGGATTAAACACAAAGATTCATTTTATCCCACACGTAACTGAGCCTCCTTTTCCTCCCTCTGGCAGAATGTTTGTTTTCTCCAGAGGAAATTCAGAAAACTGTGTGTATAATGTGTTTAGACAACCAAAGATCTTACTGTGACAAATTCTCTTGTATCAAAAACACATATGAAACACTGATTCTATGAGTGATTATCCATTTCAGCATTTGATACTGCAATATTTATTAAAGGAAGCTATCACAGAGACTAAAAGCAGAAAGACACTTTTCTGTTTACAAACACTTTTTTCCAGTACATAGTATTATAATTTTTTAGTAACAAAATCAAGCCAAGGGAAAAAAATAATAATTCAAAGAACTGCCTCAAATCAACCTGTGGCAAAAATAAATGCAGGCAAATAAAGCAGTACCTGTTAAAATTTAATTAAAATCAAAAATTATATAAGATGTTACATTACTGCTCAATTTTTAAAGAATAGCTGTTTTCTGAAAACACTAACATGAAAATCTTGTTTTGTAAATTAGTTTCAACTCAGGGCTATGAATCTTATTTCCTATTTCATGTAATGAATACTGAATGCTACCATTTGGGAATACTGGTTAAATGTTAAAAAATGGCTTCTCCATTACAAAAATATGCTGTTTATTCATAATATTACTTATTCAGTATAATTCAATGACATTTTATTAGAAAATTGTGAGCTAAAACCCTATTTTTATTCTATGTTTATATTGTAACTTAGAGTGTTTCTCAATCCAGAATTCATCTGGAATTATTGAAAGAGTAAATATAAGAGGGCAAATCATAAATTGAGATTTAAACATTCTCAAAATTATTGCCAAATATTTTTCAGCAATAATAATTCCAAATATTCCAAATATTTTCTAACAGCTATTGAACTGGAAGATAAGAAAGTTTTTAAAGGCAGTTTTACTAATGTGCTTTACATTAGAAAACTGAAGAATAGGTGAAAAAAATGTGAAATTAAAAAAAGAGAAAGATTAGAGTTCTGTGAACCGCACTCTTACATAGAAAGCCAAGCTATCTTTTGATACTCGAGTTTAATGTATTGAAACAGTGAACAGGATATAAACTGAATTCTACATCCTGTTCTGCAGTGCAGGTGAGGTGATTAGAAATAATGTTGGCAGAGAGAAACCAAGTCTGATCATGTGGTTGCACTTCTAAACAAAGACAAATAAATAAGTAAGCCCAGGTTTGAAGCTAATACCTTGCCAAAGATGAAAGGTTTTTCAGGTTTGCTGGCCAGAATTGAACAGACCCCAGAGGCTGAGCTGCAGGGGAAGAAGGGATGAAATGATGTCCCTGTGCCTGAGGAGCAGGAGCAGGATGTGTGTTCACCCCTGGCAGGCAGCACAGGGAATCCCATCTGCTCATCCAGCCTCAGTTGCTGAGAGCATCCCACAGAATTTATCACTGTTTTGTGATAAACCAAACCTTCCCCTATCCCATCCCCACTGCAAGACAGCCACAGTCAGCAGCTTACTGTACTAACTTGAGAAAGATTTGAAAAACCACTGGTAATCTTCTGGGATCCAATTGATATTTCACCTCCAAAACCATTCCTGCAGGGAACAGAGGTGGCTAAATGTTGCAAGTAACAGACCCTACATAGGGACTTTGGTTATAAACTGAAAAATAAGACTTATCTATTCTCCAAATATCCAACAGAGAACATGAGAGAAAACTGAATACTAATGCTGTAGTAGACTGGTCTTTGATCTGGTCTGATACATCTGTTCTTCCAGTCATCAGTGCACAAAAGGAAATAATCACAACAGGCATAACACCTCCACTACTTTTAATATTTACAGTACAGAACACCCTTGACATTTGCTCTTTTAAATCCCTCTGAATTGTTTTTAAAAAACACCTTTTTGTTTTTTCTGTAGTTAACACCAGCTTTGCTTATTGTAGAATTGTAGAATCATGATCACAGAATTATGTTAGAAAGGACCTTGAATCCTATCCAGTGCCACCCCTGCCATGGGCAGGGACACCTTCCACTATCCCAGGTTGCTCCAAGCCCCATCCAACCTGATCTGGGACACTTCCAGGGATGGGGCAGCCACAGATTCTCTGGGCACCCTGTGCCAGGACCTCACTACTCAGTGAATAAAGATTTTATTCCTAATATCTATCTAAACTACTCTGTTTTCATTTGAAGCCTATTATTATGTGTTTAAGGCTGTCGGCAGCAAGTATGCATGACATGTTTGCTTGCCATTTATATCCCTTGAAAGAGGCTTTTGGATCAATATATTGGGTTCTTATTTCAGTTTTGAACTGGGAAAAAAAAATAGGAATGTATTTTACTTGCAAAAGTACCCTCAAAATCTTATCCACTTGGTTTTTGGCAGTTATTGTAGTGCACTAAGACATTGGAACACTGAACATTAAGAAATTCTGAAATTTTCCTTTCACAGTACCTTAAATGTTGAATAATAGAAATTACTGTCTTCCCACTCACATATATTGTTTATTTCTCCTCCTATGCTAGTTGCACAGTGTTTTAAATTGAACATTTTCACAAAGATGGCAAACAAAACCAGTTTTTTATTCCTTGTATTTTGCCGACATTAGGTGGCAACGGTTGAAAAAGAAAAGCAAAACAGTGAATTAAAATAAATATATAGACCTTAATACCTGCTCCAGCTAAAACACAGATAAATGTGACTTGTTTCTCCAGTGAAAACAGTTAAATAAAGGCACAAAAGAAAGTCCAACTTCCAGGATTCTGCTCTGAAGAAAAGTAAGAAACACAATCATGTACAAGATGGAGTTGTTTGATAGATTAGGAAAACATAAACTGCACCATAGGCAGGAAAAAATTTGTGGGCCAATGTTTTAATGTGAGCACCTCATCTCATGGTATTAACTACTTGGAAATTATGGTAATTCACTCAGATGTCAAGACATTCTCAAAATGGTTCTAGTTTCTTTTAGCATCCCGATTTTGTAATATTTCACAGAAGGCTTGGGATGGTTTCTGCTAGTCTTGGTTTTTTCATTGAACAGAAACATACTCCTTCAGTAGTTTAGTTGAATTCAATACAGCTATTTGAGCAATCAAATAATACCCAGCATGAGTCAATGTGAGAGGTTCTGGCTAAAGAAAAAACAAGCTATAAATCATGGCAAATGATCTCATTAGAAATCAAACACTAGCTGCTGTACAACAGAATGGTTACAAAAGCGAGGCAGAAAAAAAAAGAAAGGAGAGGATTATAAGAGATTCTGAAAAGGAATTTTTCAAACACAAGCAAGAAAAATAAGCAATTTTTCAAAAACAAGCAAGCAAAAGTAAGTGACTCAGAAATCATTATGCTGCTGTTGCAGCAGATTCCTCTAGTCATTGACTAGCAAGAGTTTCAAAAGACAGCCTGTGCTTTGCTTAGTATGTTCTCCTAAATACTCTGCCTTTAAGTTTCCAGTTATTTGGGAATAAAGTGTGTCCTGCCCACACTTGTTGAGGTTATTTTCATGTCCTGGTCACCAAGACAGGCATGGTCCCTGAAGCCAGTTTTGCAGGTCAGAATTAGTCGCTGGAAAATTATATATTTTCCCTAGAACATAGTTTATTTTATAGCAGAACGTATGCTACCAAAGCTAGGGTACTGTGACACATAATCATCTAGAAGGAGGAAAACCATTATAAAAAATAGTAGTGCATAAAGGACAACAGCTGTCAACAAAGGTGCATTTACTGATAAATCAGGCAGCCTATTTTCAGAGCTATACCGAAGCATTAAAAAGTAATTTAGGCAGCCAGTGACCTGCATTAAGTGCTGGAACAAATTATTTAACATTTCAAACCTCCAGAAAAACTTTTGGACTTGATTCGCCCTGAAAAAAAAACCAAAACAAACAAACTAACAACAAAAAAACCCTAACAAACAATAAACCAACAAACAACCCACAAAATTTCATGGTGTGAGCCAAACCCCACTAAATTAAACAGGAGGTTTTTAATTCATTTCAGTGAACCCGATTTGAAAATATCCTGTTTGGTGAGTTTTTTTAAAATTTTTGTGTTTTAATACGACTACTCCCACAGTAATTGAAAATGTCCCTCTTAAGAAAAAGTTTTCAGCATTAATGAGGTAAGTCTGGACTGCTTTAAAAATGTAGACAGGGACACAGCTGATCCTGTCCTGTGGGACTACTGAGTACTTGTGGGTTAAACTTATTTTATGACCACCTCTGCCAGAAGGACGAGGCACAGAAAGAGAAAACACATTTCCTGGAATCACAGAATGGTTTGGGTTCAAAGGAACCTTAAAGCTCATCCAGTTCCACCCCCTGTCATGGTCAGGGACACTTTCCACTGGACCAGGTTGCTCATCTACCTTGCAGTAATTTGTTCAAGCTGTGGTAGTTTGATAACATCTCCAAACTCTGGGAGAAAAGCACTTCAGCTGGCATCATGGAGAATTTCCCCCTGGAGAGAAAAAGCATAATATTTTTTTAGTGGTGAGAAACTAAGATAAGGAATTTGACCTCCAGTCTTTTCCTGTGTGTGGCAGGGACCACTTCATTTTAATAACAGGGATCTTAACCTTTAAAATCCCACCTCTCAAACACCCTCCATACACAGCCAGCATGATAAGGTGAGTAAGCAAGAAATGTTGAATTATGCTTAAGATGCAAACTTTCTGTCATTGAAAAATGCATTTGCAGTAATGCTGTTCCCAAGGAAGTCACCCTTGGGGACCCATATGCAGAATTATTTAGCAGACACCCCGTGGGTGTTTACCTGCACTGTGTGCCTGTGACAGAGACTTCAGCTGTACACATTTTTCCCAGAACCAGGGCTGTCACAGCTTCAGAGACATAGGTCCTGATCTTATCCAAAGCCAGCATCATAATGGAAGTCCAGGATTATGCTACACATCACAGCCTGGCTTAGCAAGGGCAAGGGCAATTCATCCTTGATTTTCTACTTATTTTAAAATGTCTCTCAGATAAGAAACATTTGATCTGCTTTTTATGGGATCATTCAGCTTCTGAATACCATGCTGGCCTGAGGACTTTTGCTTCTGCTGTTTCTTTTTTCCTTCTTTTTTCTTTCTTTTTTCTTTCTTTTTTTTTTTTTTTTTCCTTTGGTAAAAAGTCAAAATAATATTGAAACACAAACAGGAATTTCAGATCAAATGCACATTTTAACAGATAGCCTTGCAAAGGTGCACTAAGGATAACAGCTTTTGCTGTTTGCCTCAGTGCTGCTTAGAGGCACATCATAAATTCTTGACTTCTGCCAAGCACAAAGAATTTTCCAGCAGCAGCCCACAAGAAATATGCCAAGGCCAGGGGCATTGCAGTACAAGGAAAATGAACATTTTAATAAAGAATAGGTTAGCCAATACTTCCACTGGTAACTATTGTAAAATATGAGGAGTCATTTTGCTGGTAGGAACCCTGAAAGAAAGTTCAATTTACTTTGTCTACTGTGTAAAAGCACTAAGGCGATGACATAGAACTATAATTTTTTTAAATGGCTACTCTCTCACCCCTCGTAAACTCTGAATATATCCTGAAAAGGATGTTCACATTCCCCTTCTGATGGGCAGCCTTTTCAGATCGTAGAATCAGAGAATGACAGAATGGTTTGGCTTGGGAGGCACCTTAAAGCCCAACCAGTCCCATCCCATACCATGGGCAGGGACACCTTCCACCACCCCAGGTTGCTCCAAGCCGTGTCCAACCTGGCCTTGGACACTTCCAGGCGTGGGGCAGCCACAGCTTCTCTGGGCACCTTGTGCCAGGGCCTCTCCATCCATACTGAACAAAATATTTTCCTTATATTGAGTCTTAATCATTCCTCCTTTAGTTTAAATGGTGATATCCACGGCTGATGTTTCACAAACTTCAGTGGTGATGATGATGATAACCTGAAAAAAGAAAAACCCTCTTCCAAATGCACTCTGTGTAGGAGTCCCCAGTCTGAAGAATTTAAAGAAACTAAACAGGAGATGGTGCCTGGTCTTGGACTATAGAAATTTCAGTGCAAACAATGTTCATATTGTAGATGTTTTTGTATTAATCAACATCCTCCAAGCAGCCACTTCCCCCTGGATGGTGGTAAGAGATGTGGAAACTATGTTATTTATGGTGATGCAGAAAGAAGAGGTTAAAAGAAATGTGTTTTTATCTGCAAAGAGATAAAATTTATATTCAATGAGCTTTCAAGACTTTAATACAATTTCTGGAGCAGGCTGCCCAGGGCAGTGGTGGCATTGGACAGATTTAAGAGATGGATAGATGTGGTGCCTGGGGACATGGTTTAGCTGGGGGGGTTGGCAATGCTGAGGTAATGGTTGGACTCAATGATCTCAGAGGTTTTTCTAAACTGAATGGTTCTATGGTTTTATTTTCCAGCCTAAACCATTCTGGGATCCTGCCAGTCCCATCCCACCCCTGCAGATGCTGCCTTCACCACCCTAGGCAGCACTGAAGAACAAATGTTTAGGTCTGTGGAGTGGGCTATGACTGGGTAGAAAATCATGGAATCCTGATATGGTTTTTGTTGGAAGGTCATCTAGTTCAAACTTCTGCTGTGGACATTTCCAACTAAACCAGGTTGCTCAAGGCCCTGTCCAACATGACCTTGAATTTTTCCAGGATGGGCCATCGTCCACCCTTCATAGAATCATGGAGTATTTGGGACTGGAAGGGTCATTTATACGGCATCTATTCCCTGCCACGGCTGGACATCTTCAACAAGAAAAGTAGCTCCAAACTTCTTCCAATAAAGCCTCCTTAAACACTTCCAATGATACACTAACAGAGGGGTTTGAGTAGGGAGAGACCTTTCAAGGTCTTCTAATCCAACTCCTGGCAATGGTCAGGGGCATTTCCAACTACACCAGATTGCTCCAAGCCCCACCTAACTTGACCAAATCTAGATACAATTCACATTTTCTGGATACGAAAGTAACAAATTTGACTGAAGGCAAACCACCTTTTTTTTCCATTTTTTTCTATTTTTTTAATTTTTTTTCCTCTCCCCTTGACTGTGCCCATGTTAATTGTTGCCATTTTTAAACAGTTTTTATTACTGAAAGAAATTTGGACCGTGGAGAAATGGAAAACAAGTTGTGTTATGATTTCTGTGCCTGTTTCTGAAACTCTTTTTTGCTCAGTGCACTGGTAAGCAACACAACATAAACCTGCAAAGTGGGCTGTAAATTATTTAGCCATCATGGCAAACCTGTAACAGACCACCTTTTACAGCACAAAGTAAGAGCAGTTTAATTGTAGGCAATAAACACAGCCACATCAATAATCTACAGTAATCAGTTAACTTGATAGACTTTGATTTTTATGCTCATGAGGTGTATCATGTTGAGGGTCATGGTGAGGTCCTTCATGCTGGATTTTATGCCAACATTGGAAAGGGGGTTGCTCAGATACATGGTGCATCTCACTGAAAGGTCCAGATGTGTTTTTTTCCTCACTTTCCTTGTGTCTCAACTGGTCATTTGAACAGTGAGGCTCCTTGGTGGGGTAATGGTCATCATTCATAAAGCAAGCAGAAAAAGATTTCCAGAGGCAGCCCTCGGTAGCTCTGCATCTCATGCCAGAGATATCCATTCAGGAAATTTAAGCTGAACCCACTGGGTGATGCATTAGGAATCTTATCTTTGCAGAGTCCTATATCTCGGAGTCGCTGTGGAAATGCCTGAAAAATATTTTCACAGGAACAAGATCAGAGTGTGGGACAGAGCTTGTTCAGACTATCAATACCCATGGAACTTTCTTGGAGCTGTTGTAAGCCATAGCAAACGCTGTGATGGAGAACAGTGGCTTGTTTTCAGTGTCATTTCACACAGTAAAAGTTCCTGAAACAGAGTCTGGTTTCCTGATGTACAGGCCACTCTATACATTACCTCAATGACTAGAGTAGGAACATCCCAGTGAATAAAAATCTCAATTTCTCCAAATTGCACATTTCTTTTTAGACTTGTGTTGGTTTAAATGTATTTATCATTTTGCAAACACAATTCATTTGGATTTTTAATGCACAATTAGAAATTAGCAACACTGCAAATGGGTTTTTTGGTCTCCAGGTGTGAGCTTTCATCATGCCTGATTTAGGATGCTGTGGCTGCACCAAGAGGCATGCTATGCTAAAAGTCAGGAACCAGATGTCTCCTGGATGGTAATGTGGGAGTCAGGTGCCTCTAATGCTCTATATCCTGCAAAATGGTTTCATGTCGACGCCAACACAACACCAACAATGGAGGAACAGTTCAATAAACTTCCTATCTAAGCAGTAGTGCAAAAAAAAATTGTTTCCTAAAAAAATTGTTTCTCTAAAATAAGTAAACGCAACAACCTTCAGTTTATAAAGCAATGTTTCGAGACATTGAGGAATTATCTCTTACCGATCCAACAGAAGAATGTGGGAAAATTCCATATCTTAAACACAATTTTGTCTGCCTGTGCAGGTAAAACCTCTACAAGGACATCTCTTTTTTTGCAATATTTTAGTAGTATTTTAAAGGCTTTAACAAGTGTTGTGTTCTGGTAAAGATGCAAATTAAAAACGGAAATTATTTGTAAGATCAGGTAGTGACAGGACAAGGGGGAGCGGCTTCAAACTGACAGAGAGAAGGTTTAGATCAGATATTGGAAAAAAGTTCTTCCCTGTGAGGGTGGGGAGGCCCTGGCACAGGCTGCCCAGAGAAGCTGTGGCTGCCCCATCCCTGGATGTGTCCAAGGCCAGGTTGAAACACCCTGGGGTAGTGGAATGTGTCCCTTCCCAAGGCAGGATAGTTGGAACAAGAGGATTTTTAATGTCTCTTCCAAACCAAGCCATTCTATGGCTCTGTGAAAAATAATTATCCTTTAACCTGGAAGAAATATATTTATTGTATCAAAGAAAGAATGCCTTTTAATTCTTATTTCTTCCTTCCTACTTTATAACGGGGCCTGGTAACCGGAAATTTCACCTTTTCAGTCTTCTGCCCTTTCCAGCCTAGAAGTAAAGAAATTATAAAACATTTTATTGAAGAAACAAAATGAAAACAAATTATGAGAAAGTGATACAGGCAGTTTTTAATAAAATGGTATCCAGAAAACCTCATCTCAGACAAAACAATGTGCATTTGGTTATTATGGAACATTGGAAGTGTTTTATTACAAATGTGACTTTTCTTCACCCTCACTAGTGCTCTGTGCTCTTTTACAAGAGAATTTGTTGAATAGAACTCCAGATTAGGTAGTACTTGGGGGTAAATGCCATAGTTTTGGACTGACTGTAAAGTACCTTCTGGATCTCTTTGGAGAACTGCTTCCATTGTTTCCCAAACTCTTGAATAGAGGCAATAAATAAATAAAAATAAACCAAAATACCCAGAAACAAACAAGTAAAGCAAACCAACCAACCAAACCTCCCTTTGATTTACCACATTTTACCCCCAGAATCAGACAGGATTAAAGGCAACTTCTTTCAGCAAAAGCACAGATTTTCTATCAGTTCAGCTGCCAAATGTTTAGTTTGATGCTTGGGGGTATGGATCCAATAAAGCCATATAATTCAGTAACTCACATTAATTATCCCTCACTTATTCCATCACTTTACACCAAAAGTTAATAATATTTATGTGGCTCAGATCAGCACAATCACCAGTCGCTTGCAATGATTTTCCTATTTTAGATGTTAACAGTAGCAGACCCTTGATAAATCAGTGTATAGCAGAATTACTTAGAATGTGGCACTAACCACAAGCAGTTTCCAAGCTAATTTTAAGCATCCATAAATTCCACAGCTAGAGTAACACTCAGGTTCATGCTGCAAGAACACTTAGTCTGTTAAAGACAGAAATTAGACCAGATACTGCATAAATCAATATAGTTCTCTGAGCTAAATGAAAATAGGACAGTTTACCCCAGCTGAGAAAGTGAATTAGCAACCTCAGGATTTTTAGCAACCAAGCTAAGCAAAGAAAGAAAAAATAGAAACAATAAATAATAACAAACCAAACTAGCCCAAAACCTGGGCAGCTGAAATACAAAAATACTGCTGTATCTGGGTCCTTCTCTCAAAGAGCTTTTATAAATTTCATATCTAGGAGGCAGTGGTTTCATTGACCAGGAGTATCAGTTCTGTGTACTGAAAAAGGCATTTGCAATAACATAAGCAAAATGAAGGGGATATTTTTTTTCCTTAGGGATATAAAGGGATTTTCATGAACTGGGAAATGTAATGAAAAGGAGCAAATGTGTGGGGAACGGTGGAATGATAGGGGTAAAATGAATCAGCACAAATTAATCAGATCTAAGAGAACTCCTTAGGAGTTGCAATTGGAACATCAAAAAGCCATCAGATCAGGAGATACCTAGGGATGCACACAGGGAGTGAAACACTAAGCATTGTGACTGAAGATTTCAGCCACTGTGGCTTGCACAGGCCCCAAAAACAAGCAAACAAAAAAAAAGAAAAAAAGGAAAAAAAGAAAAGCTAGGAATATTTATTATATCTTTCTGAATGAAGACTTCTATGGTACCACAAGTGAATATAGATCACTGCATATATCAACATGATGGTGTTGAGGGATACTCCTGGTGCAGGGAGCTCGGTTTGCAGCTGCAGTGTGGAAATGCAGATTGGTTGAGCTCTGGGAGGGAGCCCAAGAAAGGAGGCTGTGAACTGCCAAGCTTTTCCATAAGAAAGTGTGGGAACAGACAGTCTGAAAGCCTTGCTGGCATCAGTCTTGCTTATCAGCCAATGCCCATGAGAACTTTCAACATCACCACAGCAGGGATGTGCACCTGTGATCACGAGGTTGTGTTTTGCTCTGGATTAATCTCAGCTGTATGTAATCCACGATATGTGGGGTGATAGAATGAGAGCCAAGGAGCATGTGGCCTGAAGGTTAAGGGATGTATAACAGACCCCTGGTGAAATAAATCAGGGCCTTTTGCCTTTGGATACTTGGAGTTGTGTGTGATTATTCGTGTCATTTTCCATCCCGACTGCCACAAGAAAGAGCTTCCTTAACAGCAGACAGAATTTCATTTAATCTGAGGAGCAGCATCTGTAAGTAGTCAGAGAGCAGTCTTCTATCCTTCAGGTTTACACAACAGGTGGGAAAATAGAGGAGAGTTCAATAAAACCGTTCCAGTGCCCACTGTGCAGGAGTCTGGGATTTCACAGTCAGATAATATAAGGGGAGAAAAAAACCCCACAACAATATGGATTGAAGGAGGGCACAGAGGAGAGGAGATGGAATGGGAAAGTGTTACAGGAAGTTCTCTATTGGTAGCTTATGAACATAAATTAATTTTTTTTTAGCTTTGCATTGAAGAATGGCACCTGCAAAGTCCTGGGGATACTTGCAGCCACTTCATTTATTTTCTATTAACAGAACATGAGAGTTTTTACAGCCTTTTAAAGGGCAGCCCATATATATTGTGCAAAAGCATATCTCAGGGAGAAATACAATGCAAAATCAATTTGTGTATTTCCTTGTCTTCATCACCTTTCAGCAATAAACCCTGCTAAACAGTAAAACTGTAATTCAGTTGAAATTAAATTCTTAGGACGCCCCCACAAGTGTTGACTTACATGTAGGGGTTCTAAGTAGTACAATTATCTCACACTCTGTATCCCTGCAACATCCTCATAATGCAAAGACTTGCAGAATAAAAGATGAGTAGAAGTCTTGATCTCTTAAACTGTCTTCACTCCATGTCTGTGCCATTTATCTGTCCTTAACCCATGAGAGCCCTTCCCTGCAGATACAGTTCCCTGGACCTGATGTGCTAAACTACCTGGCATAAATAGTCCTCCACTGTTTTAAGATGTCACCTGCCTTAGAATTTTCCATATATTCTGACATTTACTGTTGGCTATAAGGGCAAGCTGTTCAGACAGGTGAAAAATGGGTCTGTAAATGTGCTTATAAATCCCTTCTACTAAAAAAATATAAAATAGTAAAAAAATAAGGAAAGGTAAGTGCATAACTATAGTAATAACCAATCATGACTAAAGGAAATACAAGAAGAAAATTAATTTACTGTGATTGCACTCTGTAACACATAACAACAAAAAAAAAATATACAATTCTAATGCTGAAATAAAAAAAACATGCATTGAAGTTGCTTCTATTGAGCTCCAGAATAGAACAGTGTCAGGACCAACATCCTTGCTCATCTGAAAGAATTCTTACCTTTAAAAAAATTGCCAAAGACATTAAAATCAGAGATACCTGAAGGATCAGATGTGTTGGGTCTATTCATGAAATAGACCTGGAAGAACAAGACATTGTATAGGAACACAAAACTGACAAACTTGTAGACAATATCATAATTCTCTACATATTTCAGATTAAAACAAATACATAAATAAATAAGGAAAACAAACATACAAAGCCCAAATAGTAGTTTGAGGCCTTTTTTTCAGTGGGAAAGGTTAAGTTAAAGATGAGGAATAACATGCCTGGAAAAGACCTTGAGTTCTTGATGTTCTGACATTTGTTTTTATTGTCTTTTATAAAAGGAAAGCTCTGTGGGTTTTCCTGTTAGCAAGAAATTCACCTGGCCAGCTACATCGAATTCTGAAGAAGGTTTGGATTTACTCCCCATCATTCCCATAAATGCCAAAGCCTTGCTGCAGGAAAATGCCTTCTCTCAGCAACCAGGCTAAAGAAAACTCTGAGAATGGAGCATGTGGCTTGTGATACATGTGTACATGCAAGACCCTCATTCATTAAACAAAAGGAATGAATATGAGAAAAAAAATAAATGAGGGTTAGCAATTGGATAGAAAAAGAAAAATCCCAACTGGTAAGTTTAATCAAGAATCTCAATTATGGTTGTACAAAATAAATATTAAATTGAATTATGTCCTTTTCATTTCTGCAAATTGCTGCTTGAAAAACAAGTTTTAGGTGATGAATAAATGGAACTTCTCATGACAGATTGCAAATATATTTTGGAAGATAGAAGCTACATGCATGGCCAGGAAAGCTAAGGGTGATCTCTCCTCAGAACACATTTTAAACTGTCACAATTTAAGATACCATAAAATAATGTGTCAGTTTTCTGGATCTGTGTAGTCAAGGGCTAATTTTTTGTCTCAACTCACTAGATTCTAAACCATCGATGAGTTGATGGCCTTAAACCTTTTGGCCACCTTTATTTCTTGCTATTTCCTTTTCAAGTGATGTGGAGAAGTCAGCAAAACTTGACGAAGTATGGTTAAAGACACCCTCCTCAAAGAAAGTAGAAGGAAGCAGCACAGCTGCAAGAACAGGGTGTGGAGACAGAGCACTAAACAATTTATCTGTTTTAAGGAACCTGAATGGCTCCACCAGGTATGAAAACCTGAGCCTGGAGAACAGAGCCATCACAGCAGTGCTCCTACAGGGCTGCCAGCCATTTCCACGTGTTCTGCGGGGGATTTGTGAATAATTGAAGGCAGCAACTGCATGGTTCAGCTCTTAGCCTTCACGTTGCCTGAATTGACATAATGAAATATCCCTCTGGAGAGACCTGAGGGAGTTAGAAAAGCGCACTTCTCCCCACGCCTGCTTGCGATTTTCCCATCTCAAGGGCTTTGCACAGGTGATTTACAGTACATTATGCACACATTGTGTCAGGGCTGTGAGACTCCAAACGATATTATGCTTCATAAGCTGCACTGCAACAAGCAATCAAAGATGTTAAGTCATCCATTTTAGAGCAGATTTATAGAGAAATAGTCAAGTCCTGGAATTAAGCTCCTTACACTAGGGTTGGAGGATGAGACGAGGCAATGTGGAAAATGCACATGAATAATGCAGCATAATGGGGCCAAAGGTAGGTATGGACACTTCAAAGACTGACATGGGAGTGTTTGCCAGTGATATGGTGAATAAAGTCATATGGTGTTGTGGACATATGGGGAGAGCTTTTTTCCAGCAGTGGTCCAGTGGAGGATTGCTCAAGAAGACTTTGGGGAGGTAGCTTGAGCTTTTCTATTCCCCTTGATAAAGTGACATGGAAAATTTTCCAGGTCTTGCTAACCTGGTCAGCCAGAGCAGAGGTTGATGTTGCAGAAATCTTACCCATTTTAGTTCAGGAATGTCCCCTTTCTGTGTGCCACTGCACCTGGAGTGTGTCTTGTCACATACACAGACTGTGGGGAGGACAACTCCTGCCTGACCATCTGGAGCAACTCCAGTGTAGACCCAGAACACTTAAAAACAAAACAGATTCTGGGAGGAAAACAAAATGTTAGTACTACCAATGACAACTACCAATTTTAAAAAGTTCATTTTCCAAGGCAGTTTCTGATGGGCAAAATGAAGATGTGTTTCAGGATTCAGAGTTTACATAGTGAAAAAAAATAATTGGTCTAAGACAAGGGAACCCTTACAGCCAGCTGTTACTGGAGTTTAAAATTTAAACCCTAGACTTGTTGAGACAGGCTTTAGTAAGCAGACCTGGGAGCAATCCAACTGCCTAACGTGGTTCTTGGTTTCACTGTAGGTGTCCCAGATGCAAAACCTTTGAGCAGGGGTGTCAGGTAACTCCTGCAACCTCAGGGTTGCACCACACTGCCTAAAACAGCTCTTCATACCTGTGTTTAAACACCAAAATCCTGCTCACAACTACACAAAAAGGACTTGAAGAAAAATCCCTGCATAAAATCTTTTTCTTTTTTTTTTTTAATTTTTTAACTTTTAAATAGGAGAAGAGACTGAAATGTAAGATGAAGAATTAAAATCAGATAACTTCGCACACTGTGTTTAAATAATAACTTATAAATTGGCATAACAAAAGAAAACACTTGGAGCATCTAATTTTATTCTTGATGTAATTCAAAGTTGAAGAAACACCAGATATTTTAATGTAGGTTTTAATGCAGGTCTTATGAATCTCAATTCATATGTATTTTCAATGGTCACATTTTCTCCCATAATTCAGATGTTTCAGCTTCTTGAAAACTGCATTAATCTGAAATGGTTTTGTCCAAGAAATCCACAATGTTTGTGGTGACAACCTGTTTGCACTTATGTAATAGAATAATAGAATTTCTTGGATTAGAAGGGATTTAAAACCAATCTTGTTCCACCCCCTCCCATGTGTAGGGACACATTCCACTAGAACAGGTTGCTTCAAGTCCTGTCCAAAATAGTAAATATATCTGTGCATAAGTAAATGTATATTTATGTAGCCTATATATGCAAATATCTACATATTTTCCCTCGTTATGTATGATTTATAATTCACATTGTACACATGCATATATATGTGTGTGTGTATATATAGGCTTTCATGTATAATTATGTGGATTTGAGATTCTCTGTAACCCATGAAAAATGAAATCTATTTACAAATCTGATGGCATTTTATTCTCACAGTGTCTGGCTGAATGAACATTGCTGTGTGCTTTGGTGGCACCATCCAATTTCCTGTGCCACAAGGCATGCTTCAGAGCTCTCATCTTCACAGTCATCATGTTCACATTATCTTTAAGACCCCTGCCAATGACCTGAAATTGTATTTGCAAAGGTTGTGTCACTCTTAGTATTGTAATAACATAAAGGCTAAATACTAGATCCAGAGTTATGAGCAGAAAACTGGAATTTGTATGAGAGGGCAGGCCTACCTGGAGGTGTAGGGTTTTGTAAGAGTTATCCTGATCTTGTCATTTTCCTTTACAGCTGTAAAGGAACACACAAAATATGGAAAGCAAGCTGAGCCAGTGAAAGGCTGGTTCTCAGCTGGAGAATTTGTGCTGGCAGAGTGCTCCTGTGCCTCAGCTTCCGAGTTAAATTCATTGTTTTAGGCCACTTGTTAATCTGACCTCCTTGCTTCACAGAGTCCAATCTTGCTGCTTTAACAAGTGTCACTCTAATCTGCATCACTGTAAACCCTAAATCATGTTCTCTCAGAAATAAAGAGCACAAGAGTTTTACATTCTGTGGAACTGTGAAAGGGCTTTAACAGAAATATTATTGTGGTAGCACAGTTTTAAAGACTCTCATGTGAACATCAGTCAGATGTATAATTTATATATTCGTGTTCATGATTTAGCTTTTCTTTCTCACATTTCTTCGAATTCCTCTTCAGCCCATGAGTTTTAATTTTTCCCCATCATGCAAAAGGAATGCACTCTGAACACCAGTGACATAGATTTTCCTGAGGGAATTTAGAGTAAGGCCCTATGGGAGGAGACTGGGACACAGGAACTCAAGAAAATATTTCAGATTTGTGGTGAGAGGTACTTAGGAGAAAGTGTAAACTATTTTAGTGGTATTAAAGGGTTTTGTTTTGTTTTTTTCCTTTCCTCACTTTCCTTGATATTTTGCTCACAAGCTTTATTTTGACACCAATATATTCTGATATGGGTTTTATTGTTTTAAACTTATAAGCATTGAAGTACTGTCAATCATTTCTTGCTCAACAGTATCTCAAGGAGTTTCTGTGTGATAGGAAAAAAACCATCAAAACCTTGCACATCCCTCATCCTTTAAACTGTGGAATTAAAAAAATGTGATGGATTTGATTTCATTTTTTGCTTTTGCCAAAATGCAAGAAAGCTACTTCAACAGTGTTCCTCAAGGTTCATGTGGCAGCATCTTTGCTTTGTCCAAAGATCACACATTTAATTTGTTTTTGGCTTTGTAAATGCTCATCACATTATCTCTTCCTGGTTCTTTACAACATGCTAATCATATTAGTCTTTCAACTACCAGCACAGATACTGCTTTTACTTTCTCCTCTGCATTGCCCATTCCTGCTTATTAACATCTGAATGTTGTTTCTCATTTACAATAAAAACTTTAATTTGCTTTCTTATTTCACCTCTGACACTCCCAGGGCCCATCTCTATCTGGCATCTCATGCTTTCTTAGAAATATTTCTTCAAGGTCTATTGCAGCAACTTATTTCACTCAGAGTTTTAAATTCCATACAGCAACTCATGAAGTCGTTTTAATTTGGTTGATCCGTTGTCATAAAGACACTTATGTTTAATTTCTCTTAATTTGATAAATTAGTTTAACTTTATTAAATACTTCATGGCATAGTTTGCTTTCTGTTCTGTTTTCTTTACAGGACCACATCAAATGGAAATACGCTGAGAAAACACAATAGATAAATCAAAGATCAACAAACAGACAAACAAAAAATTGAAAATGCTTATCCTCTTTTAAACCAACTCATTTTAGGATGTTTTGGTTTGCATTCAACAGCAGGACTCACCATCATGACTTCAGTCCTTCAGCAGGTTCTGTACCTCCCACTTAAGTTAATTTCAGTAGAAAATTTATGAACTTAGTACCCCAGTGGGGACACTCTAGAATTACAGATGTATGAACCAATCAGCAGTGAATCGTGTGATAAAAAGTTAAGTGAGAAAAGTTTCCATAGAGGTGAAGGCATCAGTGAACATTTAGTTTTCTTAGTGTGGGCTTTCTGGACATATTCCACTCCCTCTACAAATACTTAAATCATAAAAATGCAAACGAAAATTGAAATATAAAGGAAAATAAATCAACAATAAATCAGCAATTACTCACTGAATTCAGTAAAACATAATACAGTTTGAAATTGAATTATCTAGTGAAAAGCATCAGGTAACAGGATATTCTTTAAAAATCTCTTTTCAATCCTCTTCTGATTGTCTGCAGGAAACTGGAGAAATGCAATCATAAATATTTTTTAACAATAACCTTTTACAATTATAACAGCTAAAATGCAATCTTTTTCATAAGCTGCTAATTTTTCCCTCAAAAATTTATGAGAAGTCACTGTTTTTCCTATCCCCAACACCTCTCAGAAGCTTCTCCAGGATCCCATTTGTCCCATCCTTACAGAAGAGCCTCTAATTCCTGCACCAACAATGTTTCTAAATACATTTCTTCTTGGGTTAACATCAAGATTTTTAAAACATCTTCCATGCTTAAAAATGTCTCCCATGTTTAATCCTCCAGAAACAATTTCCTACTACTATTGCCAAAGAAATTCACAGGATTTGGCTACTGCTTTGCACAGTTTATATTTTTCAGTTTGAATCTGATGCTTTATTTGAATTTATTTCAAATTGTTGTGTCTCTGTTCCCAGTTGAAATGTATGAATATATTCCTTCCTCTCTTGTTTCCACCTGATATACCTGTAATTTATAAAATAAATCATATACATCCTCTATTTTTCTATCCAACCTGATTTGAGTGGATAAGAAATAAAATCTTTCCAAGGGTAAATTCCGAACTTTTGGGATAAGAGTGGCTTATTCTTTCCACTGAATTTGCTACGTTTAATCTGTATAAGAACAAATCTTTGAATAAGATTTTAATGCATTTTAAGAAAATGCCCAGGACATATGGTGCTCTGTGATCTGTTTGCAGCAATCTTTCCTTTTTAAATGACTCTCCTCTTTCACAGAATAATACTAAAATATTTGTTGAGCAGCAGCACAGTCCCTGCTCTTCTCTATGTCTTTCACCTCACAAAAATCTAAATATAAGTAAGAGTGATGGAGCTTTGACATGAATTGAGAAAGATACAGTTAAATCAAGCTGAAATCCAAGGACTAGAGCATGTTCCTGAGATGTGTGAGATTTTGTCCTGAGACAAACAGCTTCCCATAGCACTTCTTTGTGAGTCTGTTTAAAATTATTTTCTTCTTTATATTTCATTTAAATTTTCATGTAATCTGAGGTTAAATGAAAACTCCCAGATGAAACAGAGTGAACTACTTGCAAAAACTGGCATTTTTTTCGTCATTACAATAGTTCATCAACATAATCATTGATGTCCTTTTCTGCAGGACATTCTCACTGTTTGTAATATTTTCCCTTAGACTGAACATTATGTCTCAAGTTCCAAGTTTACAGTCACAGACAAACACCAAGGCAAGGGTTTTCCTTTGCTAGTTAACATGTTAATTCAGGATTTTTAATAGGTAATTATTGTGTGGATTTCTGCAGTGGAGCACCAGTGAGTACATAATCCACTTCTTCCAGTGGATTTTGGCCTGATAGTGCAGGAAGTGTGGAATCTCATGATAGTTCCTCCACAAATCATAGAAAGAATACTTTGACAAAGAAATCATGTGGGACATTTTTTCTTGTTGCCTAAAAGCAAGGAGACACAACCAAGGTTCATTGGCCAGAGAGATTTCAGGTCTGGACAGGGCAAAGCACCCAGGAATTTGTTATGTCCTAAACTCTGCTCCCATCAATTTGCAAATATCCATGACCTGCCAGATGCAGTGCTCCAGTTGATTCCAATATAAACACTGTTAATGTACTGTGAAATGATTCTCCTGAAGCAGCATAAACATTTCGTATTTTCATTAGACTAGTGAGTTTTAAATTACCATGCCTAAAATGCAATATCAGACTGCATTAAAAAATTAGGTGAACCTGATCCTATAAAATTGATTAAAAGGCTGACCTTGAAAGTTCTTGACTTCATAAGGTAACTAATACATATTAGGAAAAGTAGATGTTTTTAATTTAGAAGCTCAGTTTCTAGTCTAAGAATATTACATTTAACACTTTAGTATGGATAATGCTGTAAATCTCTCCCTGTGTAATGGTCAGACAAAGACTTTTCCCCAAAGTGAAGAAAGGCACAAGACTTATGCAATTTCATTTGTATTCCTGACATTCAACCATCAATTTTGTCAGATATCTGATTGTGACAAACTCTATTTGATTTGAATTGATGGCAAGACCTCCAACATTCCTAAAAACCCTTGCTTTAATATACCTGATTTACAAAACGCCAGTTAGTTAAACCTTAAAAACATATCATTGTGGAGATCATTGGAAGTGATGAAAAAAATTAGGGGTGGAGAAGAAGCTTCTCCTGAACTTAATGTCTGTTGCTAGGGCAACCATATACTCAGCATCTCTATAGATTATGCTCACTGTAGTTACCTCATTTTAAGTATGATGGACTCAGGTAATAACAGGTTCCAACACATAAAGGAACTTATAAAATCTGAATCCAAATTGCCATGTTATTTATTTTTGAAAAGGAATAATCTTTTTTGTACGAGTGGGGAGGTTATTGGTTGATTGGTTGGTTGGTTGGTTGGTTGAGGGGCTTTTTTTCTCTTTTTCTTTCTTTTCTAAATGAAAAGAAACAGAAAGAATTTGAAAATTTGTTTGCAAGGTAGAGGACATTTAAAGTCAAAGTCAAAAGAAGATTATGGTTGGATGTTACGTGACTTTAGCTGTGTGATATCAGTGGAATCTCCATATCTTGGGATGTGAATGCCTTGGAAAGCCAAAGACAGGTTATTGCTCCTCCTCAGTACATCATTTGTAACCCCTTGAGGCAATGGGGCTGCTGATGCTGGAGCACTGCTGTAGAATTAATGCTCTGTGAGGAATATGATCACTTTAATTTAGTAGGATGAGTGTCTTTCTACGAAGGACAAATCTATTGTGTTTTTACCACCATTTTACACTATTTAGCTTCATCAAGGACGGAAAAGCAGCTATGCCTAAAATTCACAAAGAAAGAGGGAACCAATGTTTGGATGCAAATTTTCAAGCTGAAGAAGAGACAGATTTGGCACATCACACTTCAAAAGAACCAGAAAAAGAACCAAGTTAAGTGACTCTGTGGGAATACACTTGCTTACTTTATGAAAGAAAAAAAAAGTCATAAAAGCCTCTCTCTGTCACTGGTCACTTGGGTGGTGATATGAAATATAGCTGTGATATCTTGGGAGTACAGTGGAGAGTAAAGAAGTTATTTGTGAAAATTAAGCTAATGTGTCACCCAGAAGAAAAAGCTGTTATTAACTACAGTAGGGTGCTATCAATCACTCAGGATAACTTTCAAGTGCTCACACTGACTTCTCTCACAGGACAGAACTTTCTGAGAGCTATGGTTCATTCCAGTGCCAATTAACCCCTGATGTCCCAAAAAACTGGAAAATCAAAAGTTGCTCCCAAATTAAGAGTGATGAAGTGAGGGGTGCTTTGGATTGCTAGACAATGTGATCTCTCTGAGGTCAGGGAGCCTCATATAAATTATGGATTACAGTGAGGAGCACAGATAAGGCAAATTATTGGGTTGATGGTCATATAGGACAAGTATAATTTATGGCGTTGCAACTTACAGAAAGGCAGCACAAAAAGAACCCATCTGAGGGGGGAAAAAAAGACATCAGATTTTTCATCTAAATATGTAAAGAGGAATTTTTCATTAAGTTGTCATGAGATCCCACTGGACAGTGTCTATACTAAAGAGGAAGGAATTCTATGATTAATGGGGGAAGTTCCTGACAGCATTAATAGATACCAGTAGAACAAAATACACATAGCAGAAAGATCTGTTAGTTGCCTCCTTTTGTCCCATCTGTCTACAAATGCATATTTCTTCTCTAAGTATTAATCTTGATTGCGATTTAGAAACATGCTTAGAAACATAAGTTACATGTGAAATACTTTCAAGTGTCACAATTTTAGGTATTTTTAGAAGCAGACTGGATGTATATTTAGAACATCTTTTATATTTTACTTGTTCTAGTGATAGCAAGAGAAAGCTTTGCTTCAGTTTTAGGGTTTTTTTATCTCTGATGCTTTGTCAAATTTTTCTGTTCTACCAATATTAGCTTTGCAATATACCTATTCAGGAGTTATTCCTATGTGTAAGATATGATCTATGTTTATGTCACACTGTCATTTTGTTCTTAGAATGAAAAATTGCTGTGTTCTTGCTTATTTGTTTGTTTTTTTTTTTTTAATTTGTATCATGGATTAGAAGACACCTGTGTTAAAGGCTTTTAGTGCTTACATCTGAATACAAAATACAGAGAGAGAAAGTAATATAAGAAAATGGGTAATTGGGACAGCAGCAATAGGTTTAGACAAGTTTTCTACCAAAATAATGGAATATTTTTCACCTGGCCACCAGTTCTTATTCAAATGGATTTCGATTTTAACTCCCAATTCTTTGATTTTCAAATTTTTTTCCTTTACACTGAGGTCATGGCTCTGTTTTGCTGTTGTGCTGGCACATGGTGAGGTGCCTGTTGCTCCCTCTTGCTCTGCCAGGGGGTCCTGTGATTAAGAAGCATGACTGACACTCTCACCTTAAAAATCTCATTTTACTATTTGTGATGTTGACCACAAGAGAAAACCACAGGCTCAGATTAAAGCAGTGCATGTGTAAAATCCTCATTGATTGTCATGATTTGTGAGCACGGTTAAGTTTGAGACAGAGAGACATTTCCTCCTTCCATCTCGTGGAGGAACTGCAGAGCAGAGCTGAGGGGACTGGGGAAATACTTCCTTCACACCCTGAGCAGCAGCAGGAGACCTCTGAGTTTCAGGTCTGCTGAAAAAAGCAGTAAATAATGGACTTAGATAAATGCCCTCCTACTCAGACTGACAGAATGTAATAAGTAACCACAGGTTATGGGATGAAAAAAAGGGGCAGAAAATCACAAAGGCAGTCAGCCACTAAACTATTCCTGCCTTTGAAAATTTGAACTTACATGTCTAAGGTCCAGCAACATCACAGCACATTGACTGAACCACAGATCATTTTTTCCTGCATGCAATGAATGAAATGAAATGATAAATGAAAAAACGGAGCCTTCACACCCTGAGCATGTGATTAGGGAATTTCAGGGAGCAATTAGTTTATAACCAATGCATTCAATTAGAAACTTTAATCTAGGAAGTTTATAACTGCCTTTTAAAATAAAATAAATTTTACTGAATTATTCACTCAACACCTTATGTCAGAATATTAAAAATTATTTCCAGCAGACCAGCCTGAGCTACACCAAAGCAAGTACTCAGCCCAGGCAGCAACACACTTGAGTTTTGTACACATTCATGATTCACTAAATGATTTATGTAACCAATCATTTCCAAAAAATTTATTGCACATTTTAACTGATAAATTTCATCGCTTGACTGTTTTGTGTACAGCAAATTGTGCCTAAATTAATTCAGGTTTCTTTGAACACGTACTGATTATTTTTCCCATTTATCGAGCTCTAGTACTTGTAAGGCTGACAGAAACTGAGTTATAAAATATTTGAGTAAAAATAGTCCCAGAAAAGCTGCCAAATAAATGCAGAAATTGATTGAGTATGGAGCTGAGTCAGAGGCAGCAGCTCACTTGCACCTGGGCAATCAGTTACACCTAGAGAGTGGGAGTGCATAATGCTGTCATCCACTTAGGATTTTGGATTCATTATGGATTTCCCTGAAGAAGTAAAAACAATGACTCATTCTATATAGGTGTGAATGCAAAAGGAGGAAAATTCATATGATTCAACAAAGATTTTAAATTTAGAAACTTACAAGAAAACAGCTCACAAGGTTCGTGGTAATTCTGGCTTCACAAAAACCACGGAAGCACAGAATAAAAACTTATAGGGCTCCAAAGGCATGATGTTCACACGTGCACACATCCTCACAGCAGCGCAGGAGAACAGCAAGTGAGGCAGGATGAGAGGGAATGGCTTCCCAGTGCCAGAGGGCAGGGTCAGATGGGACATTGGGAAGGGATTATTCCCTGTGAGGGTGGGGAGGCCCTGGCACAGGGTGCCCAGAGAAGCTGTGGCTGCCCCTGGATCCCTGGAAGTGCCCAAGGCCAGGCTGGACAGGGCTTGGAGCAGCCTTGGATAGTGGAAGGTGTCCCTGCCCAAGGCAGGGAGGGAACTGGAGGAGCTTTAAGGTCCCTTCCAAAACATTCTATGGTGATTCTGACACATCTACTGCCATAACTATGCAATTTCACTGACTTTATGTCTTACTTCAAGCCAGGCAAGTATGAATTTTACCTTAGTCTACAGCTCTTTCAGGAATACAACAAACCTCTGACGTGGATAGAGTTTTCACTGACAAGACCAGCTGATAACGGGGCTCATACAATTAGTACAAGTAATGAGGTAATAGGTAATCAGTCTGCAGGGCAAAAAGCCTGACAAGATGCTGCTTAGAAAGGCTCTTTATTCTTTAATGGATGGGTGTAGTGACGAGATATTGGAGACGCTAATTCATGTCAGACCACTTGAGACTCAGACAGCAAGATTATAACAAGGATTTTGACTCAGTTGAAAACATTTTGTGTTTAAAATATACTCATATAATTAACTGAATTTATGTTTCCATGATTATAGAAGTATAGTGTTATAAAAAAGATGTAAAAGTAATTAGAAAACTATAATTATAATAATCATAAATGCTTTATTTTCTCACGAAAGTATGTATCAAGTATGATTGTGCAAAGATCAGCATTTTCATTAATTAGCAGGAACAATGTTCACTTTTATATTAGTATTTTGATCAATCTGAGATAGATTAAAATGTCCCCAGAAAATGGATTTCTAGCTTAAAAATAGACAAAATTCAATACATGTCTTAGTGGAAAAAAAATCTGATATTATAATCAATGACCATGTGGGTATGACCTAGCAAAGGCATAAGTTTGCAAAAAAAGCAGTTGTCGTGTGGGGCACAGTGTAGCCTATAAGATTAGTGAAACAATTATTCCATTCAGCTTTGGCAAAGTCTCTTTGGTGTTCTGTGTCCTTTGAGATGCCAGACTTCAAGGCTTTAGCTGTGTAAGCCTGGATATCCTTACTGGAAGAGCACTTTGTTGCTCTCTGAGCAGCAAAAATTCAAAGCCCTTCTCCTGTCCCAGGGGAATTTTTCCTACTTTTTTAAGGCATGCAACTGAGTGGGTTAATTTTTCATGTCCAGCCAAGCCAACAAACATTTATTAGTGGTTATGGTTTGGTAACACTGACCAGTGCAGTCAGGTGGCTTTGGACAATCCATTAACAGTGATAACTCCTGCTAATGGTGAATAACAGATGCTCTGTTTTGCCTCATGAACAACAGATTATTTGTGAATATAAATATAAACTAGCTTCTTTTGAGATTGACAGCAGTGTGTTTAAGCTCTGAATTGAAAAGGGTTGGGTTCTTCTGTTGTTGTTTCTTGGCTTTGTTTTCTTCTCCTCTTCAATGCCCTGGTGTGCATTTACACAAGTTTGAAGTCTAGATGAATAATTGCATTAATTACTGCATGGCTGAATGCTTACTACAGACACTGTTATAGGACTTGCAAAGCCTTGCAAGGCTTTCCTTCAACTGGGCACTCATTAATTCGTTCCAATTTCATTAAAGCTTGTACGACTTCACTTGAGATTTACCAAGATAGCACGACTCTGTCTGCCCCTAAAGGTTCTGACAGTAAAAATGTGGAAGGAAGTGAAATGGATAAGTTATCTGAAGTCTTATGCACACTTGAATACAGTCAAAAAAAGCTCACCTGTAGGTGAATGGAGGAATAATGATGGCATGAGAAGATAAGAAAAATAAACAAATAATGGTGCACAGATAGTGGAGAAAAAATTGCCATTTTCTAGCACAAGTTCATGTACCTGACATGTTTACAAGTTTGGATGTAAAGGAGAAGATATGCTGCACTTAATAGCAGTACAGCTTTTTATAAATTGCTGGTTTCTGTGATATTTAGAAGCATATGACCTCTAATCAGAAAAACATTATTTTAATTTCCTCTGCTTAGTGTTATTCACAATGGATATACTGTAAAATTAGACTCTAATAGAAAGTGAGAGGTATGAGTTTTTGTTGGATAGAGAATTCATGGTGAAAATCTGTACTTAAAATACCTTCCACTATCCTGTCCAACCTGGCCTTGGACTCTTCCAGGGATCCAGGGGCAGCCACAGCTTCTCTGGGCACCCTGTGCCAGGGCCTCCCCACCCTCCCAGGGAACAATTCCTGCCCAATATCCCATCTGACCCTGCCCTCTGGCACTGGGAAGCCATTCCCTCTTGTCCTGTCCCTCCAGGCCCTTGTAAATAGTCTTCATCTTTCCTGCATAAACTCATAATTAACACTGAAAGACAAATGGTCAGATGAAGAAGTGGTGTAGTTTTTCAAAGGAGGAGTCAGAAAGGATGTAGAGCACATGGGGAAGTTGTGTGTTAAAATCAGAAAAAATTCTGGTCTTCAATTTATAGTTAACAGTTTTGAGAGCAGATGTGACTTTTATTCTGGGACTTTTGTCCCTTTTATTCTGGGAAGAAGGCTGAGAGGAGGAAAGAGGAGGGAAGGGGCAGAAGGTCCCTACTCTACCCCAGGCTGCTTCACCCTGAGCTCACCCACTAAAACCATCAGGGACTTTTGCCCCCAGCACTCCCCAGATTCATCAGCTCCATGTCATTGTACACACAAAAAAAGTTTATTTAAGCTTCTTAAAGGTTATTTGTTTGCATAAGCACTGAGAATGCCTGACAATGATTTAGAGCCAACCACAGAACATCATTAATGAATGTCAACCCTGCAGAATGCTGCTTTGGGGTTTGAAACAGAGCTGAGTTGTCAATCTTCTCAATGCTTCCATCACTGAGATAATTTTCCAGATCTATGCATCTATTTTATGTATATATATATTTGTATATATAAAGTAAATGTCTATGTACATATATATGAAAATAAAGCACACATATGGATATAGTTACAAAAAAAAAAAAAAACAGTGGAGAAAGGTTGTCAAAACTTCAGCCTTTTTTTTTATTGACTATCAGACCTCAGTCTTCCTCCTGCCAATCATGTACTCTGAGAATGACATCTTGTCACTTCTTATGTCCTGTTCTGTTTGCATCTCATCCTGTGATGAAGCTTTTGTGATTTTGCCTTTCTATTTGTGCTTGGTGTATCCACTGAATCTTCATTTAATGTCAGATTAAATAGTCATAGAGTCAGCTTGTGCTCTGTGATGTTACTACACATCCAGACCTACAGCAAAACAGTAATCAATTCAAATGTATAAAAACATCTATACTAAAAAAAAAAAATCTGTGTTTATACTGTTACCATAAATGGTATGATAGATTTCATTATCATCAGTTGGCCTCAGTCTACTAAATATTGTTATAAATGTTTAAGTTATATGTGAAGTTAGGTCTGGTGTTTTGGTTTGGTTTGATTTCTTTGTTTCTAACTAGCTTATAGCTGTACTAGTTTTGATGTTTCTTCTTAGTTTAGGGATGTGATTCTTCAATATTTTTATCTCCTTAATTCAAAAAGTTGGCATGTGTGTGGGCAAGCCATATACAAGTGAGAGAACAAAGGCAATAAATAAATAAACTGCATCCTCATTTCTCTACAGAATCTTTTTTACAGGGTTTTCTGGTAGGGGGTTAACTATAATTAGATATCCACTTTCTTGACTGATATGCAGAATGAATAATATTTTATTTATTCTGTAGCCAAAAGCCATGATCCCAATTTTCAGTGTTTATTTTCCCCCCCTTTTTTTTTTCTTTTGGACTTGCACGCTTTTTTGATTTCTTAAAGTTAGCATGAAGTGAAATAAGTTTATCTAGGAACCTGGTGATATATACAGAGGAGGAATATTCCTGTCTGAGGTAAATTGAAGAAACTACAATGACATGACAGACCAATGTTTCAAAGCAGGTGTGCCACTTGACAACTTACTACATATTTTGCTCATACTGATCTGTGTGTCTTGATTACTAGAAATATCTAGTTTAGCCATGTTATAAACATAAATTCTGACTTATTTCTCAAATTGTCCCACTTTATTGGAGCATCAAGCTGCCAAAAGAAGGAAAGAAAGGAAGGAAATCCCACTTTTCAGACTTTTCAATTAGAGAAAAATAAGCAATAAGGTGGTTATAATATTCAGCTGTTTTTCTGCCACACTAAAATCATAGCTTTGGAGATGAACCTTTTCCTCAGTGCACAGGTGTTGCATTTTCTGATTGTCTGCACTATTACCCTGATGTTTATGGGTCACTCCTCATGTCCACAACACCATTTAACATCACTGTGATTCAGCTCTGAGCACAGACCCAAACATTTGTGGGGGGGCCAAGAATAAAAAAGATTTGCTCCTGTAGCTCTCCAAAAGAAATTCAGCAATCTGTTAAGACAAGAGTTAATTTGGTTTGCAGTAAAACCACCCCTATTTTTCAGATTCTCGTCCCATGTTAAAAATTTGTCCTATAAAGGTCATTTCACCTCTAAATGGATGGAGACTCAGACCTATGTCATTTTCTTCTTCAGGGACAGAAATTAGGGGCTCTCAAATGATTCAGAAATCTGGATCAGATATACAGATATATCAGATATATCAGATATACAGATATATCAGATATATATATCGGCTAGCTCAAAATACCTATTTTTTTTTCCAAATTACTCTTTAAGAATAGCACATTATAATATGCTCACTCAAAGATCCAGTCTTCCTTGAAATAAACATTTTATGAATAAACAACAGTTATCTGCCCAGACTATAGCAGTCTGTGTTTCTAGTTTGATTAGACTAAATGATGAAATTATGTTTAAAATATTAAATATTTAAACATTTTTTAAGAGACCTTATCCAGCCTTTTAAAATATTTGTCTTCAGTTCACAAGGAATTTTGTAAGAAGGCAGTGTCTTGATTTGACTTGAAATTGCGTGTATTTGAAAGCATAAAAATGATTGCATTGATCAAGAGGGACAGTAAGTGCACTGTGATAGATAAATCACATTCATTCTGAACCCAGACTTAATTTTATCAAACAAATCTTGAAGGAGAAGATATTCCACGAAGATATCTGTTACAGCCAGGATTTGAAAAACACGCTTGCTGAAACCATTTATATTCTCAGTAACGTCAAGCTGTGTATGAGAATTCATTAACAAAAGGCAAAGTGACAGACTCTAATTAGTCTGCCTTTAAAAAGTGGATATAAATATTACATAGAAGGTTTTTATGAACACATAGGGGAAATTACAGTGATAAGCCAGCAGTGGTTTCCCAGCACATTGGGGAAGCCTGTCCTGCAGCACCAGCAAACTTTTGCAGGCCGATAAGGACGGCTACACAGCAATTTCATTACCCACTCATTGAACCAGAGTGCCCTGTTTGTCCTTGGAGGATCATTACAGATGTTTGCAATTTAGAAGAACATTCCCAAACCCATTAATCCAGGGTCCACTTCCAAGGCATGATTTGATCAAAGGCATTAAGTGGTTGTTTTCTTTGTTTCAACCTCCAATCCGAAATAAAATAAAAATAACAAAAAAGAACCAAGCAAGCAAATAAAAAATGCTCAGCAAATTTCAAAGTCAGTTCATTTTTCCTGTCTTATACAAGGAATTATTTTGTCCTTTTCCATCTTGGCATATTGAGGGGCGGGGGGGACAGGGCTGTTTTGCTTTTAATAAAGCATTTATTAGATACAACCAGTTTTACCTTAAATCTGCTGTAGCAGTTTCACATGAAAAAGTGTTCGTTAGTATTTGAAAGCCTGAAAAGAATTTCTAAAGAGTGACTCTAAACAAGACAGGCAACTTTAATGTGGTTTTGATGTGCTGGCTGAAGTCACTCTTCCACAGCACAGAACCTTAGAGTGGGGCAGACACTTCTGCTGAAGTAGGGACTACACCTCACAGCAGAATGCATGCAAAGCAGCTGGCATAATTATTGTCAAATTTCTCCTAAGGAATGTAATTTTGATTCCTGAGACATCATAAAAACAGAAAGGATATTGATATAAACACGAATTTTAAAGCTCAGCATCTTACAAGTATTAATATGATAATATAGGTGATGGCTGAAGTCACAATACAGTATTTCATGCAGCACATTTTTTCCTCACATAAACACAAAACCACATAATGGAGAGATGAAGCTGTGCCATGTCATTATTTAGTTTATTTTGTTCAGAATTGTTTTCATTTACCTTGCAAAAAAAAGCATGAAGAGGAATTAAAGTAGCCACTGGGTTACTCTGCATGCTCTAATATGGCTGCTTTTTTCTTCAGGGAAATTTGTGAGCAGGAACAAAGAGTGTTTGTTATTCAGAGAAGATTATTCGTATGTAACTGTTAGATTTTAATAACAATTTTAAAGCCTTTTTTTACTGCATTATGAGATTTACCATTCAAGGTTAAAACTCCCACTACCATTAAACTAAGCACATTATCTCCTTGTTTTATAAATGTAGTATTACAATATTAAACAGAGCATACAGAAGAACATGATCTAGCAAAAATGAAGGATATGCACTAGTCCAAGATGTGGGTTTTATACAAAAAGGAAAGCATTTTAAAAAAACTTATATTCTTCCTCTGGAAAATCTGCAGGATGCTTTCACATAACAACATCCCTGACCCAACCCCTCTGTGGCTGCTGAAAATGTCCCCAACACAGTGGAGGGGTCACTTCTTGGAGCAAAATCTCCCTCTGTTCTGTACCTGCAAGATGGAAGCCTCTCATTGCAAATTTAAACCTTCGATTACGTTTCAGTAGCAGCCTGTCTCTCAATGGTTATAAATTTATGAGCTCCTGTTAATTTTTAAACAGGGAAACAGCAAGAGTAGCAGCACATATTGCTTCAAATTCACGTTTTAACATCAATTGCTTCATAAAAGTAGATCAGAAAGGTTATGGAGCCAATACTTGCATAGTCAGCGTTCATTAAACAAGTGGGCTTGGATTCTCTGAGGCTTGTACAGCTTGGCATGAATATGTCACAAGGCTTTGCTGAACACTGGGGAGAAAGAAAAAAAGTCAGGGGCTTTTTGTCCAGCTTGAGCTGAAATAAAAATTGCCTCCTCAACACTCCAAGAGTGAGTGGCTTTCCCTGAAGCTTCTTAGTTTGATGTGGGCACTAGACCATGCAGCTGGATTGAATTCAGGTGAAGAAATAAAAAAGAAGTTTAGTAATGCCGAAGAGCAAAGTTGCTGTCTTGTTGCTCCAGGAACATTCCACCAAGTGGAAACATACCACCAAGAATTCATAGTATTTCTTATTTCCCTGTTTATTTGAGAGAGAAGGGGATAGGTCATGATCTTGAGGTGGGGTCAATTTCTGTATTTGCTGGAACACTCCTGCCTGGATTCCGTGGGAATTTCTTCTTGCAAAACTTGCCTTGACAACTGCATGTCCTTGTTAACAACCTCACAGGAGTATGATCCATGTGGAGCTACCCAAGGATTTCTGAATGCTGGATTCTGAACCCAGACCTGACCTTAATTTTCTGCAAGAACAAGAGCTCCTGTAATTAATTTCTGTAATTTGATGCAAATAACGCCTATCCAAGCAATGAAAACCAACACATCTGTTGGTACTCGCACAATTATGTTAAATTTCAACTAGGCTGAGATTCTTCAATCTATATAATTTCCTTATTTACATTATTTAGTTAGAATTCACTTTTTTTATTAATACAGATGGCTGTGGAGCCTCAGTGCTTATCCAAACTAGTGGTCTGCTGGGTTCTTTATAAACAGACAAAATGTGATCTTCTGTTTCAAAATTCTCTTTTTTGCTTATTCAATAATTACTATATAATATTCTTACCAAGCTATTTAAAGTACTTTTCTTTCCCATTGAAGACAGCTGTGAAACATATTTGCCTGAACTCCTGCAAATATCTTGGCCTTTTTTAACATCCCTGTAAAATTCTGACTTAGACCAATAGGTTTGAAGCCTTTAGTAACAATTCTGCAGAACTTTCTAGAGCAGATTGAAACTAAAATTTGTTTTAATTTCTTACGAACTCACAAGAACCTCAGCTGCATAGAGACAGACCACTCATGAACGACTGACACAGAGGCTCCTGAAAGGAAGACATGGGTTTGTCAGCCAATATATTCCATCAGAAAACTCTACCTTTTACAGCTGAATTATGTGATGCAAATATTTGGCTGTAAATTAAAACTTTAGTATAAAAGTTTTCAATATATGCCAATGAGCTGCAGTGTTTAAAGTTTGACTTTTTTTATAGAATTGAATTATACATATATAGGTTCTCTAAGTATTGTGGCATTTCTCAGATATGGGTTTACACAGCAGATATATAGATATAGATATATAGATATATATATATAAACACAAAAATACAAGCTTAGATGCTCAAATTCTGGTCTGTATGCTTAAAAATTTGGCCAAAGATTTCTTCAGCAAGAGGGTAATTGAAGTCTTGTGTTAAGTGGTTTAACCTTGCACACCTTTACAGTGTGTCCTTCATCACATTTCCACTGAGTTTATGATTAATTGACCTCTCAAGCCAATAAACTATTCTGCCTTGTATTGCTAGCCTGATTGTAAATCAGCTCACTGTTTTTCCTAATATTTTCCAGTGGTTTTAAAGCTATTGTGGTTGGAAGGACATTGTTTTTCTTTTCAGGATCAAAATGCAGTTCTCAAAGAATGTTTGCAACAGTGTTGTGTTTAAAAAACACATGGGCTGAATGTTGTAAGATCATTTCCTTTATCAGCCTAGTAGATAAGTCTTCATAAATGAACCCTTTGACTCGGCTGGAGATATTACCCTCAGTTCAGCTGCATAACTCACTCTGAGTGAACTCACCTCACTTTCCTCACAGCCAGTCAAGGTGTGGCTGCCCAAGCAGAGCATGAGCAGACACAGAAAACAGAAGCCTGACATGTACATAAAACTCCTTATCAAATACACTGCTTTTACAGGTCAGCTAAATTTCTTAAGGGCAAGACTCTTTGGAGCATCTATCATTTACACACTTTTCTTTGTGTGTATGTGTGTGGTTTTTACCCATTTGATAGGAGTTCAGATGCTTTGCAGACAAATTACCAGGATCTTGTGGGCACTTGAGACACACACAAACCCCTGTTTAGATTCAGCATGAAACAAGCTGACAGAAGGGCATCAGCAGTGCAGTGTGCATGCTTCCTCGACAGATGTTAACTTGATTTTTCACATTGTCACTGCTTCTGGACCTCACCATGTGCATTTCCCTGATAAGGTTGCTCCCTCCTTTCAGAAGTCCATACTGCTGACCTTGCATTCATTTGGAATAGAAAGGCTGGTGCTGGTTGCAGCAGATTAATATGAGCTCTGATCATGTTGGTTTTGATTAAGGTGCTGAGGTTACAGAAATGTAATTTGTACCCCACAAGGTACCAGAGTATGAACAGTGACAGCAATTAATCCTTTGCCTTCTGATGGCAGTGATAAAATAGCTGTTGCTGCTTCTAATAGCTTCATTCATGTTCCAGAAAGGAAAATTTAGCTGTCCCAAAAAAGAAAAACATTACACCTTCCACGTGTCTGAAAGTGTTTATTCTTTGAAGTCAATGATTGCTATTAGAAAGCCAATTGTTTCAAGGAGTGCTTCTGAGATCCTCATTTGCCGTAACAAAGATTTTGGTTTCTCAAGAAAATTATAAAAGTGTGGGATATAAAATGTTTTTAAAACTTAATCCAAAAGGAGAAGAAAATATAGAGTTGCTCCAGGGGACAAAAAGGCTAACTTTGAAAGAGTTTCTCATGTAATTAAACAAAATCTTTAAAAATCTATTGATTAATACTGAAATCCTAATAGAACCTAAACATGATTTCTCTCACAAGAGAATGAAAGGTCAATCATCTTCTCCAATGAAACATTCTTTGCATTAATATTTACATTTGTTATTTATAAATAATAGTGTGTGTATATTAATCTATATCTTTAAAACATCATAGCAATATAGGAAAAAAAAACAGGCAATTATTTCATTTTTCTTATTATGCCCCAAGAGAAATAATGTGTTAGGCTGTTCTCAGTATGAACTTATATATAATAAGTTGCTCTCTGTTTCCTTTCTTCTCCTTTTTATAAATAAAAATTGCTACCAAAACCTTGTGTTTCTTTGCCACACTAAAGCCCATCATCACTGGTTGTGGCTCTACCACATCTCCACTTTCCCAAGAGCAATTTCAATTGCTGATAACTGATCAGGAGCCACAATGAAGCCACATCTTCAAAACTGGAGTATGGGAACACACAAAACCCTGTGCAGCCCCCAGCTACTCCAGTTTCCCTCTTTGTGGAAGTGAATAAATAAATAATGGGTCTCCTGGAAGAAGGATGACAAAGCCTGTCACAAACCCTCTCAGATCCGTATCAGCCTGGATCCAGCCAGAGTTTAAGCTGCCAGCAAAGTTAATATGGATGAACACAAGTGGGTTGTGGAGAGAGTCAGGAATTAAGGGAAGTTTAAGTGCACTTTGAAGGTATAATATAGACGAGACATTGAAAATACTTCTCATGCATTTATGAATGTCTGTGGAAGTGATTTAGTCAATTAGTTTTACAGCAGTGGCTTCTAAAACAACAGCAACATCTGGCAGTGAATCAAGCAAAATAATGGAAACTGAGTGAATAATGCAGAGAATTTAAAGCAACATTTTATATGCCATAGACCACCATTTTTATTTCATCCAAGTGTAATTGAGTACAGCAAAAACAAATAAGACAACAGTTGAAAGAGAACATACCAACATTTTGAAGCATGAGTGGACCAACAGCTTTAAATTACCTTGATTTTATTTTGTATTTTTTACATGAGTTATGCTATAAAGGATATTAAAGGCTGTTTCAATGATCAGATTCTGAGGGTGGTGGTTAAATTTTGCACTCTGCCTGGAAAATTGCAATTACCCAGAGTAACAGCATCAGTGACTTTGAAAAGGTGATGGAATCTTTTGTTCCTCTATGGATGCAAGGAAGTGGGACAGGAAGCTTCCTCCAGCCATGGAGCTTTTCAAGGTGGAAATGGAAAAATCCTTGACAAGCTGGCCCTGCTTTGGGGAGGTCAAACAGGAGAACTCCTGAGATCCCCTCCAGCATGAATTCTATCGTTCTCTAATTCTGTTCTGTGGTTCCATAGCAAGGAACTTTCATCACAGTGTCATGTGCCCTTTGTGAAGGTTTCTTTGCTCGTAAGGAGAGATGTGATAGGAAGATGCATTATATGGAGGACCATTAAAAACTGTTGGATAGACTTTGCTTCATTTAGGAAGCGGTGGGAGGGTGGTAGATTCTTACACAGGTGACCTTGATTATTTCCTGACTGGTCTGTTTTTGCCCACTGCACACTTTCAATGATAAAAAATGATGTCTTTACCTCTTGTAAGTTACAAAGTCATCAGTAACCCTTGTAAATAGATAATCCATCTCCAGCTAAACAACCTTGTTATCCATCTACAACATTGCCTATAACTTTAAATAAGTTAGGATTAGAGCTAAATATACTTTCTTTATGGCCTTGAATTAATAGCTTAGATTCAGACAGTCCCCACCGCATGAGCAGGCATTGACGTATGGTTGACATCAGTGCCAAAAGTGATAAATTCAGCATCGAAATTGCAGAGTGAGAACCTTTGACTGGCTGATGCTGCAAATTCTTCTGTCCCAAAAGCATCATAGCCCAGTTTAGTATTACAAAGTCATTACACAGACTGATGAATTAAAACCATTTTGAATTCCTTTCTTGATGTTTTATAATTGAGTTAAGACATATTTCTACCAGGAATTCAAGGAAAGATTACACCTTAGCAACTCAAATATGAAGGTGTACATGGATTTGATTGTTGTCCTTTAATGCCATGGGGTTTTTTCTAATTTTTTTTTTTTTTCCCTCTTCATTACCTTTTTAAGCTTTTATGAAAGGCTTGATTAAGAGTAGGTGTAATTTTTGCTTTAACCCCCTGCTGCCACTTTTCTTCTTCAGTAATAAATTGCCTTGTCATTAATTATAATGTAAATTTATTATGGTAATTTAAGTTATCCAGTTTTAATTTTCTTCAGTATCTTATGAAGGGGTAGACACAGAATAAGATTTTACACTGGAAAATACGATATAAAAATATAATAAAATCTGGATTAGACCTCCTTCAACAGACAGCTTATAGTATTAGATATTTTCTGGTTAGTTCAGCTTCTTAGAAATATCACCTAGAATGAGGCAAGCAGAAGGGAAATATTAAAGTACAGATGGAACCAGTTTTTTAGTGAGGGAGCATTTAGCATAAAGTAATTAGGACTTCATAAGTCAAGACAGTGGTGACCCTTTTGTAGTCTGACAGAGTTCAAGCTCAATGAATACACCTCATTGTAATGAACAAATAGATTCCAGTAGGAAAACACTCTCTGTCCAGTAGCAAATTTTCTCAGGGACCCAATACATTCACTTTGACTGATTAACCTAGAAACAAAAACTATAAATCCAAACATCATTCTTATCTCCTTGAAGGAAAGGGCATGCACAACTGAGCATGGCAGCTTCTGCTACGGCTCCAGGAGTGGACCAAGCTATTTCAGAGATTGCCATCAAAAATACATCCATTACAGTGTTCACTTCTCAAAAAATCATGCACTGAATTTTGTGAAGGACTTTTAGAGACAGTCAGCTACCCATTCTGTTGCTCATTCCATTGTCACAAAAGCTTTGATAACACTTTATCATTTACAGTGCCCTGGTTTTTATCATCTTCTCTAAGTGCTCAAGTTGAAAATGTTTGAAAAGGCAGCTTTGTTCAGAGCAAAACTTTGTGTGCTGTCAAAGTGAAAAATCCTTGAAAATGTTTGAGAAAACTGAATGTGGATTTCTAGATACAAGTCTGTACTCATATTTCAGAGCAAGTAAAATAAGCTGAGCAAGAACAACTGAATTAAATAAAACCCCAAAATAATCTAAATAAGTATTTACTCTGCAGTGTAGTTGACAGGACAATACAGATAGCTGTCACATGAGTGTTTTGTGTACTTGGAGAACAATAATTTGAATTTAAGTACTTAATCTTTATGGAAATGTGTTGCAGATCTTGTCACTTTCATTGTCTTTCAATGAAGGTCTATTAAAAAAAATATTTCTCACATGCAGCAAGTAATATCCAAAAATATCTCGAAAGCAGTAATCACTAACTACACTTCCAGATCCAGATTCTAGCAATGGTTACTTTTTCTTTAGTTATTACCATAAAAGCTTTATTAGAGATTCTTAAAAAAGAGTAATTCCTATGGATCTAGAAAAAAAAAATGTTCAAATGAAGTTTACACGGAAGTGATGATTTTATGGATCATTCATAAATTACTTTCAGGAAATGACCTTACTCAATACCAAATTTATGCATTTACTCTGTCCCAGAGCCACTATTTTTCGTTTTTATCAAGCATTTCCAAGTTTTAATTTTTTTTACTCACTTGAACAACTAGAGTATTAAATTATTTATTAAGAATATGTGATTATTTACACGCAGAATGACATGCCTGAATCCAGCTGCAACTCTTCCCTATGAACAAATATAATTTTCAGAATCAGTCAAAATTAGATGGACGGGTCCTTATCCTTGTGCCCTCACATTTTGAGTATTTCACCACTTACCCTCAAAACATCTATTTACTGGTTCTCCTCTTCCCTAAGCAGATCCTGGAATAAAATATCAAAGTTACTCATTGGGACCTCATCAGCCTTTCTCCCACTTGCTTCTTCTGTATTTTAACTAATTTTTATCCAGGCCAAACCTCACAATATAAATTTAATTTTTGTTTTCCTAGGACTTGAGTGTGACTATGAAACTCCTGACTGATTATTAGGGACACAGATATCTTGTGTGCATTCTAGTACAGACAGAGAAAAGAAAGTTCATGTCTTCAGGTACCAAGTATGTCAACATAGTTGAAGGTGAAAATCTTCTTTTTCTCTCACCTTGAATGAACAGATTAACATAAACAAGTGGGCTTACCCTATCACTTCTGGTGATCTGTTCTGCTCTTTCTCCATTCCTTATATTTCCCCCCACTGCACAAGATAAAGTGAATTGGTGCTGGCCATGGCTATGCTAGATTTCAGCAATAGTGAGATTCCTGTTATTTCTGCTTTATTTGTTCTGTGTAGCATTTGAGAAAAAGACAGAAAGCTTCCCCCCAGGGCAGGGTGTGAAGGGGGAAGTTTGCAGACCTCGAGTTGCCAGACAGAGCAAGAGCCACTGTGGTACTACATCATCAAAAAGAGAGTTGAAGACAATGTGGCAGTCATTCACTGAAACACAATGTTTTCCTGGATGAAACTTGCACATAACTCTTCAGAGGACTCCTGAAATCCCATTATGAAGGAAAAATGCTGGGAAATGCTAACTAGAGCAATGGTGATTTTATTTTCTTAAACCTACCCATTTTTCTATTGCATACTGAAAAAAAAGGTAGAAAAGTCTCAGAGAGTTAACTGCTAACAACTAACCTTTAGAATTATAAACAGACAAATTATATCTTTTCAATGTCAACAATTAAAGAGCCCAAAGTGTAGGAGAATAGCCTACTAGCCCTGTTTGTCCTGCTTTACTGATAGTTTAGATGTGAATTACTTGGGGACACCATCCTGTTCATCAAATATGAAGAACAATAGTCAGGGAATTTCACAACCATGCCTCTGAATTTTTAAAAAATATTTAATAAGTTTTCCATGTGAGCCCTAAATTATGGGCCTTTTTAGTTTTCCTCTCTGATTTTCTTCTTTCTCTCCAAACTCCTGTTATCCCAAACCCTATCCTTCTGGAGTGTGAAGAATTCCAGTAATGGAAAACACAGCCTCTTGCATAATTTTTCGCAGGTTTTTTCCTTCTTTTCCAGAAGTAGGTCAATCTTTTACACAAGTTGCTCCAGGCTGACCCAACTGCAATGTGAGGAGAATGAGAATAACAACATTAAACCTGCACAGGAGCCCTCAGATCCCCTTTACTCAGGATGAGTCTGCAGCTCTCAGGACATGGAGCAGCGTGTGGTTGTTATTAAAAACCTGCTGCATCTCCATATGGCTGTGGGAAAGGAAAGAGGAGCAATATCCAGGGCCTGGATTACTACAGCAAGGCTGGTTCATTTGCATAATAATCATGACTGATCTTACCCCTCAGTGTAGCAAAGGCCAAGAGAAAGGACACATGTAAGGGAGCTCAGCAGTTTGGGTGCCATTAAGGCAATCACCATGATGGAGTTAGGACAGAAAGACTCAGTGTTTGAAAAAAAAAATAAAATGTGTCAAACAAAGTTGTTTATTATCAGCTTAATTTAATTTCAGTAATGTAAAGCGGGATTTGTATCCTAATTACAAATCTAAATTATCAGTGTCTCTCCCTATAACTTTTCCCAAGAAAATTAATTATTTTAATACTTGGTAATTATGTTTGGAGGGGAAAAATCATGAAACTTTCATTAGCAGTGTTAGAAATAATATTCTTAAAAATATGATTTATCAATTACATAATTGTAAGACCTTTTAAAATTATATTTTTTTTAATCTGTTACTCTCTGCAGACTATTTCTGATCATGTGAGTCCTGAATATGTAGAGTGCAATAATATAGTATACATTTTTAAAGTGTTATCATCTATTACCAAAACATGTTGGATGATGGAGTTTCTTCATATTGTAATAACAACAATGTGTTAATATGTATATATGAAACTTGTAAAAAATAAATTCAAAACTGAAATCTGGAATTGTGCCTGATCAGGTTTGGCAAAGGGGGGTCTGGCATCAGTCAGCAGGTGATGAGCCATTACCTCGTGCATCACTTATTTTCCCATTTTTTATGTTTATCTTTATCATTATTAGTGTATTTTACTTCATTTTCAATTATTAAATTGTTCTTATCTCAACTTTCCAGTTTTTCTTTGATTCTGCTCCCCATTCCACTGGGATGGGGAGGCGAGAAAGTACGAGTTGAGCAAGTATGAGTTGAGCAAGTGGTGCTCCCCCTCCAACTAGGCTTGAAACCATGACAAACTTCACAAACATTTTAGAAATCTCCCAGTAGCAGCATTGCATTATTGTCTCTCCACATTCTGACATGGTGTAGAGGAAACTCTGGCCTCCCAAATAGCCTCAGTTTTTTGGATTGTGGCCTGGTTCCTTCTCTGGCTCTGAAACGCATTTGTTAACAGGGACTGGGTGCTGATGGCACATACACAGTACCAAACCTGCCTCAAAATATTTATATGGATAATACCTGTTTCTTCAGCTTTCATTGCCTGTCTCTGACAGGTGCTACCTGCCATCAACTCTGCAGCATCTTCACTTCTGCAAGTGTTTTTAATCTGCATCAGCAGTATCTCTGCCTCATAGAGTATGAAAACTCACACACTTCCATCTTATGAAATCACAGAATCTTGAGGGTTGGAAAGGACCTCTAAGATCACTGAGTCCAGCTGTCTGACCAGCAGTGCCAGGTCCCTAGGCCACTCATGCAAAGTTTGAACACAACAGCTTTGACCAACAACCACCTAATCTGAGTAAGGCATCACGAAAACTGCAGTGGGCAATAACTTTCTGTCATTAGCCCACACAGGGGTCACCTGGAAGACCACAGACAAAGGAACATGTCTGCAGTCAAACCAACCCAATCATTATGAAAAAGACATTGGATGACAGTTTAAGGTAAGCATAGAACAGAAAATACAGTGCCTAAATGCTCTGCTTTTTCCCCCAAAGTTCAGTGCTAATGAGACCATCCTTTGGGAATATAATTGTGTGTTGGTGATAAAACACAGGCTCTGCTTCAGCAGATTGGAGCAGGTTTGAACACATACAAATTTAAAGAAGCACCTGCTGAGAGCACGACTTAAGTAGCAGACCATCTGTCTGCCCTGCCCTGCTTTGCAGCACCTCCAGTTGTTCCCTCAACCATTCAGTCTAGATTTCACAGCACCACCAGACCAGGGCAGGTGAGTGGGGAATGAACCTCTGTTACATACACACATGTTCATTATCATAGACTTTTTTTGGATTAATAGTTACAGACCAGATTTCATTTTAAGTCTGCAGGTTATTGCTTTAGATTGTGTATTTTGCTTTCTCATAATGCAAAGTTGAGATAAAACTTTCTGATATTACAAAAATTCACCAGCCTTCTGTAGAGAGATTAACAACTCATAACAAACAGTGGTCATGAGATGATGGAGAAAATAAAATAGATTTTATTTAAGGACATCATGCTACCCTTAACATATTTATCTTATTTTACTACTGACAGTTTCTAATTTCTGGAACACTGTGTTTAAAATTGATGTCATAAATTTTCATAAAATTAAATATTTTTATTAAAAGCCCATGAAAAGCATTTCAGTATCTCCCTAAGAGCACTTAAACACTTTGAATTATAAAAAAAACTATTTTGGGAAATATTTTCTCTCCTACCACAACTCTGAATCATTTGAAAACATTACTCTGAATAAAGATGGGGTTTTTTCCACTGCTGTATGCCAACATGAAGATAAGTGCCATCTGTGAAAGGGATCTCTTTATCAGGCTTCACCAGTTGTAGGGAAATGCTAACAGAAGTTATTGTTGAGAGGAATGGGAAATATATCCTAGGAGAAATGGGCACTTCAAAAGCACTGAGTGCTGGGACATGTAGAAAAGTTCTATTTCAGTTTATAAAAATTTCCATAGGTCACACTCCACTCCCTCCCATGACTTTGGCCCAAAACAAAGCCCTGTAGAACCAAAACAAGAGTGTCAGAAACATTCACACCAAAGCTGTAAATGTTTTGCAGCTCTTGCTTCATTATAGAAGAAAACAAGAGTGTAGGGAGAGCTTCTGGCCATTTTGAAATCAAAGACTATAACGATTGATATGTGCATTTAGTTATTATGCATACAGATTTTTTTCCTAGAATTGGAAAATATGATGAAATTTAAGTGTCTCTCAAAACGAAACAAAATAACACAAGGAAATTCATTATGCCCTTGTAAATGAAAAATAATTCCCTGAAAGAACATTTCTGGAAGCAACAATTATTTTTCTTTTTAGAGAAACACAATTAGAGTCATACAAGGGTCTCTTCTAGATAGCACTTTTTTTAGTGTGAAAGAAGAGGATGTCTAAAAGACTATAATTTTAAGGTAGCCTGCTTTTGATTGGCAAAGAAATTGATTTTGAAACTCTTCTGTAGCAAGTAGAGTGATTTGGTGTTTTTTTATATATAAAATGAGAAGTCCAGCAGTGACATTTGAATAAATTAATAATCAAGAGTAAATAAGGCAAAATGGTGAAACTGAGAAAAAAATATTTCTTTACCTTTCTATTTAATTTCTTGAAGATGCCCCGAATAAACTTATTTTCCTTGAACATCAGCTCTCAGAGAGTTTTGGTCAGATTTGGAGCAGCTTCAGACTACTGACCTAGAGATGAACTGCCCAGTACCTGTCCCCTGAGTGAGTCAGATCCTCTGAAGCATTGGTCATAGTTGCACACTAAATATTTGACCATATAGATTTATGCATAAAGCAAGGAAATAATTACTTTTGTCAAAGCATAAAGCATTTTAATTAAAGAACAGATAACCCCCTTCTGCTTGCATTAATCTTGTGAATTCATACATTTAGATTACATCATTTAAAAGAGACCAAGGCTCTTTGCTGTAAAAGAAAATGGCCTACACAATTAAGAAAATGGAAGATGTCTGGAATGAGATTATTTAAAAAAAGGCCCCAAAACAGAATATAAAGATGTACAGCATAAAGATTTCCAACTGTAGCTTTTTAAAAAGTAAAAATTAGGATGAAAAACTTTTTTGTGTGAAATGTGTTATTGACAATTGTGATAAGCATCAAAGTGAAGCAGGCTGTCAGTATGTCTGTTTGGAAAATTCACTATTGACAAATGCAAGAAAATACAGAATATTAATTTATTCAATATATGCATGAATTTTACTGCAATGTTGCCACAGAAGGATGTAGTTTAATTGGCATAATTAAAAATTCACATTTTCTCATAAGGTCCTACAAAGACAGAAGGTCTCCTCTACAGAGATATTTAGGAGTATGGTCTATATGGCCTTAAAATGCTTTAAAGAAGAATATGTGGTTTAGTAGCTCTGAATATATATTCACCCCAAATGATTTTTTTAAGTCACATTTTATATCAATTCTTTATTAATAAGTATAGTTGCTATATTCAGACATTGGTGCAATATATCTTGGCTATTGATGTGGATGATAAAATTCAGTGGAAGACAGTTCTGACACTCAAAAAGGAAAATAAGTCACTAGAAAGGGAAATGTTATTGCTAAATGGTGTAAGATTATTTTTTCCACTTGTCAATACACCATGGAAAATTACACCTGTTTTAGTAGAGGTATTTTTGCATATCTTTGAAACAAAACTATTCACTGTGATGGTTCAGAATGACTGGTGAGTAAACAAGCAATTTAGAAACTTTTGGGTGTAAGATGTTCTCTATGATTCCTTGTCCAGTTCCAGCAACAGGAATCTCTGATGAGTCTTTGGGATCAAAGGTCCAGAAACATGAGCATCTCTAGAACCAGAGTTCTGAGAATTGGGGTTGTTCAGTCTGCAGAAGAGAAGCTTCAGGTTGACCTAACTGTGGCCTTCCAGTGCCTGAACAGGCAGACAGGAAAGATGGAGAAAGACTGTTTACAAAGGATGGAGTGACAGGACAAGAGGGAATGGCTTCCCACTGCCAGAGGGCAGGATTAGATGGGATATTGGGAAGGAATTGTTCCCTGGGCGGGTGGGGAGGCCTTGGCCCATGTTGCCCAGAGAAGCTGTGGCTGCCCCATCTCTGGAAGTGTCCAAGGCCAGGATAGACGGGGCTTGGAGCAGCCTGGGATAGTGGAAGGTGTCCCTGCCATGGCAGAGGGTGAAACAAAATGGGCTTTAAGGTCCTTTCCAACTCAAACCATTCTGTGATTCTAAAATTTGTTGCCCTGACTTCTGCAGTTCTGGATGTTATCATTGTTTTGTAATATCAGACATTCTCTGTAAACATAGCCATGTTATTGTAATGGTATCTTTTCATTACATTCCTTTCTCCTGGGCACAGAAGTTTGATGGACATTTCCTTTGACCAGTGTGATTGAGGGGAGGCTCTTTGTCTCCTCCAATCCACAGTGATTTATAAGCCACATATATAATAAAGACAGGCAAGGCCTGAGGCACTTGTTCCTTGATGTCAACAGGTGTCTGTCTCCTTCTTTCGTGTCGTTACTGAGACAAAGATTCTCTCTAAGAAGTTCAAAAAATTATTCTTTGCTGAAGATACTGGAAGAGAAATACCCACTATAAACGGGCTTTCTCACAGATTTCCCATGCAGGATCTATGAAGGGTCTGCACTGAAAGTCTCACTGCAGCTTTGTCAGCAGAGCAGGGAGTCAGCGGGATAAGGAGGTGACCTTTCTAATTTAGCCCAGGTATTTGGGATTTTTTTTAATTTATTTGTGTCTATTAGAAACATCTATGACTGTGTTGCATGTATTGGATGTTGTGAATATATTGTCCTGTTTGCATTTTCCCTCAGACAAGACTCAGTAAGATTGAAGATAATTGCAAAACAGCTGCAAAACTAAAAACACAGGGATGTTCAATAAATAGTAAGAAAGGTAGCCTATCAGTTTCTTTCCTCTGCTTAGCTACACAGGCCAGTTTAGAGATAAAATGAGGAATGTCAGGAGAGGAAGACCTACCTGTCACCAGTTGTGATCACAAAGGCATTTTTGTGCAGAAAGATGTTGGCAAGCATGGCCAAGCCCAGGGGGTGGCAGGGAGAGTGGTCTGCCCAGAGCAAACGTAAAGATTGAAAGGCCCTGCTAGAGAGCTGAAATGTGACTGAGGAAAAAGTCTGAGCTTGAAGGCAACTGCTGCCTGTTCCCATGTAAGGTAGGCACTGCAATCACGAGATTAATAGGCTCTCAAATTCATGCTGCTGCTAGACCACAGTGTTGTAACAGCAACAGCTGAACTCATGCACTTTTACAGGAAAAACTAAATCTGGGAGATAGATTTTCCCCAACTGCCCAGATCATTTGTGAGGGAAGCATGTTTATTAGTGAGAAAACAGCTTGAACTCTGATCTATTGATAAGGGTTGTGAAATTTTGACACAACATCATAAAAAATTCTCCAAGTTTAGAGGCAATGATGTATCTGAATCAGTCTGGGGTCACAATAACCAAAGGACCTAGACCAACTAAGCAGCAGGGGCTTTTTTTTACTGCTCTGATAAAATTCTTTTTCTTTTGGATTTCACAGAAATTGAGAGCAATAATTAGCTGAAACAGGAATTTCTTGAGCTTTGCTACAATCCTTTGTGTATGTAAAACATGCTTAAATATGTTGGCAGATAAGTAATAAAGACAGCCAAACTTAGATCCATAGAAAACTCCATCATAAATCCACGAAGTCACCTGAGTGATACTTTCAATGTGCTGGGTACTGATATAGCTGAGGCTGAGCTGAAGGCTGGAATCTCTACATCTCAGCTCTCCATTTATTAATGTAGAGTGCAGGAATGCAACTCTATCTTGCAGTGAAGTAGTATAGAATAGATACATTAACAAGGAAAAAAGAATAATAGACACCATTTCAGTGCGAGATATGATGGAGCACAGCTCAGACATATCCCCTCTTTGCTTCTCTCTTGGGAAGAGGGCAAGCCCAGGAACACATCCAGACTAGATCAGCAATGCACAACAGTTTCTCCACATACCAGGGGAGTGCTCTACCAGGCATATGCTGCCAATTTATTGGTCTTTTTGTACTGGATGAAAGATGTGGAGGATAAAAGAAATAAATCCACCTGAGAATCTGGCCCTAGAGTATTTAGGGGTTATACTGTGTGATTGAGATTTTCATACCTCTATTGACTTCACAAAGCTAATAGAAAATACATAGAGGAAAAAGAAGGAAGTACAATCCCCCAGACCCCACCGTGTCTCCTAGGGCTGGTGTGATATTCTTCATTTTGTCTTTTCAATGTTTTTTCATCTGTCTGTAGAAGCTGTAAGTGTATATTAGGGTCTCTTCTATGCAGCCTAAGTGCAAGTAAAGGCTCCAGTCTGTATCATGTCTGAAAATAAAAAAGTATTACAGGCTTTTTGCTCAACAATTCAATTTTTACTCCAGGTATTTCACTAAGAGAGATCATTCACTGTTGCGCAGGCAAAATGCCATATGAAGCAAGTCAGAAGGTATCTTTCTTGTATAATGCCCTCTGTTTCATTACACTCTGGCAAGAAAAGCATGTTTTATGGCTTTTATTTTATTTCCAGCACAATTGTACTGATAGAGATGAGAAAAAACCCTTCAGATAAGGAGCAATGGATGAAAAATTAAAAAGCAAAATGACAGCAACAATTCCACAGGAATACATGGAGCAGACACTGAGCTAGTTCACAGATGATACAAACCTGGGAGGAGCTGCCAACTCTCTCGAGGGCAGGGAGGCCCTGCAGAGAGGCCACAGCACATGAGAGATGGACAATCACCAACCATGGGAAGTTCAGCTACAGAGGGTGCCGGACTCTGCCCTTGGTTTGGGGCAGCCCTGGGGGCATGGGCAGACTGGGGAACAAGAGGCTGGAGAGCAGTGCCGTGGAAAGGGACCTGGGGGTTCTGGTCAATGGCCAGCTGGACATGAGCCAGCAGTGCCTGGAGCCGGGAGGGACAGCCCTGTCCTGGGGGCAGCAGGCCCAGCATGGCCGGCCAGGCCAGGGAAGGGATTGTCCCGCTCTGCTCTGGGCTGGGGCGGCCTCACCTGGAACATTGTGTGCAGGTCTGGGCACCACAACATAAAAAAGATATTAAAGTGTTAGAGAGCATCCAAAACAGGGCCATGGGGATGGGGAAGGGCCTTGAGGGGAAGCTGTGAGAGGAGTGGCTGAGGGCACTTGGTCTGTTCAGCTGCAGGAGCCTGAGGGGAGACTCATCCCAGTTACAGCTTCCCCGTGAGGGAAGAGGAGGGGCAGGCACTGAGCTCTGCTCTGGTGACCAGGGACAGGACCGAGGGAATGGCCTGAAGCTGTGTTGGGGGGTTTAGGTTGGATGTCAGGAAAAGGTTCTTCACCCAGAGGGTGGTTGCGCACTGGACCAGGCTCCCCAGGGAATGGGCACAGCACCAGCCTGATAGAGCTCAAGGAGTGTTTGGACAACGCTCTTGGCACAGGGTGTGACTCTTGGGGATGGTGCTGTGCAGGGCCAGGACTTGGACCCAGAGATCCTTCTGGGTCCCTTCCAACTCAGGTTATTCTGTGCTTCTATGAATATCAATTGCTTAAACATAAAAATCTTCTCTCAAAAACTGAAATATTTAGTGCTGAATCAGTGGCTCTATCAGGGGCATCACCCCCTTTCCACACAGTGTGTGCATGTTTGCTTTCCCTATTCATAGCAGCAACACCTTTAAAATCCTGAGGAACCCATGTTTTATGTTATCTTGATCTTCAACTTTTCTCCAATACCACCCAACAGCTGATGTTTGCAGTGGGGAAATGTCCTTCATCACAAAAAGCAGGGCAAGATTGACCATCCTTCTACAGCAGAGTGTTTCCAGCCACTACAGGATACAAGAAGATTAACCTATTAATTTTTTTTTTTTTTTAAAGAAAACCCTTCTGCTAAACAGTGCTATGCTCCTATCTCGCAATAATCTCACAGGGTTTGTTTGCAACATGACTGGGTAGTTTGTACCAAAAGCGTAATCAAAATTTTTGTACACATCACACACACACAAGCACACACACACAATGAAAGCAAGAATCCATCTGTCTGGATCAGGGGAAAGGTTCTCCTGGGAGCTCCAGCTTGTTGCCTAATGCAGGAGCTCCTTCTATTGGCAGACACACTGAGGAGAGTTAAGAGTAGGATGGGGAAAGTTGCCTGATAAAAGGGGAATAACTATCATTTTTGATGCAAATTATAAGCATAAGATGAACTGTAATTAAACACAACCATATACATCTACTGTTGAGAACACAGAAGAAATACTGCACTGAAATTAACTTAATTTTGTAATAAAAGAAAAAGGGTTGAACCTCACTGTTAAAGCAGTAATATTAAATAAGTGATTAGAGTGTCTCTTAGATCCTCAGCAAAACTTATTCTTGGATCTTAGAGTTGCAAAGCTATAGTTAAATATGATACGAAAATAAAAGGGTCTATTATGGTGGGGAATACCTTTTTATAGTAGCAATATTTTGTTCATCTAGGCAGCTTTTGAACTGATGTGAAAATGTATTGCCAGTAACAAAAAAAAATTATCTTTGCTCATCTTCTCTGTTGTCATCACTCAGTACATTTACTTTGTCAGGCCACTAAACTTGCCAGGGTAATCTCAAAGTACCTGCTGCTATTAATTTTAAGGTGCAAGAGTTTACCAATATTAAGGTGGGGTTTAAGGATATTTAAGGGTCAATGTCATGCAAACTGATGCAGTGCCAGCAGGATTGGTTAGGGTGGAGCATGGAGGAATGAATCTGAAACATTTGCTGTTTTGAAATCTGAAGTTGAAAACTAGGTTTTCATCAAACTTATGGTAGAAATTACAATCTTTATTTTTTAAAACAGATTTCCATTGTGAATGAAAACTGTCTTACCGTTCCAAGCAGTCTGTAAAGGTGGAAAGCCATCTCAAATTTTCAGTGTACAAATGGTAAAGACTAATCATGATTTTTTCAGGAACTAACCTTAAGAACAGACAACGCTGCAATATAATTTAGAAGTATGGAAACGGAACCTGCAGCTGCTCTGCAGTTCTGCAAGATGGAAACAGGAATCCATAGGCTCACCTCTCCTCACCAGTACTATCTGAATAAGCTTTAATAACTGCAGAATCTTTTCAATGTCTTCCAAAGAATATTAACGTCTTCCTCAACATCATGAAGACAACCATCATGTCAGAGGTCTAAGGAAAATTAATTTACCTATTTTTCAAAATCTCAAACCTTCAAATAGAGACTTGATTTCATGCAAGATTTTTGCACTGTTTTGAGGAGCTGTCAAGATACCAATTAACTCACAAGGTTACCCTGGCATGTGAAAAAATACTACAATAATAGAACTCACAGTTACTTGCAAAGAGATATAAGATTTTAGGCTTGTTACAAAAAATGAGAACAAGTGTGACAAGTCATAGAATGAGTTGTCTCATACATGTGGTGAGTGGGAATGGAGTGTAGTAACACAAACAAATAATATCTTATAGCTCACAGACTGTCTGATATGTTAATGACTGATAAATTAAAAACCAAGTCAAAATATCATAAAATAAAATAGTATTAGATTGTCAAGACTTCTTCCTGGACTGGAAAGGCAATTCTGCTATATATATGGGATTTAAGAAAAACAGTAACTCAAACATCACAATGAATTTGGATGAGCAGCATCAGCCAGTCCATATTAAATCGACACCCTTCCAATATCCTCTGGAAATTAAAAATAAATTATGATTAAGATAAATTGTAAGTTAAGCTACATATTTGATCATATCTGGTACAGAAATGTAATTATCTATTTATAATTGTCAATCTGATCAGAAAGAAAATCTTCACTGAGTTGGAGAATATGGGGTGAAGTGTACTTAAAACAGAAAATTTTGTCTTTGGAAAATACAAATATACAAAATACTGTTCATTAACATTACAGAACAATATCTGCACTGGTTTTTAACTTTAGATTTTAAATCCAGACTCAAGATCACTGAACCAAGTTTTATTCATGAACATTTTAGCAGTGAATTCAAGTGTGTCAATCTTATTGCACACCTGTGTGCCATAACTCAATTTGGGATGCAAGCCTGGATCACCTTTCCTGCTGTGATGCAAAGAGGCACACCAAATCCTACAATCCCTCCTCCATGTAAGGCACACCTTCAGCACCAAAGCCGTGGGAAATCATTCTGGGTGGAGGGCACCAACTGCACAAGCCAAGATTTGACCTGACCTATTGCTCCATTAAGAAAATATTCACTGACATGGAGCCATGCTAAGAGCCTTGCTTCTGGCTGGAAAGACGAATTCTGCTTCTGAAATCTCCAGGAACAGAGTTGGGCAGTGCCACCTAGAACATACTCTGTTTTTTCAGGAGCAAGTGTATTACTGAGAGTAGCAGAGAGTTTTCTCAATGGGGTTTCTGGAACTACACATTCCCCACTGAAAAGTTGGATGGGAATCACTGTCAGGGCCCAGGACAACATAAAGAGAAAAGATAAAAACCCTCCATGTTGGGAGCTGATGTTTACTCAACTTGCCTTTGTCTAGTCTACACCTGCTGCAAACAGGATTTCCTTTTCCACCCTAAATCACTCACACCCTTCCTTCTTCTCCCATCACAGGGCACTGCCAATGCCTTGAAGGCCCCAGGCTAACAGAAAATCCATAGAATGCTTTGGATTGGGAGGGGCACTCAAACCCATCTCGTTCCATCCCCTGCCACAGGCAAGGACACGTTCCCAGATTGCTCCAAGCCCCTTCCGGCCTGGCCTTGGACACTTCCAGAGATGGGACAGCCACAGCTTCTCTGGGCAACCTGGGCCAAGGCCTCCCCACCCTCACAGGGAACAATTCATTCCCAGTATCCTATCTGACCCTGCCCTCTGGCAGTGGTAAGCCATTCCCCCTTGTCCTGTTACTCCAGGCCCTTGTAAAAGGTCTCTCTCCATCTTTCCTGTCATCCCCTTCAGGCACTGGAAGGCCACAGTTAGGTCAGCCTGAAGCTTCTCTTCTCCAGGCTGAACAATCCCAATGTTTCACTTTCTGTGGAAGCAGGACTGTGCAGCATTTGTCCTTTGGTGACCAGAGAATTGAGAGCAGTACCCATTAAAAAAAAAAAAAAAATCCTCTCCCATGAACGTTGCCTGTTAGGCATTACTTTTTTTTTTTTTCTGGAATGCAACAGTTTTAATGAGGAAACACACAGAGATCATTTGGATAGGGTCTCAGCCATCCCAAAACACCATCTTAGATTAATACCTATCCTCAATATCAAAACAAGAAAACTGTGAGCCTGAGCGCAGGGCAACAGTTCTCCTGTAAGTGGACACCCACTCCCAGTAAAATAAGTTTGTTTATGAATTTGTCACTAATGAGTGGTTTAGATCACTTATAGAATCATTGTAAAAGCTATTTAAAAAGTAGGTTTAAAATAAATTTGTGAAAGCGTGACTCAACAAATTTCAAATGCAAAATTCACTCTAGTCCTTACCACACAAAGGAAGTACATCGGATTAGAATTAACTTAGAGTGATTTATGTGAAAACCAGGTATGTAAAAGTGTAAGGATGCAAAGAGGTAAGGGAGACCTTCTTGTCGAATCACAAGGTTCACACAGGACACCCTTGCTTTCTAAACTCCAGATGGATCCTAGGTGCAACTGAGCTTAATCCTAGTCTCACATCTGGCTGAAGGTTGAAATGGTTCTTTATGTTGAAATGGTTGGCAGCTCTTAATCATTGATAATTTAACATCTGTAAAATGATTCACTATAAGCACAGAACTAACCTAATTACAGATCTGAGAGGGCAGTATTCATGCTGTATTTTCTCTAGGGTATTTCCATCCTGGCCATAATCCAAGCTGGTGATTGCTGGAATTTTTTTAAATCCAGTGACGCTGGTACTGTTCCACTTGGGCTATGATTCAGCTAAGGAATGTTCCAGGGCTATCAGGAGATGACTGATTATCTCTCATTCCCCTCCTTAGTTAGGCAACAGAAGTTTCTCTACAGACAGTCCCTGCCTTACTCATGCAAAAGTTTCTGGTACAGTCAAGGGATTCTTCACTGTCCAACCCATTACACAAAGTTTGGGAAATAACAGGAATTCCTGCAATCCTATAGCAGCCTGAGGACAGGACAGTGGGTGACATGGATCACAACAATGCAACACACATGTCTTTTTCATTCCAATGAAGTCACCATGAGAGTTTCTGCCACTCTTTTATTTCAAACAAATAAAAATATTTTTGTCTAGTATTTTATACCATTAATTCAGTACAAAAAGCAATCAAAAAACCAAAACCAAACAAAACACAAAAAACCTTATAGATAAGAAGAACTGGAAGACTACAGTTAGACAGCTCTCCTCACCACATCATCTTGCCAGGCTCTCTCCCCAACAGATGGTCCACTCATATTCTCTGTTCTATCTCCAGATCACCATGGTCCTTTCATGTAAAAAGCAGATGTTTCCAGAGATCCTGGCTGGTCTTTCTTTAAATCTCTGAGCATGCAGCTCAAATGTGCCTGGGGAAAAAACCTGCATCAAACACTGGTGGCAACTCTTTCTCTGGACAGGACCTCAGACAAAACCACAAGCTTTCTGTCCAGCTCAACCTGAGATTTTATTTCACTTGTTTCAGCTTCTTTGGGGGTTTCTCTGTTTACTCTTGCCATGTTCCACTAGAAGTTTCCTGTGTTTGGGAGGACATGTAGAAATTAAAAGTACTGAAAATTCCCTCTTAAATGAGCCTGTAATGAAATACAAAGGACAAAAAAAAAAAATATATATATATATATATTTACTGTGAGTGTGTGTGCACGTGTGTGTGTGTGTGTGTGTGTGTGTGTGTACTTTGGTCACCAAAATTGCTGAACAACTGTAGATCCTTGGATGGGAAGCCCACCTGCATGAACAACAGCCTGGAGTGTGGTGGCCCAACCGCATGAACCTGTACCCAAAGAACCTGGCTGTGTGAAAAATGCATTATAAATGAATGTTTTTAAGAGCAAAGAGATCATTGCTTATCTCTAAGGGAGTACACCAGCACAAGAGAAACACCTGCAGCAGAAGAGACTCCTGAAATAAGCCTTTCCTCTAAAATTAAAGATTTTAATGCAATCAGCTATAGCCTGAGAATTTTAACCTAATACATCTAACACACATTTTCAAAGCATACTTAAAATCAGAAAGTGGAGAGAACGGAATTTTACTGAATTAATTTAAGTACCAGTCTTTGATTATGTTTAAGCAATTAGCTGAGCAACAAACAGTGATTGCAGCATACCTATAAACTTTAGTTGAATTACACTGCAGTTAAATAACTACTACACAAAACCATAATTGTTGAGATCATGCTAACCTTTTTTCTCTTTTCTTTCAGAAAACCACAGTCAGGGGTTTTAGCACTGAGCCACAAGCCTGTTAAACTGTAATAAAATACTGTATTAGGAGAAGCTAGAATAAGCTGTAATATTAAAACCTTTATTATAGGATGTGCAAAGAGATAATATCTATCAGATAACCTTTCTTCACCTAATTTGTGTAGGATTTTTTGCTACATTTGTGCTTGAAAATGGAGAAGTAAAAATTATCTTTTTTTTTAAATCAAGCTTCAGTAGTTTTAGCTTGCTCAGATCCCCCTTTTTCTGTAACCATGAAGACATTTTTTTCCAGCCTTGCATTTCAGTCCTAAGAAAATCGGTGTGGAAAAGCACAGGAGGAAAAGAGAGAAGATTATATCAAGAACTCTATGTAAGTGATTTGCAGCAAGAAGTAGCAAAGCTCTTGAGTATTCTGTGGGCATTTGTGTGTTTCAGAAACACAGGAACTGGAGAAGCCATAAGTGACATCATTTTCTCCTTTATTTCAGCAATTGACTGGAGATTAGAGGAAAAATAGCCAGCAATCTGTCATTCCATAGGCTGGCAGTAGGAACTTGCAATGTTTAGTCACTACAGAAGGAAGGACCTAAATTGTCAACAGAGAAAAAGGGGCAGATCCTGACCCTCAGCCACATCCACCTTACAGCAGCAGTTTGAGGTGAATAGCATGGACTACATTTTCTCACAATCTGATCATTTCTTTAGATTTTCAATGTAAAATACTAATTTTGTTTTTTTTATTTATTTTTAGGATTGTCGGTGTCATTTGCAGTGACTCATACATTTGATGGCACATTACTCTCTAAATCACCAAAACAACTTCCTCACACACTTCTTCTCACACACTTTATTACAGACTTAAGTTAAAACTTTAGGTGATATATTAGCCTTGATCAACATTTCTTCATAAATATACTCTTTCCAAAACTTCTTACTTTCACCTGATTTTTTTTGAGTGAAGGGAAGAATGGGAGGAAATAGATTATTTTTACCAAACTTAAGCTCCAATGGTGTTACTAAGTAGAACAGCTAAAAGCATAAACCTATGTTTTCCCAGAAACAGCCTTTTGTAAACCAAAAAAACAACCAAGATTTTATTTGGACAGTTTTCTCTGAAAATAAAATATTTAAAACAACTTTCTAGAAATGTATGTGAAAAGAATACCTCAGGTTTGCTTTTCTGAACATTAATCTGTAATATCTTCAGGCTTTAATAATATGCAGAGGCCAATAATAAATATTTCTGTACTCATTACTTGATTTTTAACTTGGCTTTTGGTTGATGCTAATTCCACTAAAATGTAGTTTGGATGAATACCACTATTAGGTGACTATAATTCTTTAGTAGGAAATCAAAGATGAAAATTGATTATCAGATGCTGCTAATTACCAGGTTTCAAGGATAACTTATATCTGAAGGTAAAGACACCACTTTGAGAAAACTTAAAAAAAGTTACTGGTGTACTGACAGCTCACTTTCCTCTGAAGTACAGTAATTATATAATTGGATTGTCTGTGTAAGTGTGATTATTTTTTAGTAGGCATTTAATACTACTTTCATAAAATTATCAGAGAATTTATTTCTTGTTCTTCAACAGGGTATCTAATTAAAAGATTCAAATATGGTTTAAGCTCATCCGTATTGCTAGCTGTCTTTGAACTGAATTTGCTTTATCTTGCTTTATCCAAGATTATTTTAGGGTTTTTTCCTTAGATTTTCCCAAGATTTGGTGGCACTTCAGTGGTGGAGTAAAGCAGAAATTATATTTCTGTTCACAGCATCTTACAGTCTTTGGAGAAATGTGGGATTCTGGGATCCCCCCACACTGAACAAAAAGATGAAATTATTTACCTGTGTCTGTGAAACCTTTGTGGGCCATTGAACAAGATGAAAAAGAAAAATTCCACTTCTCCAGTTAAGGCAATATGGACATGTCCTGTTCAGGGATTTTGTGGAAAAGGTTCAGGAGAGAGTTGAGCTCTTCAAATAAAATGGAACAATTATAAACCCCTGCCTTAAGCCTCTGCTCACACACATGTCCAAGTAATTGGACAGAACTGTAAGCTGAAAAGAATACTTATGGCTCAGTCCACTAATGGGATCTAAGCACTGTAATTTCTTGAAAACCAATGCTGTCCAATTAATAAACCTAATCAGCTAAAATCAGCTTTGAAGGAGTTTGTCAGGTGTTTGTTAGGTTTTTTTTTATTTATTTATTTTGGTTTGATTTGGTTTAGCTTGTTTAGCTTGTAAGCATTATAAAGTTTTGGATCTTTATCTGTTCTTGCATTTGCTACAGTTTCACTTTTGCTTACACCTTTTTTCAGAATGAATCTAGGAGACCCTGTTTGCATCACAAGTCTGACATTTCAAATTTACTAAGTGAGCACAAACTAAATGAGAAATTATATACATCATAAAAAAATTTAAAAAAAAAACCAACAGATTAAAGGTGAGAACTTTGCATTGCAATACATAAATATGTGTTTTCCTGTCTGGAATGATTTACTGAGCAGATGTTCCAATAGCCCTTCTCAGCACTGTCATTCTTTTTCTTCACATGAACCTAATCCAGGATACACTGTTTGGCCAATTTTCTCACACAACTGTGCCTCAGAAGACAAGAACCTTTTTAGATCTCTCTGACAAAAGTGGTGCTTGGAGCACTTTTGTGGATGCAGGCAGTAACACTGGGTGATGGTAGTTATATTACACTAGATAACCACAACATAAATCTTCAGTCCAACATGTAAAATGTAGTCTATTAAATGGTGATATTCTATCCCATAAAGCATGATATACTTACATGACTTTCCAGATGGGATTAGTGACATTTTGTGTACAATTTGCATATGCAAATTGCACATTTCTATGCCAGCTGTAAAGTTTAACTTTTTTGCCTGTAAAACATGAAATAACACTGTGCTATATGGTTTTATGGATAGGTATGGTGTTAACAGACAAATGTCTTTCCTAAAACCAGAAGTGAAAAACTCTTACCTGAAAAAGACAGCACTGCTCAGTGCATTAACTACCACCACCAGCATGAGCTCCATATCCAGAGCATATTTAATTTTGTCTGCCATTTTCTGTTGATTTGTTTTTTTGTCAGCAATTCCGTTAAGTTACTACTATCAAGCAAGAATCCAAAGAAATGATAAATCTCACTATCATGTGAGAAATAATCCTAGAGGAAGACAGGGGCCAGGAAAAGTTGGTTCTCCAATGCATCATAGGCCAGGGGTAATTAATTCTTCCCAAATACAGCCTCAGCATACAATATTTTAAGGAAGGCCTTTTAATTGAACTGGCTGACAACTACTTTGGTACTTTGATAGTATCTGAAGAAAAAACATCACATAGATCTGGCAAAACTGCTCAGCTGGGTTTTTGGGGGGATTATCTCTGACAAGGTTTGATCCACCTCTAGTTTCAAAGCAGCAGCCACGCACACTGGTGCTTGACAGCTTGTCACATTTAGAGCACAAGTTTGTTGTAGAAAATCTGTGCTCCTCAGCAGGAGCACACTACTCTGAGAAACACCTGCTTTTTGTATGTTTATCCCTAACTATACCTTAAGTGAAAATTAGGAAGCCAGATCTCTCTACTTTTGACAGGTATCTATAGTCTTTCATTTAAAACAACAACAACATGAAGTTTCTACTGAGTAGAAGGGGCTAATTCTAGACAAGATTCACACAGTTTTAGCACCACCTCTTGACAAAAACTTGCAAAATGCAATGTAGTAAACACATTAATAAAATATTAATTATGTAATAAATAGTAAATATGCCATAGTAATAGTAAAAGTAGAAGTAATAGCTACAGTAATTACCAGACTAAGAGCAAGAGTAAGATTAATTATAGCAAGTAATAGCAAGTAAAACAAGAATATCAATTGCAGTTATTACATATAAAATCATACACTATGAAGGCAAGGGTCAAGATTCAATAAGCTCCATATGAAATTTCTCCTACCCACGAGTGGAACCCAGATGGTTTTAATGAAGTTTTAGGCAGACAAAACTGTTTATCTATGAGGACTGTAGCCTAAAGATCTTCATAAACTGTACTTAGTTCAGCATTTAGTCCGAAGAATGAGTAAATAGGTCACCAGTAAATACTAGTGACATATGGGTTATGCTTAGGCTACCCAGGGTACACTTAGGAGGTGGGTATATTAAAAGTAAAAATCATTATTATGCTATCTCCAGTCCTATTTTTTGCATCTATCACAGAAAAATATGCAGAGGTATATAAATACAAAGTGTTATAAGCATTTTTAGTACAGAGGGAACCAATTAGGTCTGAAATAATACTTTAGTTTAAGAAAAGATAGAGAAGCAATTGATGTCCTTCCTATGAAACAAATATTCTCGGTTTCCTTCTCTTTAAATAAAACTTGAGCCCAGCCTCTCAGCAGTTTCCCTTCTGTGAAAAGTGATGGGAGCTATTATTTCCTCATGAGAACTTTGTGAGAGGATTACTCATTTTGTTGTAAACCATTGTGATGTCAAGTCATGAAGCTCAGGAAAGAATCACAGGAAATCATCCTAATGCCCCGTGCATAATGCTTTTTAAAAAATTCCATTCATAAAGTCAATCTCCTCTATCATTTGCTGTAGTTTTCAGCACAATTTAGAGAGCACTGGGTCTTTTACTGCTCTTCCTGATGCTGTGAGTAAAGCCATTGGCACAGCTTTCCTAAGCAACATTTGAGATTTTCCTTATCTACTGAAATGTTCAAGTGGAAAATCAACAGGCAGATGGTAGAAGATAATAACACTTTAATGACAGCAGAAATTCAGCCTGTATAGTTGCATGCCATTAAATTATTCAATGTTTTGTAGCTAGGCACAATAAAGCAGTAGCTATTTATGCAAGAGACATAAGAATTTTTGTAGAATAGACGTAAGACCAAAATTCCACTGGTGACATTTCAGGTGGCAATGAGCTCGTTAATACAGCAACAGCAAACAATAGGACAACTATAAACCAATACATTAAAAAAAAAAAAAAAACCAAAACCAAAAAAAAATCCAAGGTGTTTCCTACACTAGTTTTACAAATGACAACGATAATGCAAACATAGCTGTGAAATGGCATAATGATCTTACAGCAGCAACCCAGACTCCTCAAAATGACAATCAGAGATGCTGGGATGAAAGCTGCAAGATGCCTGCTGGTGACCTGGTAATCAGAGCACCATCAATCAAAAGCACACTGCCTTCAGATCTTCAGCTTTTTGAGAGAGCAAATGAACACACACACAAAGGATTTGCTCTCAAGAGAACCAGGACATGTTATTGCTACAAAATTTTAATTGGGTAGTGAAAACTGTGTATAATCAATCAGTTTTGCTGTATTTTAGTTTTTCAGTTTGCACATCAGGTGAGGTAACTTTCTTGTTTATTTGCTGCTCCTCTTGTCTGAGGTACTTCTGCCTCTCTTTTACCTCTTTCAGCACATATGAATTATCTGAGTGTGTACATTCCAACACTAGAAAAAGAAGGAGCAGTGGTTCTCATATTTCCTCTCCTCTTCCCAAAGAAAACCTTGAGATTCAGAAAATCAATATTCTGTACAAATTCTTGACTAGCAAGAATTTGGCTTACCATGAATTTAACACAAGTTTCACCATATTATTTCAAAATTATATGACATTACATCAAAATGTAAGGATAGACAGAGCCTGGTGGCAGAGAAAACGGGTACAAGCTGCAATGTTCAAAATTGCAATTACATGAAAGGGAAAACTTTCTGACTCTGAGGGTGGTTAAATATTGCAGCAATTTGCCAGAGATATTGTGAAATAGTCATCCTTGGAAATACTCAAACCTTGCATGGGTGAGGCTCAAAGAAACTTGATAATTGTTCGCCCTGCTTTGTCAGTGAGAGAGAGATTTAGGGATCACAGAGTCCCTCTAAACATAAACTTAAATGTTATGCCCATTGGAATCAGTAGACAAATGCTAGGCAAATTTATTCACTTAACTACAAACCACTAAAAAAGCAATTTTTTTTCTTCTTTTTTTTTTATTTTTCAGATAGTTTTCTGCAAGTGTCCACACTGCAGGCATGGACATAGGTATGAGAAAATACCCTTTACAGCGGGGTTTTTCAGGACTGAACAGAAAGCTTTGGCCAGCTGTGAGGAAGAAAAAGTGGCATTTGATCAGACAGACAGTGTTATTTGTAGATTACGATTAAGAGTTGTGGAATCTGGCTTTCATTTGGTTACCCACTTCTACTGTTTTATTTAACAAAAAATTTATTTCCTTTTGTTTTCTAATGAACTTAGTAACTGCATGTTTGCCATTGTTTCCATTCATTTCTAGAAAACAATTATTTCTACTATTACTTCTACTCTAGAAATAACACTACAAAAGTCTTTCAGTCCTGGTGTGTGATAAAAAAATTTGATTGTTCTCATTTTAGGTAAAATGTGGCTGAGACTTTGAGGGCTCATAGTGTTAATATAATAATCCATTGCTACTTCTTTATTATTGAAAAAAATTGCACTTTTACTGTCTTCTTTACAAAGCACTGACTCATGTGGAAAGCAAGCTGCCTCTATGGAAATTGCTGGTTTCTATGATTTCATTATTTTGAGTGTAAATCTGAAATTAAAATTTGGTCTCCATGTTGAAAACAAAGCAGCAGGGAATGTCAAAACAGAGACACATCATGACTCTCATAAAGAATCTTGCTTAATAGATGCCCAGCCATATTTCTACTCTCAGAAGTATGACTACTTTTTGACTACTCCTATCTATCACTAATGAGTTATACCTCTTTCTGGACTAACTACTATGTACATTCATTTCTGTTTTTCTGCAGAGCAAAGCTATATAAAAATTCACAAAAAATACAAGAATAAGAAGAGGGAAGATGATTTGTTGGCGTAAAGAGTAATCCTGAGGCTGTTCACACCTCTGGCATGTATTATTTCAGTTAATACGGGAAATTTCCTCATATGGTCTTTAACTCGCTCTTCTAGAGGGAGCTGGAAAGACTAAAGGCCACATGATGTACTAATGCTGTGGAGAAGTATCAGGAAAGTTTAAAAATCTAGGAAAAGCCAATTATATAGAATATTTTTTGATCTTCTGCAAAAAAGAAAAACTTACTATTAATGTGAAAAAATATACTGGGAAATAGAATGTCTTCTGTTATGGAGAGGTTAGGGAGGGCTAAAAGGATTTTTCTAACGTAGGCTGTTCTCTAGAGTACTGGTTCACATCTAGAAAAATGTTCACAGAAAATAATTATCCTGATGTTGTTCTAATTTCCTTTCCCCCTTTTTTTTTTACATGTATGTATAAATCACTAAAAGAATTGCAGCTTGAACTAATCCTTGAGTTTAATGTTTTCAAAGTAGACAATTAAATGGAATCATTTAATAAAGAGAAAAAAAAAACCAAACAAACACAGTATCTTGAAGGACACCATAAATTCTGCAAACATGTGTGAGTGAAAATTCCTAGCCTGAAAGTTGTTAACAGTCAATAGTAGCAACCTTGTTTTATTTTTCATCATTCCTGCTGTTTGTTTTGGAACCATTCAATGGAAACACTCATGTTTAGTGTATCCTCTTGTACATATTTAAGTCAAACATGTCAACAGGCTAAGATATAACAATTTAATTATCTTTGCTGAGAGTTCACTTCTATTTATTTCTCTACTACCGTACTTGCAGTTTTAACATAAAGAAGAAAGCATATATATTCAATCATTATAGTAGTATATTTTTACATATACTTGAAAAATGTATCTCTCCGGTGAATTCAAATACCCATATAAGTATAGAACATAGAATTCCCATATATAAGATTAAGACATTTGTAGCATACTTATGTATGAATATATGTATGTATAAACCAAAACATGTTTCATATTAAGGCCCTTATAGCAGATAATAGCTTATTTATAAATTTCACATTTAGGATTTTTCCTTTTATTTTCACCTGCTCTTTTGACCTCTCCTGCACAAACCTGACAACCAGACTAATTGCATGGCACAAATAACAAGAGCTCTCTCACAGAGGTTACCAGTGTATCAGAAAGAATATCAGGTATTTCTGGATCTTCAGCAAAAGGCATCATTTGACATTATTAAAGGCATCCAGCAGTGCAAGACATTTGTATTACTTTGCATGGTATGACACCATTTGAAGAAAGGTGTGTACAAGGGCAAATGGAACAGCTTCAGACTGCACCTGGCACTAGGCAACCACAAAAACAAAATCTGGAAAAAAAAGCCAATCATACAATAAATTTGACAGGAGAAAAAGTTGTCAGAAATACTAGCTTTAGTTATCCCATAATATTTACCAAAACTGGGAATCTGAGCAATTTTGTAACAGAGCAATGACTATGATAGTTCACTAGCTATATGAACTGTTTTAGTAGTCTTAATATATTATGTTCAAAATCCCAATAAAACCACAATTAAATCGGGAGGAAAATGAATCTACACAATATAAGCTAAGAAAACAACTGAAAGGTGAAAATTTTACCAGAAATATTATTAAGGTAAAATAAGTAAAAACATCTACCTTTAGATTTAATTTTGTGAGCTCTTTCTGTACAAAAACCCAGGCTTTCTTTTTTTCTTTTTTTTTTTTTCTCTTACCTATCATTTTTGTTGCTTGTTTGTTTAGTTTTTTTTAATTCCACTGTGCTAATTGCAGAAAACTCTGGTATTATTAGATATTTATAATCCCCCCGTAACACCTTCTAATCTCTCCCTTTTCCCGGACAACAACCTCACAGCTCTGCACACTGTATTCTTTTAATCACTTCCCACATAATAACACTCCAGCACCTGACTAAAGACAACCTTAGAGGAATACCTGGGTGAACATATTCCTCACACACACCTTGTCTCTCACACAATACACTCCCTTCCAACATTTCCTTGCCACTTCCTCTCCTGTACTGAGCACACAGGACACTCCAGCCCAGTGGGAGCTTCTCTGCTGTTTAAATATTCTCCAATTTTTAACAATTATGGAAGAAAAAAGTATATTTTACCAATTTCCAAAATTGCCATACGTTTTAATCTTTGTGATCAGTCCTGTCTCATTTACACCTCTCATATTATTTGCTCATCTTGGTCTGGAGTCAGTTTTATGAAGCTGCAAAATTTTTTACAGTGTGCTGATTTTTAACTTTTTGCCTTACTATTATTGTTGGTTATGGCTTTTCTTTCTTCCACTCTCTTCTCAACATGTTCCGCAGTCTATCTGCTTTTTCACATTGCCTATTTTAATGTCATAGATACAATAAACCTAAGTAAAAAATAACGAAAAAATTATAGAACTACATCTCCTTTAAAAATATCACTTGACCTTGACTATTAAATAAATAAATAAATAGGAAAAAAAACAACTCTTCTCTAATTTTTGTGTTCCCAGGGGAAAAAGGGCTCTAGAAAGTAGCCTTTTACCACCTCAGAAATCATTTTGCACACAACAATACCCTTGGCTGATTTTAATTGGGATTTTTCCGTGGCCTTCACAAGGAAATTGCTCTCCTCTGATGAACTAATTACTTCCTCATTCCAGCTGCTAATGGATTTTTCCTCCTTGACCTTGGAGATGTCCCCAGCTTTGTGGACCTCTCCATCTCCCAGCAGCTGGGACCACCACTGCCCCTGTGTCTGTGGGAGGCTTGCTACAAAAAATGAGGAACCATTTGTTCATTTCACCTCTCTGGTGTCACCTGCTCCCCGCCAGTGTCTCCTCTATTTTACAAACAACTTTCATCTTACTTACCACATTTTTTCATTTTTTTTTTCTTATCACTTATTACTTTTATCACACTTGCTACAGGTTGTTCACAGGCTCTGAGCTTTACCACTGTGTTTTCTTAGACACATCTTTTTATATTGCAAGTGATTAAAAATATTAGCACGCCACATATATTTACTGTTAATAAATAAAAAACGAGGACAGCTTGCACTGGGTATTGTGGTCTGGGCTGTGTTTTGTTTGGCTTGGTTTGGTTTTTTAAATTTTATATTCAGGGAAATCTAAGCCGCACTACAAGTTATTCACTCTCTAAGCACAACTTGTTGAAATCACAATTTTAAAGTTCTGTTTAGAAAATTAAGCTGAAGGGACTAAAACTCAGCATTGAAATCCTAGAATTAATGGTTAAGAGACCCCAAACCATAGCCAGCTCTTTAAAATACTTTGTCTTTCAACAGTACTGTGATTAAAAGTGTAAAACATTTGTATTTCAGTTTAACTTCAGACAAATTTCAAGGTTCCTGAGAATTTAACAAACAAGGATAATAACATAATGATAAGAATAAGGAAAATAATTGTGGATACCATAGGAATTGACCAGCAGCTCCACAACAGTAGATCAGTGGTGTTGGGAGGAGTTTTAGTGGGGGAATTACAAGAAGCAGAGAAGTGTGGCTGTGGGTGTCAGTCCCAGGAGGGAGGCAGATGACGGCTGTAGCATTACAGGACTGGTGGGTGCAAAATTATACATTTCTGTCCTGAGTGCCAATGACACTTATTATCAAGATCTTGTAACTACTCTGTGGCTGTGACCAATTTTTTGCATTGATAAAATCCTATCTGATTAACAATTAGATGCCACCTTTGGGCAGCAGCCCACAGGACTTGGAGTAAAACCCTGCTCACTAAAAGTGAAGGATGAACAGGTTGGTGAAACCTGAATGAACTTTTTATGGAGATTATTTGAGTGGATGACAACCCTGTCTTCAAATGGATGACAAGAGCCTGCTCAAGAGATGTAGGTACCTAATTCCACTATAAGAGTCTGCTGAACCAGAGGGATGTGGGCACCTGAATACAAATCAGAAGTTGGCATCCCCAGAGACAGGAAGGCTTTGTCCGTGCTTGTGTGCCTCATATTACAAAACATCCACAAACAGGTGCAAGCTGTTCAACTTATTATTACTGGAGTTAGCAAAAATTACCAAACAGCTCTCTCTTTAAAATTCATAATTTGCTTACTTTCCTTGTTATGGTAATACTATTTTTATTTTCTGAATAAGGATTTAAGATCATGCCAGAATAAAATAAAAAGCAAACAATAACTATGATTTCATACACAATTTAAGCAGAATTGTCCATATTAACTTGTCAAGAAAACAAAGTAGAACATGTGGCTTGCCTGCCCACAATTTTCAATGTGTGTTTGGTTACATTGTGATTTAATATTGATTCTTTTTTGAGACTTGGTTATTTCAATAGAAATTCGATTCAAAAGATTTTGTAAAATACTGCAAACTGCAAACTTGAAATTTGTCTTACCAACAGTTTGAATGCTTCTAGTTTTAAAGAAACCCTTTTGTTAACATTTGTGCTTAGTAAAGATAACGCTTGGAATATCTATAGAAAATGTATAAATATGGCTGATGTAATCAAGTCAATTAAACTTAATTTTCAAGGAATAACTTACAGTCTTTGGAAATTTCTTTTTTTTTTATGAACCTATGAGTAGTTAAAGATCATTTATTCTGCATGTAAATGGAAGTGGGATGGGATGAGGTGAGTGTGTTTGCACACCTTTAGAGAAATCAGACATTATCATAGCAAGGTATTCTAACACTAGGTACTCTGAATTAAATCAGTGATAGCAACAAATAACTGCTTTTGTGAGGAACCAGGTCCAATGTAAGCAGGGAATGCTGTTTTTAACATTCAAAAATCAAAAAATATAATATATGGATTTACCAAATCTGTATGCTTCAATTTACAGACATGCTGTGAATCATAACATAGGATTTACTTATGATGTTTACAAGTTATTTGTGAATTTCTGGTCATCAGAAACATCTGACTTCTAAGAACTCAGTTAAAACCTCATGACACTTTGGAAATTAATATGTTCCTTGACTCTTCTATTAATTCCAAGGGCACAGGGTAAGCAAATAAACATTTCCATGTTAGACAGGGTAAAATCAAAATGGTCTCTGATGCTTTGTTGTTTTGCCATGCCTATATTAGTTAAAAATTTCACATATGCCTTTTCCTCCTCACTCATTTCAATCATATGACTAGTCAATTTCATAAACTAACGTAATTTGACGACATATACAGAAAAAAAAAGTACAGATAAATGCATGGTATGAAATGTTTATATTTCAGTGTATTTGTATTGCCAGTGCTTGGAGTTTTTTCAAGACTGGATGAGACAAATCCACCTGACCTGATGCAGTGCTGGCAGTAGTCCCACCCCTGTGACAATCTTCTCCTGTGACTGCTGAACTCAGTGAGGCAAATCAGTCTGAATGCAGGTTGTTAAGCTGAATCTGGGACTTTAAGTCTTCTTTTTACAGATAATGAACTTGAGTAATATAAATCCCCTACATCTTACTTATCCATTTGAAGTGAAAGAGGTTGTCATGCAGCAAGGTCTATCCAAATCCATCTCACCAAGCATTAAACTATATTACTAAATAAAATTGGAATCTGCAAAGTAGTTACTGTACAGCCAGGATATTGTACTGAAGTCAGACTTTTGTATGATATAATGCCTTTATGCCAATACATACTGCTGCACATGTAGATGAAAAACAGATTACCAGGAGGAACTAGACTGGTACTTCATATATTAACCATTTCTATTACTCTTTATAGATGCTGTGATGATAATCATGTATCTGAAGAAAGCCTTATTTATCTGACAATTACAACATCATCAATTACATTTTGACCCTCACAGCTGCCAGGTTTAGTATGTATTTATATTGAGTCATATTTTTTCCAGTGTTCAGAAGGAAACTGATTTTCCCACACTCTCCCGTGGCTTTAAAAGCCCCACATAAATGCAGATTTGAAGAATGGTGGTTACAGGAGAGAATTTTTTTGCAAAAAATCCTACTGTGCCTTTTTATTCAGTGTTAACCTAAGTGTTCCAAAGTTTAGAGGGAGCTTATTTCTTAACTGGAGTTCCTATCAAAGTGATCATAATTTCCTCTCTTACAAGAAATGAGGCACATGTTCAGTGTAACACAGACTGTGACAGCAGGTACACATGACCTGGACACTCTTCTTTTGCAAGTTCTTTAAGATTCCACTCTGCTCACATAGCCATAACCAAAAGAGGATGCCACATGCAATTAAAGAGAACAGAAAGAAATAAAATCGTTTTATCTACAATGAAAAATACTACCACCACCAAAATTACAGAGAAGAGATGTTCACTTGTTCATGACACCCAGATGATTCTCTCAAAAAGTTTCTGCATTTCTTTCTCTAATTAGAATGTCACACTGCAAAAATCAATGCCTCTCTAATGCTTTCCCTGCTGCATTTGTGGCTTTAACAGGATAGTTATTGCATAGGCAGCTGCTGATGATGATTACCATTATTTCCCCATTCTATAGTTCAATTGCATACTCTCATAAAGCATTCTGACATAAGTCTTGAGCAGCCCTGTAATTTCCCCAAAATTACTGGGAATTGTGGGCAGGGCTGTTTAGAGTGAATTGGTATCACTCACACAAATATACTCAATATTATTGATACTGTCTTTGCAGTCCTCTTAGACATATTAGTTCCAGCCACTTGTTTCTGCCACTACAGTCCCCCACAATATCATTCTCTCTAAATTGCAGAGAGATGGATTTAATGAGCAGGCTGTTAGATGGATAAGAAGGTGGCTGGATGGTCACATACATAGGGTAGGGGTGAACAGTTCAGAGTCCAGATGGACATCAGTGACGAGTGGTCCATACTGGGACCGGTGTTATTTAACATTTTCATTGGTGACACAGACAGGGGGATGGAGGGACCCTCAGCAGCTCTGCAGGTGACACCGAGCTGAGGGTGCAGTGACACCCTGAGGGACGGGGCCATCCAGAGGGACTTGGACAGGCTCCAGAAGTGCCCCTGGGAATCTCAGGAGGCTGAACAAGGCCGGGTGCTGGTGCTGCCCCGGGCTGGATCCAGGCTGGGATGAGCAGAGGGAGCAGCCCTGGGAGAAGCCCTGGGGGTGCTGTGGGTGAGAGCCGGGACCCCAAACCCCTGTGCTGGGCTGAGCCCCAGCGTGGGCAGCAGGGCAGGGGGGATTCTGCCCCTCTGCCCCTGTGCTCAGCTGAGACCCCACCTGCAGAGCTGCCCCAGCCCTGGGCCCAGCACAGGGAGGAGCTGGAGCTGCTGCAGCCAGGCCAGAGGAGGCTCCAGGATGCTCAGAGGGATGGAGCAGCTCTGCTGGGAGGGAAGGCTGGCAGAGCTGGGAGGGTTCAGCCTGCAGAGGAGAAGCCCTGGGGTCACCTCACTGTGGCCTTCCAAGGGACAGGACACGGGGAATGGCTTCCCACTGCCAGAGGGCAGGGTCAGATGGGATATTGGGAAGGAATTCTTGGCTGTGATGGTAGTGGGGCCCTGGCAGAGGGTGCCCAGAGAAGCTGTGGCTGCCCCTGGATCCCTGGCAGTGTCCAAGGCCAGGCTGGACAGGGCTTGGAGCAACCTGGGACAGTGGGAGGTGTCCCTGCCCATGGCAGGGGTGAGTCTGGATGGGCTTTAAGGTCCCTCCCAACACAAACCATTCTGTGATTCTGTGATTTTACTGTAACTGCTGCTAAAAATGGCTCTGATCCATCAGATGCTCCACATGGCATGCAAGAGTCTTAGAGTCTCTTCTATTATCCCTCTGTCTTCTGAAAGTTCTTTGTAAGACAGGTACAGATAACTGTGTTTTAAAAAGCAACAAAAAATAGAGATTGCAAAGTCATATAAAATGGCTCTGACAACATACAACACTATTAGTGAGATCACCTTTCCTGTACTTTCAGATAGAAAAATTCCTGTGTCAGGAATAGGAGACAGGATGCATATGTTAGAGGTAATGAAAAAGGACTTACAACGCTCACTAATTAATATGCACCTATTCTCTGCAATTCCTATAAATTATAGACAGAAACATAGATCCACTGCAACACAGTGCAAAAATAATAAATAACCTACTGCCACCTGCTGCTCAGTCTGAGCTGTCATGTGGTCACTTGGGTTTGATTTATCTTGGTTTCATATTTGAAGGAAAAAACCGACTTCTGTCATAGACATGTTTCCAAGCATCCAGAAAAACCTTCATAAATCTGTTCAGCATCAGAATTTTTGACGTAAAGTTACTTTTCCCACAGAATATCAACCATTCTCTAGAAGAAATTATGACTGCACACCTAATGCTGCCATTCTGGTTTCCCAGCCTTTGAGAAACTTGTGCTAAATTTTGGTAATCGTTTATTTATAAGACACAAATGCTGGAGAAAAGGGACCATTTGTATTGCGGATTTTACCAATTCTTTTTTTATGCTTTGAAAAGCACTTGATTTGGTCTATTTTATTTCTGTAACTAAAAAAAAATTAGCTTATTGATTTCCTTAGAAATATACATATAGATTATTTGAGGAAAGTATTGTCTGTTTATTTACATGAATAAATGAATAACTATGATCAAAAATGTCCTTGGAAAAATGAAACTATCAATTATGTTATAATTATGTTAAAATGAATCCTGTTTATCTTTAAAAAAAACCAATAAAACTCTTAGCTCTGCATGGTTCCTATCTGCTACATTCTTAATTATGGAATTCTTCCATAGCAGCATAGATAAGTCTATTATTAGACCTTCTTTTTTCTAACTAATCTTATTAATTATATTCTTGAGTACAGTCCATAGCTGTGATGAGGCAAGCACTATGATTTCCTCCAGTGAGTGGATTCTGCACTGCTTTCTGACCACTGTATTTTCCAGCCTTGTGTAGCCACACTTTACCATTATATCTTCTCCATGGTGTTAATTAACACAGTGTCACCTTTTTGAAGTGCTGTTATTAGGTGCAGACTGTCTTTTGCTATAAGATGATGTCAGCAAAGTAATTGTTCACTTATCTAAGGTTATTATTTACTCTAGTGCAAAACAACTGCACATGCTCTTGTATTATATAGGAAAAAAATAGAATAATCTAATAGAGTGATCTAGAAGAACTCTACATAGCTTGGTCGTATATTTCAAAGGGATTTTTGAAAGTGTTCAGAATTGACAAAGCCCTGCTACTGTTGGTGTCAATACCTTAATTAGAAGGAGAAAAATGTTAGGTCAATGCCACATGCTTTTTATAATCCAATAAGAGGTTTTGTTTGTGTCAGTGTGTGAAAATATTTCTCCAGACCATGTCCTAAATAAGTATAGGAAGCCTATTCTGGAAAAAGAGGTCGTCTGCACTGCTGCTGGCCTGGTTTCCAGCAGATGCGATGGCTGACTGATAATAAAAGTCAAAGCTGTTGGAAAGGATATTTTTAAAATAGAGGTCTTGACACTATGAACACCAGAAATGTTTTGAAAGTTGTTTAGCTAAATCCTTTGGGCCATCTGGGGAAAAAGTAATGCTTTGATCCCCTGAGTAGAAAATACTATTATTTTAAAGTGGATTGTCTAATTGTGATAAAGGAGTTACTGATAAACTACATTATTTTAGGATTAATATTTTGATTAAGAAACAGAAAGTGACAGGCTAATAGTCTTGTCTTGCTTCCTTATGCACAGCACCTCTCAAAGAATTCCTAGAATTAAGGAATTTTATCTATGACATGTCTTCATATTTTATGAATAATACTGTCTACAAATCTCCTTCGGTATTTAAAGACTCTCCATTTAAAAAGGAATCAGAAAATTACAGAAGGATTTTATTTTCTGAAACAACATCTAATACTCCTAAACATATTGCTGTCCATTGATAGCAGAGCGTGAATGGAATAATTTTGGGTAAGTATTTTGTGTATAGTCCTCCATGCTTCTTGAACCTCCTCCTACTACTCCAAAACCTTCAATTACTGTGCCATTTAGAAATCAGAAAAAGAATCTTAATTACATAGCTTCATAAATGTTTATTATTTATGGTCCATAGTTTAATGTTGATAGAGCTCTTATCTGAAACATGAAATACTGTCTCTTCAAGAGGTACATCACAACCCAACACGTTTTTCCTCCCATCCCTGCATGCAAAATCAGTAATGAATGGCACATTTTCTTCAATCTTTGTAGTGTTGTGAGTTCAGGACTCAAAAAAAATTCCCAAAAGACAGAGTTTAACACATATTTAATGTTCAGAATCAATCTTTGATTATTTGAAACTCTTTCTAGTATCTCTGGTAAACAACAATGGGTTAAAAAAGTCCCGTAATATTGAGTCAATGAATTTTCCTCTTATTTTACCAAAAGACATAACAATCACTTCAAAATAGTAAACAGGCTTCTTTTATTTCAGGATTTGGTAAGAGTTCTGCCAGTGGAGGAAGAATTAAAATGGGCAAAGTCTATCAAAAATAACTGTTGGGGGCTACTATAATTTTAGTGGAAGAAAAAGCTTTAAGTGATCTTTAAATACAGCTCAGGCATTTGGAAATTCCTGATGCTGGAGCTACATTGATGTCTTTGGAAATTCTTCATTACCTAATTATCTCAGACAAGTTTGAGGCAAATTTTCAACTTCTACAAATATCAGAAGTTATATTCTGTGAGATTATGAAGACTGCAGTCCAGGGAAAACATTGAGTCTGGATCATTGTTTTACATGTTAGATTTTAGTAGCATTTTCATGAATTACAGTTGTTAAAAAAATGGGAAAAAGGAAGTAAGGGGGAAAACCCCAAACCAAACAAAATCCTTAAATAAAACAAATTAAATATTTCTGCTATCCAGGAACCTTGGAGACTTTCACTAAGGAAAAGATTTGCAAATAAATAAACCTTCTCAGAAGTCTTCTTTACCTTTTTTTTTTTTCTCCTGAACCAAGACAACTACAATCTAAATGAAGTTTTCACCAATAGATAGATAGATAGATAGATAGATAGATAGATAAATTGGAAATGGTAATGTGCTATTTTGTTTAATTCCAAGTTTGGGATTTTAATCTACATTTCTTATGCTTGGCACTGGCTTTCTGGTTGTCTAAATCAATAATTTGCCACAGGATTTTGCATGACTGTTGAAGTCTGTGGGAAACCCATCACATACTGAAATGTGGGAAGTACTCTGTGCTTCTGAAAACTGAAACTGCAGAAAGATTCATTCATATAAATGAGAAGAAATTTAGTGGGGATCTAAGAGCAAGAACATATATATATTATAAAACTGAAGTCAAAAATCAGTAGAGGAATAGAAATGTTTGTTCATCATCTACCTGTATATGATCTAGAAAAAAAAAAAACCTTGAACACTGATCTTGGGTGGAAGGTTAGGGGTAAGAAAACCAAATTGAAAGGGATGCAAAAAAGTTGCTAGGAGGCCCAAGGAAATCAGATCCCAGTATAGAGTAGATGGGTGATAAATTATTTTCTTGTCCTAAATTGTAAAACAGATATCAAATCAGACAAAAATCTCAGCACAGGTCCCTCAGAAGTCAAAAGGTAAGAGAAGTTCTAGATAAACTCCAAAACAATATTTTACCCAATATTTGCAGAAGGAAAAAAGAAAATATATTGGTGATGATATTTAGACTTGGAATTAGTTAACTGTTCCCTACAAGTCAGGAATTCATTAAGGAAGACTGGTGGAAAACTCCCCTGTATTCAAGAGCAGAAGCAAATACAGTAATGCTAGATTATACAGCATGGCAAGTGATTGAACTCCATGCTGCAAGAGATTTTTCAAACCCTATGTTCTCACAGAGTGCATTTTACAGTTCAGTTTACTGAAATATTTTAGCTTTTTCTCACTAGACCACTGTCAAACTTGTTGCCATCTTGTTCGGTGTCAAACCTAAGATAGATATGACATACACAGAGTCCAAATATGGGCCCAAGTGGGCTTCATAAGACCTGGCCCTGAATTCATTCCACAAATTGACCTTGAAAAAAATCAGTGAATTTCTTTCTCAGGTACAGGGCAGTGTTAATCTATTTCAAAGTGTCTAGTTGAGAGAAGAGCTAATGAAATGCAATGGATATAATTTTAACATCTATTGTTATTGTTATAACAACTCAGCATTTCATCTGAAGGGCATATTTTTATTAAATAAGATAGGCAGACACCAAATGTCAAAGTCATATAAATGTCCATGCAGAGGAAGTCAATCTTTATTCAAGGTTCTACTATTCAAAATTTAGCAAGTAGATTAAGTAAATTAATTAGCCATCGATTCAACATGAACATGATGAAGTCCTTTGTCAGAGCCATCCACAGTGCCTACATTTTATACATGATATATAATAAATTGAAACTAATGCAAAACAGCAGGGGTGGAATGTGGGAATTATTAAATAGGAATAAGGGTTTGTCCTGCAGGAATACTCCCTCCTACTGCCTGTGAAACTGACAGTGGCATGTGACTCTAAAATACTGAAGCAGCAATGTCTAATATTATTTTGAAATGTACTTTTTCTAGAGTTCTGTCACGTTGCTTAGAATGAGCTAAGGAACCAAGCAGCAGCCTAAGAACCCCAGTTGCATCTTCGCTTTAATTCTCACTTCTGTTTTACTACTTAGAGATTATTGTACCCCAAAGCTGCTTGGATCAACTGCTGCAGGATTTTTTTCATCTCTTGAAAACTTTGAGGTGTTCTTTTGAAGGCTGTTAGGTTGTCCAAGACTTTAATCTCTCTATTGATGACCCATCTGCTCAGAGAGTTTACAATTGTCTCACAGCACTGAAACACTGAGTTTTTTCCTACCTCATTAACTTCTGTTCACAGGCATAAACCAATAATGATTAGCACCAACATACTAGGTTTCACCTCTTTTTTGTCACCCCTACTTCTCTCTTTTTTTCCATAAGAAATGCCATATTATAAATACCATTTATTTCCACTCTACTCCAAAATATTTTTCCGCCCAACATATTGTAACTGCCTGTTGGTCCAGTATGTAGTGCCTGCAGTACAATCTGCTTCTCACTGCTCATTCACAAACAGCAAATTGAAAACCATGTCTCACTCAGATTGTCATGATTTAATAGGGCTAATTGATATTTATAATTTTGTTTTCTTTTTCTAATATTATTCTCCTTAAATGTACATTATTTTGAGCTGATGTTGAATCACCTGATTTCAGTGGGAGTCTTGAAGACTTAAGAGATGTATTTATGCTGAGATTAATTCTAGTTGGATCATATAGTTAAGCTTTGGAATGGGGTTATTACAAAAACTAAATATGTCTCCATTTTTCCCTTGACATCCTGAAGGAAAAGATGGAGAGCTCATAAAATGGTGTGGTGACCTTGGGAATACATTTCTATTACAGTTCTTGGAGTTGTTTAGGTATTGTTGTGAATTTATGAAGTGATTATACTGAGTTCATGTTGGCCCTGAAGCTGAAATTCTCCCATTATCTGCAATGACCCCATCCTGGCTCACCCCACAGCTCCAGTAAGGCAGCCACTTTCCTTGATGGGGAATCTCAGGCAGGAAAATGGACTCTCACTGGAGCTGAGACTCCAAGTGGGATCCAACTTGCTGTGGGAGCTTAGGAAGGGTTTCTAGCAGTGTGCTAAAATGGGTACATAGCACTCAACAAAAGACATTTCTAAATGACTTAGGGAAAGGGAGACACCCTGGGATTTGGAAATGTTGTACAACAGATCCTCCACTTAATTTTTTGTGGTGAAAGATTGCATCTTGCCTTAAATTCTGAAGCACAAGATTCAATGTTTTTTTACAAACATGGGTTCTGCTAAAATACAACAGAAGACCTTTTGGAGAACTTAGCAGCAACAATTTTTTCATCTCTAGATCTTTGCCTTGACAGAAATGATGTGCACAATGTCTGACATAATACAAAATCTCTTCTTAGTAATTGCTGCAAAACAAGAAGTATAAAACCAAAGTCTAAAAAGTATTGCAGATTTTTCTCAAGTGCTCAGTAGTAGTCTGCTAGACATTTCTGACTTCCAAAAACTGCAACTTTGTTCGTTATTGATAAGAATAGGCATCTGAGTGAGGATTGATTGAAAGGCTAATGTGCTAACCACATGATGCGAAGCAAATTGTGGTCACAAAAAGAAAAAGGTGAAGCATGTTCTGTGCAGTGTAGCATGGAAAACCAGCTAAATTTCTAACTCTTATTCATCACTCTCAATTGTACTATTGTACAATTACTCTCTTGGTATTTAGGTCTAATCATTCTTCCACTGTCTGAAGTACAGGAAGTGACACTTGTCCACCACAAAATGTGAAGAAGTGGGACCAGATCCTGGCACTCATCACAAATGTAAGAAAGAACCCTGTGACTGAAAACACCAATGCCACGAGCTTCTCCTCAGTCATTGGTAATCAGTGGCAAGAGGAAGGAGGAGTTTGATTTAAAGTAATTTGGTCTCAAGGGTGCTCCAAGTATGGTGTAACCACAGTAACTACAGTCTTGTTTGTCTCTCCCTAACGATGCAGTGATGAGACAATGAGCTCCTACAAAAGGTGATTTTGAATATTCTGTCTAAACAGCACTCTGGAGCATCTCTGCTCACTCTGTGGTTATTATGCCAGACACCAGCTGCCATGTGTGCTGCTCTTTGCTCACAGCAGACAACAATGTAATCAGGAGGACTTTGCTTGCTATGACTCAGTGAGATGGAGCATTTGGCCAAACAATATTTCTAGCACAGAATCACATGTTAATGAAACCATTCCTTATTGCTACCTGTCTTTGTTGGAACCAGGCCTTTGCATAGGGGAGAAATTGCTCTGGACAAGTGAAGAAAATAAAGCAGCTGTAGTTTCACTTCATAGTCTTCAGTTGTGATATTATCACAACTACACCAATCACCCTGCTTTAACCATCACTTTCATACAGCCCCTGTGCTCTGTGTTCTCCACTGGGGTTTAAAACAAGGGTGCTGCAATCTTACCCTTTTCTTCTCCAGCCTGGAGAGAAGAAGGTTGTGTGCAGACCCCACAGCAAACTCCCAGTATCTGAAGGGGCTACAGGGAAGCTTAACAGGAATCCTTCATCAGGAACTATAGTGATAGAAAAAGGAGTAATGGGTAAAAATCAAGAGGGGAAATTTACATTAGATATTAGGAAGAAAGTTTTACTGTGAGGCACTGGAAGCCCAGAGAGGCTGTGGATGCCCCAACCCCTGACAGTTCTCAAAGCCAGGCTGGTTAAGGCCTTGAGCAACCAGGTTTAGTGGGAGCTGTCCCTGCACATGGCAGGGGGAAACTGGGACTAGATGATCTTTAAAATCCATTCCAACTCCTTAACCGTCTATGATTCCATGATTCTCTGTTAGGGAAATTATTATTCCATTTGGTACTCATCTTTACCCTTTCTCTTAAGCAAAAACAAAGGAAAAGAAGATAAAATACTTCAAAAAGCTACTAGTAAGCCATCATTGTTGTCCTTGTCCTTTTTAAATGTGATTTCTTGTCAGTTTTGATTTTTTTCGTGGGAAAGGAGGAGGAATGGAGTTGAACATGAAGAATATGAGAATATCACTGAATATGAAGATGTTGACCATCACTGCTGACAGTAGCATTATCCTTTCATTTGGGATTCAGAGAGAGAAGGGGAGCAGCAGTGGCAGCAGCACTGACACCTCAGGGTACCTGTGTGCACACCCAGGGCTGGAGTTCAAAGCAGGCTCTGCCTCACAAGGGCGTACAAGTCAGAATAAGTAATGCCTTGGTCTTCCCTTAGCAGGGGAAAGAGAAGTAATCCTGTCGGGAATGAAGATGGAAAGTCTCTCTGCTGTACCTGTTGACTTTCTTTTATTATTTTTTTTCAGGATCACCATGACCCCGACTGTGTGTGGAGTTCATAATGATGCTTCAGGTTCACCACAGATTCCTGGAGGGAAATGTGCTGCCAGTTGCAGATGATGCTCAGTGAATGCAGCTGTACTTTCTCTTTTACAATTTTGTTGCCTATTTCCAAGCTTCTTTGCACTTCCAGCGCTCTATTCCCCATTTTAACATACATGGGGAAGACATGATTATTTAAATCCTGATTTTGTACACTTACTGAATTAATAGCTAGTGAGAAAGCAAAAGTGATTCTTCCTTCTCTCTTTAAAGATTTTTCTGGCTTCTCTATCATATATGAAACACTATTGTATTTATTAATGCATTATGTTAATATTAAAACCACAAGATAAATCAAACTAATTTTGTCTCACTAAATAACATCTCATATTGCAACTGCTGTAAATGGCATGCTAGGCTAGATGGGCCATGGATATCACCAAGAGGAAGATTTCTTATGTTCTTAAATCCTTCTGATTTTTATTGATTCCAAAGGAGAAGTATTGGGAGTTATAGTGAAAACACTGCATAAGGGAATATTTTTATTAGGGTGTTAAGACTTTTATGAATGCAAAAAAATTTAGTGGCTGTAATAAATATTCACCTACAAACTACTGACATGTTAATCAAATGTCTTTTTATATACAGTATTCCTAAAGCAAGATAAAACTATGGAGTTATCTGTCCTGGGAACAAAAATAAGTTTACCTCAAACTCCAAAAAACAATATGACTGGATTATCCAGGAAAGAGTTTTTTCCACAACAAACTATTTTTCCTTATGACAAACTTGACAGGGACACAAAGTGCTTTCTTGTATTACTGAGCACATTCCCACATGGTTAAATACTTTACGAAGTGCAGCTGCCACATGGTAGTCACGATTACCCTGTTACTCCAACAAATTACATGCCCCAAGCTGTGCAGTCTCATTGTGTGATGACTCACTGACTTGAAGTTTTTTTTCCTGCTCCTTTGAATGAATTTCTGCAGAATTCAGCTATTAACACAGTGCTTGTATTTATGCAATATCATGTGTATTACTATAATGCCTATAATGAACCCTCTACTAAACCTAAATGAATAACTGCCTTTGATCCAACTTAATGGTCATTTTGCTTTATCACAATTTGGAGAGGATCCTATTTGGTGCTGTTGATTGCGGCCATCAACAAGAGTCAAACACTAGGAACATTTGGAAATCTGTGTGTACAAACTGTGTGACCATCTGCTTGCTTAACTGATACGAGAAGACACTAATTATATGAGAAAAGAGCCAGTTTGCTGCCTGAAAAATCACAAAAATGTGTGCACATCGCAGATACATGAATGCAGGCTCCTTTCTGAGCAGCATTTGAGGCACCATGTGTCTGAAAAGGCAGACATGCCCCAGGTCCACTGCAACCCTGACAGGTCATTCACCACTCTCACTTAGATTCTGTGGAGTTCAAAAAACACTCAGCTATAATTTTTCAGCTATACTTTTCTTTATGCAGCTGCATAAATTATAATTTAGATTTTCTTGATGATTTCGTGCTTGACATTCATTTACCTTAAATCCTCCCCAAAAGCATAGAGAGAAGCACTCACTGGCCCATTACTTTGGAAGACAATGTTGTACTCAGAACCCAGCAGAGGAAGCAGGTATCTGAGGTATTCCTGAGTTGGACATATTTGCCTGGATTTAATAATCTGGATTTTAATAACAAATGTTTCTTCTCCAATGTTTACAACCTCCTCTTAAGCTTACGGAGGGCTACTACTTGTACATACCTGTGAATCTTAAAATAGTTTCTGATTCAAAACCTGTAAAAAGATATTTCCAACAAGAAGGCATCTTGCAGAGCTGTGATGCTACATGTAATCATTTAGATGTGGATTGCTTTGGGATTGGCAAAATCAACAGTGCACTTTAACTGGGCTGTACTGTGACTGTGCCAAAGAGATCAACAGCCACTGTCCCTTTTCAGACAACAGACTGAAGCACCCAAACAGCTGCTGGCAAGATTTTGAGACTTCAGGTTTTAATAGTGGTGAAGATATATTGTTCCCTCATTAAGAATGTTACATTTTAAAGCAAATTATTGCTGTATTAAGCAGTATCTGTGTTTTGGTTTTTATGATTTCCAGTTTTGATCATTGTAAGTGTAGCACAAGTATCCTGAGACAGAAATGTTTAGAGTGACTTTTAGGACTTGTTTCTAGCAATCAGCATTTTGATTAATCCATTGTTGGCCATTTTCAAACATCTGATGCACTTGATGATTTGTCTGTTCTGTGTGGACTGCACTTCAGCCTCAAAGGCCAGCACTGGAGCACCGATTAAAACCCGGAAATCCTTATTCCTGTAGAACAAAATGAGCGTTCAGACTTCATACATACAGTATATGTGTGTTTATACAGCCATACAGCTTCATTAGAGTTAAGTTTCAGCAGAAAAGGAACCCAGAAGCTGTGCCTAGGCCAGAGTTATAGACTCTGTTTTACACTGAGCTAAGCCAAGTGACCATCTTAGCTTGCAAAGCGTGGTGCACAAATTTTCCCCAGTACCCAATGCAGAAATGCACTTCTGCTTGACAAATCATCGTTGCCTTTCCTGGACAAGGGATTGTTCCCATATCAAGCAGATGTTGTAGTTTTTACAGCTCTGCTGGTGAGAAACCAACAAGCAGTGTGAGATCAGGAGCAAACTGATCACATCCTGTCTGTCTGATCCACCTACTGTGTGTTTTATTGAGAAATCCGCATCTGCTGCATGCAGATTGAGAGCAGTGGAATTACAGGCATATTCCAAAACAACAGAGGTTTTTCCTGATCTGTGGCTCAGGTGAAGTCTGAGAAGCAAAGAATGACAAGAGTTGTCACGCAGTGGTGTGGTCACCAGGGGTGGCTGCATAAGCCGCCTCCCTGAAAATAAACCTCTCCCCATTTCTTGTCTCACAGCCACATCCATGAAAGAAGTTCTGCCAGAGCAGGGTGTTGTTAGAAATCTAACTCTGCCTGCTGTAGCTCTCCAGCATTTGCTGCCCAGCCAGGGGAGCTCCTGCAGAGGAATTTGTCGGACAGTTGTGGAGCAGACTCCCTCGGTGGGGAGGACGGATGGAGGACCAAGAGCAGTCCATGTGTGAGAAAGCTGCATGAATTATGCAAGGCCTGTCCTGTTACATGTGTGTCCATGATCTCTCCTTCACTGGTGATGAGGAAAACGCTAGTGGGAGCAGATACCTATTGACTGCCACCATCCACTGTGAGCAGGACGTGAGAAGGCAGAGAGTTCCCCAAACCTGGCTGCTCTGCCTGTGCTCTGGCTGATGGAACACAGTTCTGATGCGAGAGCACCTGGCAGAAGGACCTTTAATTGCACACTAAGCTGCAATTAATTGCAGGATGGCTGTAAAATGCACATTTGGACAATTACAGGCAACCTGAGGCTGCTCACACACAACTGACTGAGTGCAGAAGGGTGGAAATGCCATGTGGTGCAGGGGAGTCCTTTGCACTGCATAGCATTTGCAGGGAAGAGGCAGTGAGCTTGTCCCAGGGGGGGGATGATGCCAGTGTTCATTTACACAGAAGGAGGAGGCAGCCAGAAAATGCACCTGTGATAACAGGATCTGACTCCAAGAAGGGAGAAGAAATAACAGGATGCCGTATGTGCCCACATGCTTGTTCTGCAGAGCAAATTATCATAACAATGTAAAATGTTGGCAGGGGAGGAGCTGTCATAAAGGATAATGCAACTTCAGCAATGTATTTCTGACCTGACAGATTGCTTTGGGATTTTGTTTTGTTTTGTCTTGTTTTCCTGGGGATTTTTACCCACTTTTTTGTGGTTTTTGTTTATTTTTTTAATTTTTAAGACCCCTGTGGTAGTCATATGCATGTGAAAATTTAGTAAGACAGAATTATAGTTTAATTAATGCTTCCTTAGGACATCTGAATTATAAAATCCAATAGTACAGCCAACAGTTTTCATTCACACAAAGCATAAACAACCACATGGAAATAAAGGCAAAAAAAAAGCACTTGTCATTTGAATCCCTTCCCATCTCATTAGGAGAAATAAAATTAAATAAATGTATAAAATACACAGGGCAGGAAGGCTCAGTTTTTACCAGCTGAGCAACAAAGGGCAGCAACAGACTGGGAGGAGGAAAAAACTGCTGTATTAGCAATTATTATATCTTGACTAAATGTGAACCCCACAAGAGCTCTCTCTGTGATCTTGTCACATGCAATGTGGTTCTAGGCCTCTTCTTCCTCCCTTTTTTTCTGCTCTTTTCATACCTGTTGCATCCCTTCCCTGTGCTGAATTGGCTGTTTATATTTTGTCTTTCTGTCCTGTTGCCTCATGGCAACACTGTGCCAGTAATAGCTCACCTTTTTCATCTACCTAATATTCCCAAGAGACTCATTTGTTTTGTTGGGAAACTCCCTCTAAGGTTGCAGCAGCTGGATTCTGGCTGATTTTGTGTATGTCCTAAGGGTTCCCACATCCTTTGCTGGCAGGTGGCAGGGCTTCCTCATGGGCAAGATGTCCCTGAAAGCAAAGAAATTGTGTCTATTTTTCTGTCTTTAAAAATAAAAAATATTCATACACACAGAGCATCTTATATCCCTCCAAAAGTGTCCTCAGAGAATATTTTCTTTTTAGCTTTGGTGCAAGAAAAGATATAGGAGGGGAAAATCGTTATTTCTCTACTCTCATTTGAAAATGATTTTTACCTCATATATTTAGCAACAATCTTTGCTTTATTGGTTTCCAGGGATGTGTCAAAATAAACAGGTTTTTTTTCATTACAAAAAAGCCATATGGGTTGCACAGCAACATGAGAGAAAACACTTTCTCTGCATGTTGTACTTACACACTGGAAATAAACATAGAATGAAGATTTGACTATCAATCCTTTGTTCTAGCCATGTGCCAGCTTCTCCTTCCTGTCAAAACAAAGTAAGAGACAAAGAGGGCACAATTTCCTTTCCCCTTCCCAGCACCACATCACAGAGGAGCCCCACAGGGTCTCATTACTTTAAAAAAGAAAAGCCCATTTTACCACGAGTAGAAAAAGGTCTTGTGTCCTATTTCATGCTTTTAAGACTTTTTACAAGTCACTGGGTTGGTCCAAAAATTCCCCCAGAGGTCTGATAATGAGCACCGGGAATCATAACTTGCAAATCAGTGATTTTACCTCTTGACCATAAAAGTATCTATATTTAAACAGTCAAAGAAATTGAACATTCTCTTGAGTAACGCCCACTTCCAAAACCTTAGGTCTTGATACAAATATTCATTCTTGCCCTAAGGACTATGGAGGCTTGTTGGAGCTCTCGGAAAGAGATTTTACCTTTTGCAGAGGATCTTGTGATGGGCATCTTGGCTTGTCAGCAGCCTTTCCTTACCAGTTTTTCTGAATTGCACTTTCCTGTATTTTCTCAACCGGTGACAGCAATTGCCACAGGAGAACCACAGGGTGGACATCAATTTCCAGCACACTGGCAGGATTGCATAAGCTGTTTTCCTGTTGCTGAGGAGACAGCTGGGATGAAGCCCTATGCCTGCCTGGACAATATTTAAATACCTCAGACTGGATTTTGATAAACAGAGGGAGGAAATGTTCAAGCCATAAAATCTGATTTATTCGCACCTTCTGAATGAGGAGCATTGAGATAAAAATCGCCACAAAATTATTTAAAAACATAAAGAATTTCATTAAATACATCATTTAGTGTTATCTACTTTTTTTCTTTTCATATCAAACAATTTCCTTAAGTATTATATCTTGATTTAAAAGATGTGCATTCCTTGCTGTCAATATTCTGATTATCAGATATTCAGACTATCTGATTCAGGAACATCTAGCACATTTCTATTTAGTTCATTCCTGTCCTTTATCTTCCAGAGTTTATTCCAGGTCCACAAGTAGAATGAAATTTTATCCCATCAGAGTGTTTACTGAACTATAACATGAGCAGCCACATATACTACAGCTTTCAATGAATGAATTTCATTTTTCCACCCTCTCTGTGTACTATTTTTGACAAGAAATTTATTATCTGATCTTCGACTTAGACTCTGAATCTCTTACTTTGGTAGAATATCTGTCTTCGCTTAAACCAGAAAATAAATATCACAAATAACTTTGAGATGTCCTACTGTTTACAAATTATTTGCAGATATGAAGGCAATACATGCTCTATTTTCGGGAAAAAAAGAATTAAAATTCACCTCTAGTTGACCAGAGAGTTAAAAATTATATAGTCTGACTCACTTTATGTAGTAAGGACAAATTTGTTTTCTACTTTAGATATTTAAAAGTAAAGCACTTTTTCCACTTAAAAAATATTACCTAATATTTATTCTGGACATTTCCCTCTTTTGAGCAATTTGCACACTTTTTTGGAACAAAGTTAACTTTTTAAAATATACCATGTGAAAGAAATAAAAGTCATGCCAGAGGAGGCACCTCATAAGCATGCAGTAAGGATTAAGGCCCAGCATAAATGAATAATAGCATTATCTCCTTGATTCAGAAGGCAACTTTTCCCATTTCAAGTCATCCTGCTGTATTGGATGTGAAAGTCAGCTTTTCCATGCATCTTTTCATGCTTCTACAACCTCTCTCTATTGCCTGGTTCCACGGTATTGTTTGGAATACAATTGAACATGACTTGTCCAATTATCCACAAAGAACCCTGTACATTTGAGAATCTCCAGGGCCCCATGGAGGCAGTTCTTTGATGAAAGGTCTGGAACACAAAGCTTTTTCTGGGGCCAAGGGGAAGCAGCTGTAGAAATGTATTTGGAAATCTTGCCTAAATTCATGAATGGGAATTTAAGCATCAAAGAAATATGTATTGTTGAGACAAGATGAGACACCTTTTAACTTGAGGCACTTTTCAAGGACAAAATTAGTCCAACTAGTAACTGCAAGATTCACAGGGGACAGGTGAATGAAGAAGGAATCTGTCACTTTATCTGTGAGACAAAAAGTGAGTTTTAAGCACCAGAGATGCTCTCAGGGATTTGGATATAAATCTCAAGAGGAGAGAAAAATCTTGGAGCTTTTTTTTATAGATGGGCATCCCAATTCCTTCTTCAAGGGGGCAAAACGTGCCCTTTCCTTCAGGAGGAGGATGTGGAGACCCTTTAGTACATAATATACCATTTTCACAGGGAGTAAGAAAAAGCATTTCAGTTGAAGAGACAACTGTGTGACTTTTCTGACTAATATGTATTGACTCTAAAATATGGCTGCTCCTTCACAAGGGAAAAGAGAGCTTCCCAGAATACAGCCTTGTGCTCCCTTGGAGGAGGGATTTAAATCCAAAATTTCTGTGCTGGGTACACTAGCAGCAATCTGTGGTGTCAATGGAGGGCTCTCCTTCTGCTTTTTGCACAGAACTGGACACTGATGGAGCATCTCCATCAGGTGAACCTCTTCAAGTAAAGCAAGAAAAGAAATATTTATTCACAGCTCTTGCTCGAGTGTAAGCACGAATTAATTAAGTGTGCAATTAGCTCCAGGACACAATATCACTGTACCAAGAGCAGAGCCAAGTCTAAAACAATTAGTCTTTTTAAGAGTGCATTACCTGTAAAAGTGAAGGTAATGTTGATGCTTGATATACTTTTAACTCATGTAGATACACCAAATCCCAGAGCTGGCTGAGGGATCGTTACAACATTGCCCAGTAAACACAGGCACACCACAAATTCTCCTTGTGAAATGAGCCTGATAAACCTGTCCACTTTACTTAATTAAAATTACCTTTTGTGGGAGAAACAGAGGAAAAAGTATCTAACAGCTCTAGGTGCTCTGCAGTCTGCTGTTTAAGAAAAGCTGAAAAAGTCCAAGTACGAGGCACATCCCACCCATACAAAGGACTGATGTGGATATTTTCAACAAGAAGAAAGGGAAGTGGCAGGTGTGCAAGTGGCAGAAGAGAAATTTTAAATTGCAACAGTGCTCTCCATTTCATTAAGATAATTAGGCTGAAATCATATTTAAGAAAGAAATCTCCATAGATGTGTGGCAGGCCCCTTAACAAGACTAATCCATTTCACTCTACACACTCATTGAAAAAAGTATTTTGACATGAAATGAGGTTCTACACAGCAAACAATGGGAAACATTTCTAAGAAATTTTTCTGAATACTGGAGAACTATTAATTTCTTGTTATCTGGTTAAAGTTCAAAATACGTGAACCACTTTGCCTCACAGACAAGAGTCCCACTCTTCAGAAACCTTAAAGCCACAAACAGTGAATTCACTAATGGGAGAATCACAAAATCATAGAACACCTCAGGCTGAAATTAGAATCATCATTAGAATCATCAGACCCAACCTCCTGCTCCTCACAAAGTTAAACCAAATAACTAAACACCCTGCCCAGATTCCCCTTGAACCTGGACAGGGGTGGTGCCATATGCCCCTCCCTGTGAAGCCTGTTCTACCCTGTTCCAGGGACCAACCACCCTCAGATGAAGAACCTTTTCCTAAAGTCCTACCTGAACTTCCCTTGATGTAATTTCATTCCATTTCCTTTGGCCCTAATGCTGCTTACCAGAGAGAAGAGATCAGCACCTGCCCCTCCACTTCCCCTCTGAGGAAGGTGTAGACCATGATGGGATCATTCCTCAACCTTGTTTTCTCCAATCTGAACTAGCATTTTTTAAATTTCATGTGGTTGGTGATTGCCTGACTCTCTACCCAATGTGATATTTGCAACATGTTTAAGTTTTTTAAAATTTTATTTCTAAATTTAATTGTTGTAGTAGGAAGTATAGTTATTTTGGCTCCAGTAGGTCTAAATAAATATTTTTGATTGCAAGAAGAACATTTCTTGCTACAGAAATAAGGACAGTTTTATTGATTTTATTCTTCTCTTCCGCTTCCCCAAAGCTGAGACTCTAAAAAAAAGCAGTTTTCTTCTCCCTGCTTTGACAGGAAGGTGCTCAAACAACATGAAGCCAGCAGCATCCACCAGACCCTCAGGAATGCAAGCAAAACATTCCAGCTCAGCCTGTGCCCAAAACCATGCTGGGCTCACTTGATGTGGCATAGCCCCAGCAGTGAGAAAGGACAAAGCTGCACCTGGCTGCAGGACAGAGGCAAAACTTTTGTGGGAAGGTGCTGTTGTACATCTGCTAGGACTTTTATTTCAAATTTAATCTGCAGTAGATACATTTTATAGTGTGCTTCATCTCCTAAGCACTTAATTTACCTCCTTCAAGCAGGGGAGAGTTTTTCTTCTGATGGTTTGCATGGTTAAGGCTTTAAGAAATCAGTCTGCCATGGAGTTGCATGACGAGATGCAACCTATTCATACCAGAGGTGGCTATAAGTCAAATGATGAAGTCAATACAAGTTCACAGAAATCAGTGCCTATGATGCTTTATTACATCAGACCAAGCAGAATGTAAATAAAGATATCTAATATGTGTCCAAACCATAATATGCTCTCTTTAATGAAAACAATCTTTCCTTTCTGATCCATATGAAGTAACCACTCTGAGCAGATAGGTCTGCTGCCAATCCTGAAGACCAAGAAATATGTGTGGATAAGAAAAATTTATTATAAAATGTGGCCAGAGATTTTTTTTCCTTGATGATTTTGTACACATTCTTATTTATCCACGGGGGTAAATAAGGCAGAAAATCAGAAACCTCCTTAATTTTTCACAGCAGCCTCCATTAAATGCTAAATGAACAGTACCTTGTTCAAAAGATGTGAAACAAAAAACTAACAGGTTGTCAGATTCATGACCTGCAATTCTTACCCACTGCTGGAAATAGTCTGAATCTGTTCTGCTGTGGAACAGCTTCCTATCCTCATCCTCATCAAGGCAAAGCAGTGACTGCCCCAGAAACAACCACCTGGCACAGGTCTGCAAACTGGGACACTGTGAAGTGAATTTCAGAGTTTGGCAGACCACACTCCTGAACTTTCTGTGGCACATTACAAGTTCAGACAACGCCAGGCATCATCTCAGCACTAAGTGCTGCTGGGGCTACTTAAAAATAAGTAGCTCCTGGACTGCTGAACTGAAAGAAAAAGTTTTGAAAAAACAGTGGGACAATATATCCTTAAAAGAAATACTTGTGGTCAGACTGCAAAAGAGTTACAGAAAAAGACCTGTGCATAAATTCCAGAAAAAAAAATCTCACGGATAAATTAGCAGACAGGCTGAAATAAAAAAGATTCAAAAATGCTTTGAAACTGTAGACCTCAAGAGAGCAGGGAAAAAAAACATATATAACCTCAAATCTAATTATTGCACCTATCATAAGCCTATTTCATATTAAGATACACTAACATCTTTAGTCCACTCCTCCAGTTAAATAAACCCATTTTTAAGGGCTCAGGGTTAACATGATGCCTCAATTTACCAAGGAATTCAATCAATGCCAGTACAAGCAGCAAGCAGCAATTCTGTCTGACACATCTAATGAAGAATTCTTACATTCTGAAACTGTTAAAGCCACAATAATCAGAAAAATAAATTCTAATTCGTATCTATATTTGTCTTTGTTATTTGACCATGCCATAACTCTATATATAAAAACAGATGTAGCTAAAGATATGTTCTTTAAATAAATGATGAGGCGGATCAGAAAGCAACATGCAGTCTCAAAATAGCAGAGCTGCTACTTGCAGAGGGATGTTTCTTTTGGATCAATATTCTTTTTGTCTTTATAATTATAGAGTAGAATTATTCATAACGACAGGATGATAACTGTGCAGCCAATTTAGAGAGCTATATTTATACCAGATATAGGAAAAAGAAGCTAAGCACTTGGCAATATTAAAAAACACTCTGGTGGCCAGATGTGTGACAAAACACATTATTGTAAAATACATGCAGTAATTATAATATAACTATAGGCAACAATTTATACTAAAGGATAGATGTGACTGTTCTAGATTATGTGCTGCTAATTATCTTAAATCCTAGAGGAATACTGTGATCTGCTGCTTCACAAAAATAAACAGAACTTTATAAATAACCATTCTGGCCATAAAGGATATTTCAACTTTGTGGCTGAAAAACTTTATCAGAGTTCTTTTTATTCCAATTTTAATCAGTATAATAAGGAAGGAGCCATGGATGTCATCCAGATGGACTTCTGTAAGGCCTTTGGCACAATCACCCACAGCATCCTTCCCTCTAAACTGGAGAGAGAATGTTTTGATGGATGGAATGTTGGGTGGATAAGGAATTGGCTGGATGGTTGCATGAAAACATCTCGTTTCAATGTCCAGATGGACATCAGTGACCAGTGGTGTCCCTCAGAGTCCACACTGGGACCAGAGGTATTTAATATCTTCATTAATGACACAGACAGGGATTGAGAGCACCCTCAGCAGGTTTGCAGGTGACACTGAGGTGAGGGTACAGTGACACCCTGAGGGACAGGGCCATCCAGAGGGATCTGGACACGCTCCAGAAGTGGCCCAGGGGAATCTCATGAGGCTTGTATGAGGTTCAACCAAGGTGCTGTACATGTATAAAGGCAACCTCAGCATCCATCCAGGCTGGGGATGAAGGATTTGAGAGCATCCCTGGGGAGAAGGACTTGGGAGTGCTCTATGCTGCTTTCATGGGACCCAGCCTCAAGTCCTGTATTCAACTCTGGGATTCTTAGTGCAAGAGAGACCTGGACCAATTGGAAATGGTCTAGAGGAGAGCTATGAAACTATCAGAGGGGTACAACCCTTAACCTATTAGCAAATGTTGAGAGAATTGCACCAACTACTCAGAAAGCTGATGAAAGCCCCATCCCTGGAATACTCAAGGCCAGGTTGGACAGGGCTCAGAGTCAGCTCTGCTTTAGTTGAAGGTGCCCCTATTCATTGCAGGGGGATTGAACTAGAAAACCTTTAAATGTCCCTTCCAACCCAAATTATGCTGACAGGAAACTGAAAGTTGACTTAATGATATTTCTGGTCTTCCCTCAACAACCCCTTTCAATAAGCAGTTGTGCCGTGAGATAGTAAAGGTGTTTTGCTGAAATGTATTTCCAAAATCATAAAATTAATTTATAGTTGTAATAGCTACCTATGAAATGGTGCATGATAGTGAATTCCTGGGATATCTTGCATTTTCCAGTCAAAGTGACCATATGTAGGCTACCAAGTGAGCTGGCATTCCACTGTTGGAGCATGAGAAAGAAATGGTTGAATAATTTTCATATCACAGGGGTCTAGCAGTTCAAACTGACTCATAACTCCATTATTCTACCAAAAAAATTTTTAAAAGGTAGATTTTCCTGCATTATATTATTACTGGTATTTAGTGGTGGCTTCCAGGCCAGCTGGTTTGGATGTGGCCTCACTTATAAGTTTCAGCAGCCAGGAAATTCTAGAGGTTATGAAAATAGGTCTGCTTAGGCCATTAAATTTTAGTGACACAAGAGATGATAAATGGTAGTGCAATTCCCAACCAAAGATATAATTCCCAAATCTAGTCATTCTATTAGTAACACAAAAAATAAAGCAAATTGTTTCTGAAAGAACTAATTCAGATGTTCAGGTTTAACTACTCATAAGATTTTACTTAAGGTAAAAATGAAATAGAAAAGAAATTCACAGGTCTGAATTTCAATATTTTTTTTGTTGAAAACAGGGAAGGCAGCCAATGACATCATCTGAAGAGAAGGCTCTGTTTTTGTAGACTTGGGGGTTTTTTCCTTATAATTTGTTGCATAGACTGCACAAATTTTCTTTATTTCTTTTATCCTAACTTCATTAGATCTCTTACTGTACGCATTCCATCTCTCATAACCTCACAAGTTTCATATCAACTGCTAAATGAGTTTCAGTCTATGATAATGGCAATAGTACTGTAATCCATTTTAACTCAGTCTCTATTTTGAGTAACCATGAAATGCACTATGTTTGCTCTTGACAATGTATATATTTGCACTATCAACTGTAACTGTCTTTATATTGCATCAATATTCGATAACATATGATGTATTTTACAAATTATTTGTTTTCCTTTAGCGATGGCTTACTGTAAAGCCTCCTTTTTCATTACATTTAGTTTTCCACAATTTGCATACTGTCAACATTCAGATGCTTGTAGTTTTTTTAAGGAATGATAAAAGATGTTATTCTTATATTCTGGATGAAGTCAGATGTTTCCAGTTTGTTCTCAACGGGAAGTATTGCAAATTGAAATACATGGTAAAAGAAAAGCTTAATGTTGCAAAGTACCCAAGGAGTTTATGTCAGAAAACATAGGAATTTACCAAATGAGCCTGAAAATATTTTTGAAATAGACATGTAGAGTGATGAACAGATTTGAATCTCTGCTGGTTAATGTTTGATTCAAAACCATTATGTTTTTCTTCACTACTGTAACGAAATACAATGCCTATTTTTTATTACATTTGACAGGCCAGAAAAATATTGGCTAGTGTGTGGCAACACAGTGTATTAAATAACAAAGGAGAATGTGTAAACCAGTGTGTTCTATGTTCAAGTAGCAAAGTAAACAAATTCTTTTATAAAAATTATAGAAAATGCCACTTGGTACTAGAACAACACAAAATTGAAAGTAATCCTAAACACAAAATTTTCATTACCTCCATTGATAGGGGACATCCTTTTGGACACAATGGATGAAATGTCCCATCTGTGTCCCCTCCCAACCTCAGATGGCAGGACAGTGTGAGAAACAAAGTCCTTGGCAGGGTGCAAGCACTATCCAGCAGGAGCTAAAGAGTTCCTAAGTTATCAGCACTGGTTTGATCACACCACAGGGGTGCTATGAAAGAAATTATCCCAGCAAAAGCTCTTCACTCCTTCATGGATGCAAAACACTCTCTGTCTGACTAACTTGAAAATAAATTCAAGGTTCTCTGCCCCATCCCCAAAAGAGGGAACTGCCTGTTGCATTTCTCCAAAGCAAATTAAGATGACGGCAATAATTTCATTTACTCTTTAAAATTTAAGACAGAAAAAGAATGTCTCAGATGTTGAAATAATATTCCTAGTAGAAATATATCTACAAGACTGATGTCAAAGACAAGGATACAAGATGTAAAAGTTGGGCACATTCTTTTTACTAATGGAACAAATCTAGGGAATCAAAATTAGCAAATTCTTCTTTTTTTTTTTTAGTTTTTCACATTAGTTTGACACTAATTATCAATTTTTGGTCTATCATTCATTTAAGATGATAAATCAAAGTTGGTTGTTTGGCTTTTTTTCCTACAGGTACCCAAAAAATAGAATTCAACTCATAAAACCATCATAGTTACAGTGCCCACCTTAAGCCATATAACATCACTCTTTTGAAATATGGAGGACGTGAAACCAAATTATCTCTTTGATACAACCCGACTCAGTCCTCAAAATTAAAGTATTCTGTGCTGAGTTTCAGTAAACATCTGAAGATAAAGTAGTTTCAGAAACAAAATTAATCCTTTCATACTTTCAATGCATTTAAGATGCAACCTTATGTCCATAAAATTAAATAAATAATTATACATCCATACTTGTATATATATACACATGTATATGTAAGTATATATACTTTTAATAAGTATATATACTTATATATCTGTTATACAGCTTTAAATGTGTTCCATTTCACTCAGTCACAAATTATGAATTTTAGGAAGAAATTGGATAAATAAATGATTTCTCAAATGTGGAATAAGAACAGATAATGCACACCTCCAGCCGTACATAAGATGTTACAGTCTGCTTAACCAGATTCTCGTATTTATTTTGAAAAATATTATCACCACGAGTTAGGAATTTACAATATGTCCGATTCTGCTTTTAAAATGTCTAATTTTCCTCTGTTGACTGCAAAGAGAATGTTGGTGGTTAACTTTGTGGCCAAATCTAGATCACAGATGACACAGGTGAGTGAAATAAGTCCCACCCTGGAGACCAGATTTGTACACAAATAAATCTCTAACTTCCACTCCTCTCACAAAACAATCTCTTCTCTGAACACATCAGAAAACAGGGCTTCATTTTGCTGCACATAGCCGATATTAACAAACACTTTGGGGCTCCCATAGCTCAGGAGTTTATTATCAGCTTATAAACAAAGAAAGCCTGGGGTTATTTAAATAAATGGACTGCCAAAGAACATTCAGATCAGTCAAGTGAATCTGCTGAGGATAAATCATACCATGGTCCTTCTTCAGAGAGACCTTTCTGTGAACTGTGTTGAAAGCTTATTGGAAACCTGTATAGTATCATGGATCTAATTAAAAGGGATTTTATTTGAGGCTTATTTTTTTTTTCCAGAACACGAGAATAATTAACATTTAATATATATAAGTTTATGTAGACAAAGCCACAAATCCCAACCAGAAGAAAACAAAGTCTTTGGAAAACTTTAGGCACCTATATCTGAAATTGCCCTCCAAAACCATAATTTCAGCTGCAGTCTAACACAGATTCTAGCAAATCCAGACTTGATAGGAAAATGTTTAAGCTTCCATTTTTGTTTCTTTAATGTTTTTTGTTTGTTTGTTTGGAGAGACCAAGAAGTTTTTGTCCTGGACACAACTTGTGTCTTGCTAAACCTTTTGAAATATCCTGTTAGTGGGGCAAAATAACGCCGAAGAGACACTGTTCAAAATGTAGCTAAAATGCACGGGATCTCTAAGTACCGACAGTGCTGAGATCCTTGAAGAAGAGTTCTCTCCTAAATAATAGTGATCATGAGAATGGGCCCATGTGAACCTGATACCTCAGTCTCACTCTGAAAATTGATGTTTAATTTTCCCCTCGAGGTTCAGGTAGGCAAATTCTTATTTCCACCCATCACCCTGTGGGTTTGGCCATCCGAATCACTGCCAGCCTCGGTGAAGTTTGCTTACTCTGCAGAAAGAAACAAAGATCAAATGAATACCCTCAGGATGGGTGAGAGTTTGTCTCTGTAAATATGTTCTTTGGAAATTTTTCCTAGGAAAAAAAAGCCAATCAAAAAAAAATTTATACTTGCTCAACCATCGGTCTATAATTTATGGCCGAAATGTAGCTCTGGTCTGACTTTCTCTGTGACCATTCAGTTCAATTAAGCCATTCAAAATTAATTATGCCATTTCCACAGCTACTGTGCCATGAAAGGATCGTTAAATTCATCCATTCTCAGGATGGAAACTAAGGTCACGTTCATGCATGAGCATACCTTGATTTTGTAACTTGTCTTTAATAGTGTTTTAAAACACACCACATATGTTCTTGGGCACTCCCCTGATTAGTAATGGCAAAAAAGAACTTCACTTCTTGATGAGAGTCAGATGACAACAATAGCACATAGCTCATATTTCTGTTAATAAAATAAAAATCTAAGAATAAAAAAAGTTTTTATTTCAAGTTTTAATATATAAGAAATAACATTATGTAAGAACAAATTAAAAATAATACTTTCAAGGTGAAATGTCTAAAATTATTAGCAATGTCCAAACTAAAGGCCATTTTTCAGGCTGTTCAGAAAGTGAGTCAGAAATCTGACTGAAAGCTTCTCAAGTGCCTGGAAACTGTCTGCACAGACCTCAACATGGTTTTGAGGCAGAGTGCTGGATGAAAAAAACCCCAACCCAGCAGTGGTGACAAACAAGAATTTTGTTTTCCTATACTGCTAAACAACACTGGCTTGGCTTTCTTCTGGTGCTACAAAGGAGCTGGCCACACTGGGAACGAGATCAGCACTGAAAAGTCTTCAAAAGGAATGTCCCTCAGCCTTCCTTCTTTTTTTTTTTACTTTTTCCAAGCAAAGATTATTGTGCAGCTCAGATGAATAGAGTTAAATCCCAAGATAGAGCATTTTTTCAATGTCCTTGTTAATTTAGCTGAGCAAGATATCCAGCACAGGAATGTGTTCAATTTAATTATTTTATAGATATTTACATCCCTCAGCAGGCAAGTTCATGAGTTTTTTTCAAAGCACTGTGGATGTCTTTGTAAACATCAACTGAGAGTAGTTGTACACACCAAAGCTTCTTTGAATTTTTCACAGTTTGGGGTTTTTTTTAAGTCTCAGGCTATGATATAGAATAAGAGTGTTTAAGGTCATATGGTACAAGAGACTTGTTGAAAAATATTTGTTGCAAATATTCCATCAAACTCTGGTGGTTGTGAATTTCTATTTTATTGAAAGCTTGCAGATAATGTCAGAGAGAACTTACCTACCCCTCTGAATTCTTTCAAAGAGAAACAAGTCAGAATTTTAGAAAATAGCTGAAAAAATGTCTTTCACTATTCTTTCCTATAAAAACAAGCAAACAGACAAACAAAACCAACACAAAGTGCTCACATATGACAAAGCAACTGAACTGCTTCAGTTGTTAAAGGCCTATGGAGGAGTCATTTCTTCATAAATTGAATACTGGTAGAGAACTTCAAATAGCATTCAAATAGCATAGAACACATTCAAGTAAACTACAGCCTGGAAAGAATAAACGTGGTTTTATTCATATATACTTCACTTTTATAAGAAAGAAGAGGCTATCAAACCCATTTAGCTGGTTATAGAAATTTTAAAGGTTTTTACTTTCATTGCAAACACTTTTATTATTGAATCTTGTTATTCTTCTGATATTCTCTGATGTGATTTTAACAAAGGACATATCCTTGATAATATGGGATAGCCAAAGGCAATTGAAATTCACTGGATTTTGGAATTTGTCCTTCATAAATGTGGCCTTAATAGTTGCATTTAGGCCTCTTGCATTCTTTTTTCAACAACACAATTGACGAATCACTTCTAAAAATGTACATTCCAATAGGAGAAATAATTATACTTACAAAGGTAAGCAATGGGAAGTGAAAAGAAATACTTGGAAAATTACATTCTTTGCTTATTGTCTCTGCAAAAAAAAAAAATTGCTTGTCAAATAAATGCCTTCTCTGTTATTCTTTCTTATCACTAAATAAGAATCAGAGAGGCTAAAGGTTTATAATCCTACATATTAACAACTAAGTTCCCAAAATGGCAAGATCCTCTAAGATAAATTCTTGTAAGATTGAATTTTCAGATTTAGATTAGAAAAAAAGAAGACACACAAAACCTGCTACTGCAATGGAGATATACACACATTGGGACACAGGGGATGCCAGAAAACAGCAACCTTGCAACCATAAAAACAGAACTTCAGGATTTGCAGTTATTCTTATTTCAATCTGCTTGATAGCTCCTGATAGTCACAGGCAAATGTTTATTTTTCCTCGTTGTTCATCTGATCTTTTCCATGAAATCTACAGCTGTAGATGTTTAAGTTTGCAACAGGGATTGCAGAGAGTATTTGACTTCCATCACTGACTGCAGTTATCTCAGCCTCGAGCTTGCTGTGCAAATACAGGGGACTACAAATTCACTTTTATAAACTTTCCCGGTCAATTGTTTAATATTCTCTTTCAGCAAGCTTCTCAGAAATAACATTTTTTTTTTATTAATGGCAAACAGAATGATGACAGATAAAGATCTTTAGAAGCTATTTTATTTTAAAAATAGAAGATTGTGGCACATTTCTCAATAGCTCTGTTTTCCCTTACAATGCATGACAATGGCTATGTATATAATGAGTTTTTGCTACAGTTAAAGCTGCTAAATGGACTTTAGACTGCTTTTCTAACTTGAATAGACTTTTTGTAGATAATTATGTAATCTCACATGAATCAGACTAGAAAGAAGGAGGGAAGAACTGCACCGATACAACCCAAATCACCTCCAATTAATAGCAAATAGAACAAATGAATTTTAATACCACATTATTGTAGCAAGCAGTGAGGAACACTAAACAAATAAGTATAGTGAATAACTGACACCAAGGTGAGAATACAATTACTTTTGGATGCTCATAATGTAGTTAAAGATGCCATAGTATATTTGAGTCTGTAAAGTCTCTGGCATAGAGATTAATTTAAAGACTATCATATTAAGGCCAAAAAAAAGATTTTTCAAGTATATATTATTTGAGCCTGTTAGGGAAACATGTTGCTCTCAAGCACAGTACAAGGAGATTTGTTATATAGACATAACTCTTCAGACCTGCTAATAAGAACAAACTCCCCTTCTCAAATTTACTGCATAGTGATGAGGAAAAGGAGCAAAAAAACTTATCCAGGCTATCCCCAAGAAACTGCAGGCATGAATCACAGCAGAATTGGTATGCAGCAAGAAACAGAGTCATCATAAAGTTACAGAGACTACAACATCCAATTTGTTGCAGCCTGCAGACCATAGAAACCTCCTCATTTGCATTGACTTACAGAGGGAAAACCAGACAGCAGCGCTGCAAATAGAGAATTTGTTGCTTGTGGTCCTTTAACAAATTTGATATTTCTTCTAATTTCTCCTCCTCTCAAAAATTCAAATGCCAACTTGTGATAAAACTGAGGAATTTAATGCAGGAATTGGGACAGACAGCCCAGTAGAGACAAACTGCATCACTTCTTTTGTGAACAAGATTATACATTAGAAAAAGTAGCAATCAATATTTCCTATTTTCCTACCAGCAAAAACTGTTCTCTCTGAAGAGGTGTTTTACTGTCACAGAGGAAAACTAAGAGTTCAGATTCCTTTGAAGAGGCAAGAGTCAAACACCACTTATTTTCATTTAAAGCCCAAATGTACACAAGGTAAGGTGCAAATTCTGCAGAACAGCATACATGGGTGAATGTGACCTCAGAGAACACATGAATATCAGTGCTTCTGGCAGCATTTAAATAATTTATGTACTGCCCCAATGCAAAAGTTTATAAATGTGAACTCCAGAGGGCACAGCCCTACTCACACGCTGCTACATGACTGCCCACATCACACAGCTCTTATCACTCTCCCTGTCATGACTTGAGTCATGCCAGGCATGCTTTTGGAGCCATCTCTTAGCAGTGGCCCAGGATAAAATTTCATACAACAAAAAGACATCTAAACCCATCCAACCTCTATAATACAAATTTCCATACGCTGTAGAAAATATGGGTTTGTCTGACAGCCAACATAGCTTTTCTTTCAAAGTCTAATTGATTATGCAACAGCAGCAAGGATATTTTTACTCCATACAATAAAATGCAGTTCCAGAACCTGTATCTCGGAGAGATGAAACTCAGGTTTTCAAAGTATGCACTGGGTTTGGGAACAGCAAATCTGTGTCCAAGAGAACTACAAGATGGGAAGACAAAATGAGTTGTCCAGGTTTCTGTAGTCTTAGCTGCCTTAGAAAGGTAAAAGAAAGCTATGAGCTTTACATTAAACTGTCGTGCATGTTAGTGAGTTATTATGGGTCAAAAAAGAGCTCAAAACTGGCTTATGAGCACTATCCACATTGTGGAATTACTTTTCTTCCATCTCTACTTTATTCCGTCCGTAATAAGCAGAATTGTTTCTCCATGATAACGCTTTTCAAATGCAGACTCAGTTCCTTAGCTTTGGTTCTCCAAGTGGAGAGTTTATTTCCCTTTCTCTTAGAATACCCTGAATAAAACTTTGACTTCTGCAAGTCTATCCTACAGGAATAAGATTTGAAGTTCATGATGTTCTTTAAAATTGTGTTAGAGAACTGACAGCATGCTTCAATAAGCTTTGAAAAAATCACAGGAAAAAGTAAACACAATAAATAATTTTTGGACAACACAAGGCAACAACCTTTATGCAATGTTAGTAGAAAGGATGCTACATCAATGGAGAAGTTACTTTACAATACTCTCCTCTTCTGCTCTTTCCTTCCCCCTTGTTCCCCTTTTTTCTTTTTCTGGGAACAATTTTAAGAATCCACCACGTGGCATCTTTCCATGGAAGAGTAAATTACGTCCTGACCGAATTTAAAGGCAGGATAAATGTGCATATTTTAAATGGAATCACTTGTCTGTAATACTACCTCATGTCATTGCTCACTGCAGTTGGGTCTAAAAGTAAGGCTTATTGAAAGAATATAGACTAGCATGAAGAACAATGCACAAAATAATAGAATATCAATTTATAGAGAGATCTGTTAATGTCTCGATCTCCTGCTAGTGTGTCACATGAATACAGTGATTACCAACTTCCAGTCTTTAGATCCTCCACAGTCCTCCTCATTACTTCAAAAGGATATGAGAACTTAGAAGGAAAATAAGAACACAGCAGTTATGCACTTACACTGAAAACCAGAGGTTCAGAAACTGATAAGAGATTTAAAACTATCCCAAAACAGTCCAAATGGCCTAAAAAATCGTATGAGTTTTGCATTGTTTTCCTCATTTCTGTTTATATAACTTACCTTCTTCGGTCTGGCACCTTATATTTGCAAGTGCTTGACTGCTCCTTTGGAGGATTTTATGTCTGTTAGGAGTGTGAGTTTATTTAAAGTCACCACACATGCTGTAATTTAAAGTCTCACCTTAAATTTATTGGTGATCTTGTTGTGCAGTGAAGTCTATTACAGAGAACTGAACCTGCAATTCAAACCCCACCTGACCTGTACACTCTCGTCTTCAAATAACGCCACGGGTTACTCCTGAGCAAACTCCTTATTTTCCTAGACAGATGTGGAATAATTAATTCAGCACTATCTGTAAAGCCCAGGTTAAGTGTGAGAAAATGAGAAAATGACACAGAAAAACCCACACTTTTCTATCCTGTCACTTTGATAAATAATCCATGAAACAAACATGAGGCCCTGTAAGGGTTGTGTGATTCAAGAAGCACAGAATCATCAAATTATTAAGGCTGGAAAATATCTCCAAAATCACTGAGTGCAACCACTAACCCCCCACCACTTTGTTCACCTCTAAACCCCGACTCCAAGTGCCACATGAACATGGTTTTTGAACGCTTCTGGTTGTGGTGATTCCACCCTTTCCCTGGGCAGCCTGTTCCATTGCTCAACCACCCTTTTAGCAAATAACTTTTTCCTAATATCAAATCTAAATGGCTCCTGGTGCAAATTGAGACCATTTCATCTTGTTCTGCATGTCATTATTAAGTTTAAAATGGATAACCACAAGAAACTGTGAGGGGAAAAGCAGGAAATGAAAGAGCAAGATAAATATCACTCTTAGGATTGGGTTTGTGCTCTTCCTGTGCAGGAACATTGAAAACATTTCATCAAATTCTCCAGAACACACTGAGATAATGTTTTCTTACTCCTCTCTATTCTTTAGACTCTGTATTACAGTGCGTTCTTTTAATTTTTTTGCTCTGTAAGTAACTGCATAATCATAATAAAAAACCAGCAAATGTCAATTTGGGAAAAACAAATAATTGTTTTATATCTCAGAGCCTTTATTGCTACAATCTTACTGCCCCAAAAATTAACTGAGGAGGAAAAATTACACAGATGAAATTATGTGTCTGAAGAGATTAGGTAATTTTAATAATTTTACGACATTTTATGGTAAGACATTTTTTCTGGATGACTTAGGACAGATGATCAGTGCTAAATTTTTCTCTCCTAATTTCTAAATTATACAGCAGGTGGTGGGGATGGGGAGGAACAAGCATAAAAATATTATGTGTGAAATGTACTGTAAAGTTTTGCATACTCATGAAATGAATTGATGTAATTCTTGCAAGAGTATTGTGGTAAATATAGATAACACTTCACTATTATTTCTTCAGCCCTTTGACAAAGATAATCAATATGGATCTGTGTCTTTTATACCTTTTGCAGTTTTACTTGTTTTCAAGACCTGTTTAGAAGGATCTAAAAAGTTGTTGCCATTGTGCCTTCAACAGGAGACAATGAAAAAGGGGAGCAGACAGGTATGTTTGACAAACAACTCAGCTTTGAAAAAGAAACTGCTGATGATCAGTTCCAGTCATTGACTCCCTGACATTTCCAATGTGATTTCTTCTAGGGATGGCACCTAGAGGCACTGAAGTAGCATCTGAAGCAGCAAACAGCATAGTCTTGCCTCAGAAGTGAAGTAGAAGCAGAAATAAACATATAACTGCATCAATCAGCATGTGTGTCAGATTTCTGGTTATGTGAGAGAAGTGGTTTTCCTTTGCTTTGTTGTTAATAGCAACATTAAAAAGCTGTTATGCACCAAGAAAACATCTAAAGGATGGTGTATCCAAAACTCTGGCTTGGTGGGCTCTCTGGGACCACTGGACAGTACAATTATCCTGCACATAAGATGGTCAGAAACACCATTTATCAGGTCACTTCTGGACACCCTTTGAGACTTTTGCACTATTGTTTGCTCCGTGGACAGCATACCATGTTCAGATTACATCATCCCTCTGTAATTTCCCCAGCTGCAATAAATTCCATTTTTATAATTAATAAGTGACAGTTGCTAGACAAACACACACTCTTGATGGAATAATTATTTCATCTGAAAATTTGCTGAAGCAATTAGAACTCACTTTCCCTGGGCAGTATGATTGTAATAGCATAGCTCACTGTGATGAATTAACAGCTAATTATCTTTATCCTGAAACTTCCTGGGACAGTGCTCTGGATCCCTCAAAAGGACCCTATGGTATTCCTGATTTACTACTCCTGAGTACAATCTGGACTTATATTAAGGCTTTTTCCCTATATTTATAGGTACTTCCCATTATCTTAAGCTGGTTAAGAAATACAGAAGACCCAACTAACAAGGCACAAGCGAAAAAACACAGAAATCTATGCTAATGAGAAAAGAAATCTATTTCTGTAAAAGTAAGACTCTCTTTGGAAATGCTAATTGGTAAAGAAAAAAAAAAGGACATTTTGTTTCAGAAAATAGACTGAGTTGACATTGCTATGTTAATTTATCCAACTGAAAATGGTCAAATATGAACTCCTGAGGCTTAGGGTTAACAGGAAGGGGTGGTATTTCAGTTAGAAACAGTGTCTGGGTTCAGTTTTTGTACATAAAAGCCTGTCATATAACCTGAATTTACTGCCAAGGCTGCTTTCCTTGGCTAAACTAAGAAAAAAAAAAAATCATTAGCCTGCTAGTAACATAATTGTACTAATTTACCACAAAAGCAAGACTAACAAAGCAGCAAACAATGACACTGCTGCACAGTGAGTCTCATTCTCATTTCTTGTCTATCAAAAAAACTTAATTTAGAGAAAACACAGCTTCTCATTGCTACCTGAGGAAGCTCTATGAACCCTTTCACCCTTTATTTTCTCCTAAAGCTTTTTCACTTTGGACCACTGGATTTTTTTTTTTTTTTTTTTGTAATGAAAACAAAACCCACACACATGAGTAAGGTAAACTCCCATTAGCCACATTTACTAAATAAATGCAATATGAATGCTTCTTAGGAGAAATTCTCTGATGTTTGATTTGGATTTTGAAGGTGTCGTGGTTTAGCCCTGGCCAAAGGCCAAGGCCCCACGAAAGCTGCTTTTCCCCCTTCCCCTCTCCCTCTACAGCGGGACAGGGGGAAAGAAATGTGTTACTAAGCTGAGGTAAGGACACTGAGAGAGAAGAAAACTCCCTAATTACTACAGCAGGCTAAAACAGGCTCAAAACTTATAAGTGATAAAGTGAATTTATTACAGAGTTAAAGGAGCAAGCGAAACGTCTTTTTAAACACCCTTTCTCTTTTCTCACCCTTCCAGCAGCAGCCGTCCCCCCTTCTCCCAGAAGGTAAAGAGAACCAGGGAGGTTTTCCTCTTAGTTAGTTCAGTTCTCAGATGTTTTCTGTTCTTGGCCAAAACACCTGGAAGGGGGGTTGGGTTTTCTCTTTGGTCTCTTTCCCCTGTTCGCAGACGCTGTCTCTCTCTCTGGCACTGTGGCAGGTTGGCAGAAGTTGGCAGGCAGCCCGCCCGGACTCTGCCGCTGCCCCATTGCTCTCCCACAGCCGAGCCGGTCCCTCACAGGCCACAAAGACATTTCAGCTCCGATGATTAAAGCACCTCCTCCTCTTCCTCCTCTCTCCTTCTTCTTGGCTGGCTTTGCTGGTGTCCATATCTGTTGTTTCTTTTATATGCTGTACTCCTTTCGTCTGCCTAACAACTACATAACTATTGCTACGTGGCGCGCACGCCTACTCCCGTATTTGCTTCGTAAATATGTTGTCACAGAGGTGTTACCTTCCTTCCTAATTGGCCCAGCCAGCACGTCCATCAGAAACAGGCCCTGGCTGGACAGCTGTGGAAGCTTCTGGCAGCCTTTTGCAGGAGCCATCCTTTGGCCCCTACCACACCCAAAAAGCCAGACCCCCTCAAACTACCACAGAAGTCTTCTGAAACTAATAAATTGGTACCTAGAAAGAAATTTGCAACTGCATAAGGGCTTCTAACTCTTCTTCTATTTTACATCATCTGTTTAATGACAGTTGCTCAATCATTTCTTGCTTCTGAAAATGTAGTCATGAGTTGAGAAGGGATTCAGCAATGAAAGGCTCTGAGTTGCTTATGGCAATTTCTGTCCCATCTGTAACTGATTTCACAAGTAAACAAAAATTCCCACTCCACAGGGGATGCAAAGCAGATTGTCAGTATTTATATATTTCTATTTTGGATCCTATTACAACTTCAGTGTCTGAAATTCAATGTTCTTTTAGCTTCTCTCTAAGTGATTTGGTAAGTGTAAAGAGATAATACCAACCAGCTTACATAACAGCACCTAACAAACTGAATTTCAACAGCTGATTGAAGTAGTCACAAAAATCCCATTAAAAAAAATATAGAGAGTTTAGAAATCCATGTTAATAATGAATCAGTTGGGATTTACATTAGTTTGGTTATATCTCCAAACTACTTTACAGGGTTTTGCCCCTTCCTTTTGAGCTGGATTTCCTGCTCCTAATCCAAGAACAAGGAACATCCAAGACATTTCAAGCAGTTTCTTCCAAATTTGTCTGTTTTTCTGGAGGTTAAACCTGTCCTGGATTTCTGGAGCAAAGGATGCCTCTCTGCCTCTGAACATCTTCAGTTCAGCTGCTGCCCATCCCAGCCTGGCCATGGCATGTCTGAACCACTGGGAATGTTCTCTCATAGACTCAGTGCACCTCCAGTGCACCTCAGCTCTGGACTGGTTCCATAAAAGTCCAATCTTTCCCTTGAAAGCTGAATTTACTGTAGGTTTGCAAAGTAACTACCTAACAATATGCAAACCAGTCTGTTCGAGACAAAAATGTGGAATGTGACCCTTGTGCATCCCAGTCTGACAACCAGCTGGGCAAACACCTACAAGCCAATATGACTGATCTCTTGGAACTTCAGATGAGAAATCTGACACCTATGAATCAGAATTATTTTCCAAGACCCAGCTTGTTTTGAGCCACTTCCAAGAAACACCAAGACAGATGTTCAAGATGCTCATCATCTTTTATGAACAGGATTAAATATTACATGCAAATATCACTAAAGATGTTTAAATGTCTGCATATGTGTACAAAAGAACATAAAGACTTTTGTAGTATGTTCAAATGTTTAACTCAATGATTCTTCAGTCAGTGCTTCACACCAGAAGCTAAAGTGCATGAAGTCTAGATGCCGTTAAAGTACACTGAAAAGCATTTTGAATGCCAGCTCTATAAAATATATCTAATAAATAACCAAATATACATTGTATTCATACCTAGCTCTTTCCTATATATTGATGTATTCAAGCTACGTAGATTGATGACAAAACACTTTTAAAATTTCTCTTTTGAACCATGGTATTCACTCTGTATGACTTCAAGAATCACACAATGACCAAATAATTGGGGTTGGGAGGGATCTCTGAAGATCACCCAGCCCAACCCACTGAAAAGGCTGTTGCCTGAAAAGGCTGCCAAAAAACAGAGACTAGCCAGGAGTAAGGGAATAAAGGTGGGTATTTATTCAAAAGGCCTTCAAAGGTAGGTTTAGGGCAGACAGAGCCCACCTAGGGACTACACACAAAATGGACGAAAAGTCACAAGTTCTCCACACCTTTATAGGTTTGGTCCATTTGCAGATCAGCATAAATTCACCAATTAAAACTTTGCAATGTCCCCCCAGCTCCCCTAGCTCGCCCCACTTTAGAAGCTGGGCCTGGGCAGTCTGAGTGTCCTTGGAGAGCAAGCCCAGAGAGGCCCTGCTCTGTCTATCTTAGCATGAGAGAACAGCAGCAAACAGGCTATAAAGCATCTCAGAGTTACACATTAGGCAATACAGAATTCTAAAAAATGTAAGGGTTAAAACCTAAAGCATCAGCCCAGGCAGGGCCACCTGGAGCAGGTGACACAGGGACACCTCCAGTGGGGCTGGGATGGCTCCAGACAGGGACACTCCAGGCCCTCCCTGGGCAGCTGTTCCAGGGCTCTGCCCCTCCAGGGAAGGAAGTTCTTCCTCACGCTGAGCTGGAACTTGTTGTGGTTTAGTTTCTGGCCCCTGCTCCTCAGCCTGTCCCTGTCCCCGCTGAGCAGAGCCTGGCACCATCCCCTGCCAGCCCTGGAGATGTTTGTGTGGATGGATGGGATCCCCTCTCAGCCTTCCCTTCTCCAGCCTGAGCAGGCCCAGCTCCCGCAGTCTCTGCTCAGCTCAGAGATGCCCCAGACCCCAAATCCTCTCTGTGGCCTTGCCTGGACCCTCTCCAGCAGCTCCTGGTCCCTCCTGTCCTGAGGAGCCCAGAACTGGACACGGCACTGCAGATGTGCCTCAGCTAAGCAGGGCAGAGGGATCTCCCTGGCCTGCTGGCCACGCTCTTCCTGATGCACCCCAGCAAATTTGTTCCATTTTTTTTGCCACAGTGGGAATTTTGGTCTGGATGAGTTAATCAGAATTTACCAAACAAACCTCATCTCCACCAGGAATTAGCACCTTCCTGTCACAAATTCCTCCCTTCTGTGCTTCTCTCAAGTTCCTGCTGTGGTGGCTTCACTCATGGCTATTTCCTTCTGTAGCCTTGTCAGTGCAAGTCAAAACATGCAGTGGAAGGGTTAAAATTGTTCATTCTGAATTTCATCTTTCTCCCTGCTTGCTAATGAAAGAACATGTGTTCTTTGTTTTTTTAAAAAAAAGTGAGTGTAATTGTGATAGATATCACTAAAGGTATTTTAAAATATTTATTATACCCTGGATTATTTCTGATGAGTTCCACTTACACATGAATTAATTTGTATATAGAAAAGACTAAACAATGACTAGATAAAGAGACATTCACAACTAGTTCAAATATATATATTTTATGCTTGTATGCATATTTTTATTTATAAATGCAATAAGCACATATGTCAGTTATCAAAGGAAGCATCCTGTTTACATCAAACCCTTTTCCTGTTTTTGCTGTCTTTGCCTTTATTGACTGAAAGTTATACAAATATTTCCTTTGGATCTCTCCTCCCCAGACCCCAAACTTCCTGGATGACCTGTCACAGAGGACAATATGCAGCATTTATATGTACATATGTGTATATATAATATATGTATACACTATATTTTATATGTGTGTATATATATGTATATCAAGGACAATATGTAACACTTCAACTGAAAAATGGAAGCAGTGCAATTCTATTTACACATAGGAAAATTTAAATATGAGCCTAATGTTATTTATCATGTTATTTAAAATGTTATTTAAAATTATATTCTGTGCAGAGGTAAGGACATTACCTCTTAAAACAATTCATCATTTTAGTCACACAGCAGAAGTCCATTTGACATTACAAGACAACCTCTGCCTCAATCACAATAAAATCTGAAGCTCATCAAGAATAAAATACAAAAATCCTTTGCACTTTTCCTAACTCCAAATTAATTTGAAGAACTTTTTTTTTCCATGACAGAGACAATGGTAGACGATTTAATCATTTGATTAAATTCTGGTCATTTCACAGAGAATATGAAGTAAATGTCCTACCAAACATGTCTGAAATACAAAACCATGGGGCATCCTTAAGATTCATATCAGGGAAGAGCCACAAGCACTCAAGTGTCTCTCCATGCTGCAATCAAAAGGTATGACTTCCAGCTGCATGCACAAAATAAATTTCCTTGCTCATCTTTGATTATGATGAAACAGCCCAGAATGAGCAGAATAATTTGTTCAAGAGAAACAAGATTGCCAGGAGCTGGAATTAAACCTGGAGAAAATTCTTGTCGTGAGGAAAAAAAAGGTGGCAGCCAAGCAAATTGTATTCCTGAGTGAGCACAGTCACCCAAAGGGTTGCTGAGGGATCATCCCAACTGGAGAGGTCCTGCAACACCAGGTTGGGTCCAGGGCCTTTATGTCAAAACCTCAGGAAACAAACGGAACAAATGTAAAAAAACCACTGTATTTTGTAAGCCAAGTTTTCTATAACAGCCCATCATCCTTAATCTCTTAATCAGAATTCAAACAGACAAACAGGACTTTTCCATATGTGAATCTTTAAATCATATAAATGTACGCCCTCAAAATAGGCTCTTGGGGATTAACAGATTTTCACATTTTATCCCAAATTATGACAATCAGTCAAAATAAAACGTTGTGTCTAATGTTCACTTCAGAAAAACACAGATTTATTTTGTGAAGGAATTCTTAGCACTGGAAATTTATATATTTATTCATGACATGTAAACTTCAGTTTCCAATTTCTCTTTTTATTCCTCAGCAGGTGAAAATATATTTTCATACACAATAAATGGAAATGCATGTAAAAAAGGGGGAATTTCATTTTCCACCCATTAAAAGAACTATATTGTTGTAACACACATTTTTTAAATTGTCTTTTGATATTTATATTATTGCCGTCCTCTGAAACTTACTTTGAAATACAATTTTATAGGGTTCTTTAATTTATTTACTAGCACATATTGATGTTCATAACTCACAGTTTTGTGCTACTTATATGTAAAAATCCATTCTATTGATTTATTTAAATTTAATATTTTATTCTGATTTATAATTAATTATTAATATTTATTTTAAATTCATATTGCATGTAAGGTTGTAACTTCATGCTAATGGTGCCAGAATGAGTATTAAAAATAGTTAATGAGTATTAAAAATAATTGTTAAATTAGTCAGTTTGAAAGCTATGCTTGCCTGAGTTGTTATTAGCTTTAACATATACTATGGAGTTATATATTCTGTTTACTTTGGAAAAAGAACTATCTTGGAACCTTTTGGCACTTTAGAAACAGAAGGACTTTCATTGCTGTCTACTTGTGTCCTTCTGTGTCATTTTTTTCCCCTCTGATGGAAACTGGAATGGACTACCTAAATATTTATGACCCTGTGATGAGGCCTCCTGCTAGCACTCCATTTACCCTTTAGCACTTAATCAGGATGGACATATTTAAAACATCAAGTCTGAATCTTGGTCTTCCTATAGTCAAAAGGCATTTTTCCATTTATTTAAAAAAGTTCATGGCTCCATCTTCTGAGGCAGGTTCTTTGGATTTTTTTTTTCATTTGCTATCAGTTCATTGCTACCAAGTGTTTTGAATAACAGGCGGTTACAAAGGACAGCATAAACAACACTCCAAAATATGGCCAAGGTGACTTTTGTATTGATTTTCAGATAGTCCTTTATGCTTCTTTGCAACTTTTTGATTTTTTGTTTATTCTATTTTATTTTTCTCAACCCGAAAAAGTATTATTCATAACAGGTTGAAAATAATCATATTATCCTACTACACCCAATCTTTCTTTCGATTTTCTTACCAGAAATGGCTCTCTCTTACCTCTCTAATTTTATTTTTGTAATCCCATCTCCACGGACTCACGGTCTTTTACTTAAATTAGGGAAAGATGAACAACTGGGAAGTGTTAGTTTTGATAAACTCATTGCAAAATATGGATGAAAAATGTCTCCTGTTTTTATAAAAATTCTAGGTCGTAGTCAGGAAAAATAGTACACATTGATGGAGAGAAGAAAAAAAGTCATTTATATAATTTTTTTAATTTCAATTTATTTTAAATTTTACTTCAAATTTTACTTCACATCTTTGGTTTAGACCAAATAAAGACTTTTGTGAATCCTGGACTAAATCTTAAACTAGAGGGACTCATTTTACTCTTTCTAATCTGGGTATATCAATGGGGTTCGTTAGATAAAAGACTAAAGGCAACATCTGGAATATAAAAAAAATAACAAATTTATCAATAACAAAGAAAAATTCACAGTTCATTTCCAATTGCTTCTCTATAAAGTGGGTGAGAATTTTCTCTCTGTTTTTCCCCTTTATAGAACTTCACACATAAGAATTATTTTCACACAGTCCTCATGACCAACCACTATATTTATAATATATATTGTCAACTCTGCTATGAAAAGTCCTCATTAAAGCTGTTAATTAAAAATTCAGACCTCCTCTTCGATATCTAAGTCAACATAGTTCTGGATTTTAAGAAACTGGTGTCAAGAAAAATCACAACGTAGTGCCATAAGAGGTGACACAATGCATAGAAAAAATGTGGGGTAAGGACCCCATAATTTGTAGTTCCTTTGCAAATGGAACTACACAAACCTGATGGCAAGCCCTGTTGATCAGTGTAACTAAAAGAATCGTTGGCCAGCTTCATACACCCTGATTTTGGTTTTCAGTGATTCTAACCTGGTAGAAGTTAAAATTTAACTTAGCCACTCCCATGCAGATCCATTTTTAAAAGCAGACATGGCTGGTTGCACAGCTCATTGGCATCATGTGGCACAGCCTCTGTGTTTGTAAAATAGGCTGTTATAGACACCTCCAGACACATAAATATATACAGAGAGATATACTTGTTCTTACTCCAAGTGAACAGCAACCACATTTTTGGTGCACAAAGATTGTATGCAGCAGTATTTGACTCATTTTGCCCCAAAGCAGGAAAGAATAAGACAAAGATTTCATGTTCTATGTCAATGTAAAAAGTGTGGATATTTATTATCCTAAAGAGAGAGGTCTAGAAAAGTGAAAAAATAAAAACTGTGCCAATTTAGCCTGCCCAACATAGAACATAACAGTATAGAACATTTTCCATACAGCAAACCTTCCCCTTGTAGTTCACAGCAATAACTTAGCCAGTGGCATGGAGGCGGAATTCATGAGTTCAAGAAAAACTTGCAGGTCCAGTAGCCAATTAACTTATGTGAGATATTGCCCCCAACTTCCACACTACTTAAAATATAGATAATTGTCCACTAGAAACTGAAGAGGCTGACCAGTAATTCATCAAAAGAGAGGAATGATTTAAGACCTCTGAAAACCTTCACACTCTTTGGTAACCAAGAACAAATACAGGTTTGCTGAAAGAAAAAAGATTAGGTTGCCTTACATGGAAAAAACATCCTTTCTGAGCAGAGAACCAAGAGGAACCTATTCATATACTTGTGCTAAATTCTTCAAGGGTGGAAGTATCTTCAAGCCTCATTAAAGTAAGGCCTTTAAAATAAGCATCATCACCAGATTTATTGTGGAATAAAATTTTACCATTATTTGCACAAGTAAAACTTTTATTTACAGTATTTATAGCATTTTATATTCAGAACTTTCCCTGGAACCATTAGCATCTTCTGCCTAGGGCTTTTTAGAAATATCTTGGGATAGACTTTCTTTTAAATTCTGACTAGATAGCTATTAACTGAATGGGAGTAAAAGAGTTATACATAATATTATTTCTCTGCATATAATATTTTCCTCATAAGTCAGTCAGTTAATTCAGTGAGGAATCAGTATATCATAGCTCTTCCTGGCCTCTAATTTTGGTCACTCTTTGCTTCCAAACAACGGCACAGAGTACTGCCACACCTAGGAGCTCAAAAATGCTCTCAGGGGAGAACTTCATACAATGTTCTTAATTGATTGTTGTCAGACAGAAGGGTTGTAGAGTAACATCCTTGGACATATTCAAAAGCTGTGTGGACAGGTCCTGGGTAACTGCATCAGGGCGGTTCTGCTCAAGCAGAGGGCTTGGGGCAGTGACCTCCAGAAGTCCCTTTCACCCTCAACTGTTCTGTGATTCTGTGACATTCCTGGTGACATTGGGAAGATCTTGGATCAAGGGCATATGTGACTTTTTTTTTTTTTATGTCCTGAGAGAAAGCCTTAACATTTTCCTTGAAGGTTTTAATATAGAGTCCTGACAGAACAGTAGGTTTCTGTTCAGAGGCAGGTTCCTTATTGCAGTTTCATTTCACTAATTTTATCTCTGCCTATGTATTCTCCATGACTGCATTACATGAGCCTATTAAAGTATAGTCATAGTTATGAGTGTAACCAGCTCCTGAATAAGCCATATTATACATGCTGAATTTATGGTGGGAAAAAGCAAAAAAGGACCTGTCTTATTTCACATCCTTCTGAAAGTCTAACCAAAACCCACCTCATTGAATTCAAAATAGCTCTTCCTGAAAGAAAGCAGTAAAACAGTTTCAGAAAATAACCTGAAGAAAGGAATCTTCTGTCTGACTGCTAATATATGTTTTGAAGAGATATATCACCACACCAGGTCTTGCTATTCCCTATATTACTCAGAAATGTAATATATATGGCTTTCTATATATTAAACCATTTGTAGCTTAGAAACATGAAAAGTTTTTAAAGACTTTCTAAATTTATGAACTGTATAAGAAATAATCATCAACTTTTACATAAGTTCTTCATTATGACATTATTTAATATCCTGTGTTGTACTTCCCTCACATTGTCCTCTCCATTTTTCTTTATCTTCACCTGGAATTAACTACTCCCAATGACTTTACCCTACTTAGTTCTGAGGGCCAGAATAATCAGAGAATTTGAAATGAAACTAAAAATAACTCTATGTTAGGAGACATAAGGAATTGTGAATCAAAATGTGCCCTCAAGTAAAGTGAAAAACAGTAACAAAACAGAGATAGTCACTACAATGAGGCAGCACACTGCAGAATAGCTAAGCTTATTTTTAAGTTGCCTAGCTCCAGCTATAGCTTATGGTAATTGTGATGTCAGCACAAGGGTGAAGGTTGCACAGTTCAACCAGAAAACTTCCTTCATTACTAGAGATGTCATCAGTACAGGAACTTGGAAATATGTACCAACAGAATTTAGTTGGCTTAAACAAGCTAGTCAGCATAGTCAAGCAAGGGGGAAAAAAAAAAAAAAAAACAACCAGAAAATACTCACATTTTAATTAAAAATATTAAAGATCACATTTTAGTGGAAAAAGCACTTCTTCCATTGCTTTGAGTGATGGAGGAGGTGTAGAGTCCTGGCTGGTTCTTTAGTATTCTGTGTGACTCTGTAAAAAGTCTGTTCATCTCACCCTAATGTCAGACATCCATAATGCAGACACTTAGATCTGAACTAGTTATCTGGATGTCTTTTACAATTGCCTGAGAAAAACAAGCACAATTTATTTAACCTATTTCAAACTCCTATTTTAGGATAAAATTAATTGAGCTCTACAAGTGCTGCTTTTCTCTCCATTGACTGTAGCAGATACATGTGGTATCAGCCACATGTGTTAATGTAGTTATCAAAGCATGAACTGATAAATCCCACCTTGACACCCCTATTTTCTCTCAGCCTTTTCCCACAGTTATCCATCAAAGCTCTAAAATTTCTGTGGCAACTTCTAAATTTGTGTGTGGATTAATGCAACGCTGTCTTGAATCAATCAACAGATTACCACAACAGCACCTTTAAACAACCCAGGGCCTTCCCCCACTTCTGAAAGATCAACACTGCTAATGTATTTGGAAATGCTTTCCTCACCTCAGAGTTGGGGTAATTTTGGGAGCTCTATGCCATAAACCATGAGGCAGCTTTGCGTCTCAGACCCTTGTGCAGCAGGACACACTCAATGCCAGGGGCTCTTTGCCCACACTGACTGCTTGCAGATTTCCTGGCCATATCACTGGCGCTGTCCAACATTAAACCTTCCTGAAGCTCTTGAAATGGTATTTTGATTCCTCAGATCACTCTCTTCTAAAAATCTAACAGCCAGATTCTGTTATTTTTTCTTTTTTTCATGGCGCTACCTCATTTTTCTACTAGGAAAATACAACCAGGAAGATTCCCCAAAAAGCAGCTTCATACCTATAGCTCAGCAATGTGGTTTTGTCTGGAGAAGCACTGTTCAGAAGGTAAGGAAAATGTCACCATTAAAACAATTTGGAAAAACAAAAACCAAAATAACTCTTCTAGTTTGGAATTTTAATTTCAGTGTTTTCTTTTATTCCTTACCTTCTTCTGCCACAGGGTCTGAGTCCATAAAAACTCTTTTGGCCTCAGAGAAATTTCTCCTTACAATCAAAGAAAGAAAAGAACTTGTGAGGCTTGCTCAGGCTGCAGTGACATTAAAGCAAGACTCTGTTTTTATTAGATTTGGGTAAAATCAGAAAAGTAAAATTATTTCCATTTCTCTCAAGGGAGTATTTACAATAATGACATTTTGCAGTTCTGCAAGAACTTTGGGTTTGCACACTATGGCAATGTAAACCACCTTGACAGTTAGCTTTTGGCCTTAAAATATATTTTATCATCTTCTCAGTAACATGATTACCTCAGGACCTTTGTTACTGTTGGTGAATATTTTTTTCAAGTCTCCAGTTGTGAAAATATCCTGTTATTTGCATTGTATTGTTTGCACTGGGAAAACCATCTTGCCTTCCAGCTGAGTATCCCATGCTCAGAGCTCAGTCATAATTATAGTCTCCATGCAGAAATTTGTATTGGAATTGTACAATACCAAAGGTAGGACTTGTGCTGCCTTCTGTGGGTTTTTTCCACTTCCCTCCCCTGCCTGTTTATGAAAAAACACTTATCCCCTTGAAATGACTTTATATTGGAAATAAATAGAGCCTAAATTTGGTCCTCAGATGAGCATACAGCTTTTGCTGATAGAAATAATAAATTTGCCTCACATCCTCTTTATACCTCTGCAGCTCTGCAGAGAGTGCTCAGGAAAAGCAGATGTTATCTGCTGTGCAGAAGTGGTTCTGCCAGGCATAGTGACATTTACTTGTCAAGATGAAAATAATGAAAAATTAATCCTGTTGCCATTAGTGGCAAAAGGATAAAACCTCTTAAACAGATGCATTCTGCACAGAAAAGAAAATCCCAAACCTTTAAATAAAATGGCACTTGTGTTTTGACAGAAGAGAAGGTTTCAGGTACCTGGAAACATCAGGCAATGTCAGCCCAGGTTAGGACATGGTGTGTTTTTTCTCCCTATTTGTTTTTCATCCGTGTTCAGTGAAAAAAGATCTTAATCTACCCTGTTTAGATCCCAAAGAACAGATAAACCTCAACAGTTAGATGGAAAAGAGGAGCATCTGCAGCCTAGCTACTGAATACCCTTTTACAGACATTAGGGATAAAGAGATTTGAAGATGGTTTGAATAAGAAAAAAAGGTTACTCTTCAGGCATTTAGGAAGGACTTTTTCAAGCATGATAAACAACATAAAAATAAAGAAAAAAATACGTTTGTTCAAGAAATTAAAAAGTAGATGCACTATGATCGTATGATCCATTATGTTCGCTATTTACCATGTAAATACAGAATCCAGTGTGGTTGCCAGAGACCAAGGCACAAAAAAAAAGACACACAAAAAAAGAAAATAAAGCTTTTCTTTAATGTTTGTGCCTTAGAGCTTCTAAATTTCTACAGACAAGTCTATACTTCTTCATATGTGGAATCTCTAGAATAATCCCTAATTGTAAACATTTATGAATAAACACATTTAAATACAGGTTAACCTTGGCACTAACAGGTAATGCTGTAGTTAATTGATAAAAAGCAGCAAGAATATACTTTCCAGTCAGCTTGATTTCAAGACCTGCTGTTAAGCCTAGCAGTATTAGAGATGTGCTTCTGTGGTGACTCATTTCCAAAAGCATTTGGAAGCTAAATCAATTACAATTAACAAAATGTGTTAAGGTTTCCATCAAATGTTGATAAATTCTCTTTTAGTAAAATGGTGAATTAAATGTTCAGTCAAAAAAGAAAATTCAAATTGACTTATAATAATGACTGTAACAATATTTTCTGCTAGTGATGAGCTATTTGAGAAACAAAGTCAAAGGTAGTGTTGTACAATTCAGTTTCAAAACAGGAGTTAGGAAAAAAAGACAAAACCAAAGTTTTACCAAACACCCCTGAATTTCTGTATAGATTTTCTTCCTGCAATTATTCTAGGCCTGTCATCTGGTTTATTTACTCCTGGGATTTTGTAAAGTGTCAGGGAGCACAAATTTGACCTATTTAACTGCCTTATAACATAGAAACATATTGAACATATTAAAAGGATTTCTGTGTTTATTCTGTTTTGGTGTTCTGGGCTTTTTTATTGTTTAAAACTTGAACTTTGCATTAAGAAGTCCTCAGAATATAGATAATTCTTTACAGGCATAAATAAATGTTAGAAAATTAATTTTCCTTTTAGTTATGACAAGGAAGTCTTGTACCAGAGAACAGAGAAAGATGAAATGGTACAATCAAAGAGCTTTTGATCTCCTTTTTACATATTTTCTGAGGAGCCCTCTGCAAGTTAACAGCTGGAGCCAGAATCACTTGACACTTGTGCAATTATGTGTATTTTTGTAAGGAATTTTCGAGCAGGATACTCAGTTGTCACTTATAAATTTAATACAAATATACACGTTGCACGAGAACAACCCCAGCTAGGAAGAAGGAAGGAAGTTTGACAAACTTAGAGACCATGCCACCCTTTAGCCCTACCACAGCCATTAGTGACAGCAGAAAAATATCATTAGAGTCTCTATTAAAGATATCTGAGATTTCAAATTACCCTCACTAAGACCAAGGATGTAATTTGTTGCTTTGTGAAGAAGGAATACTTGAGGTGGCATCAGAAGACAGGGCAGTGAGGAGAGTGTTCAGCACTGCAAATGGTACCTAAGCATCAGCTTTACAGGCGTGTTTTGTTACTATATGGAAAATACACCAACTCTTATTTTATGTTTATTTTAATAAAGTGTCATATAGTTAAAGCATACAGGGAAAAAAATATCAAGATTTATTTAAGAACATTCCCACCCACCAGTACCTCTCACAAAGCACCCCATAGCAGTGTTGGTACGTAAATTTCAGAGTAAATGTCTGCACACAATGGCCTGCAAATGGTGATAACAAAATATTCAATCTGCTCTGAAGGCAGGGGGTAGCACAATGGCATCTGCTCTTATATCTCTTCTCACTGTCAGCATGCAAAATGCAAAGAAACCAGAAGACTGGAAAAAAAAATCTGTTGTGTTTAGTACAAATGACAAATACTATAAGGAAACACTATCTCCTAATTTATTATCATGCTGGGATCTGTTCCCTTTGTGTTTATAAATGAATATAGTTTAAAAGTGAAAACAGATTGCCCAGCTGTTTTCAGAAAGAAATAAACAGACACTGAACACTTATAATAGGAAGAAATTTTCGGAGAAATAGCTTGTCTTAGATCAATGACTCAACATATTTATAATGACTACATCAGTGAAAAAGGGAAGGGTTACAGATGTCATTTATCTGGATTTCTGTCCCCCACAACACCCTTTTCTGCAAATTGGAGAGAGATGGGTTTGATGGGTGGACTGTTGGATAAGAAAGTGGTTGGATGGTCAGATCCAGAGGGTTGTGGTCAACAGCTCAGAGTCCCAATGGACATCAGTGACCAGTGGTGTCCCTTAGGGACTGGAACCAGTGTGGTTTAATATCTTCATCAATGACACAGACAGAGGGATTGAGGGCACCCTCAGCAGCTTTGCAAATGAAACAAAGATGCTCAGAGGGATGGAGCAGCTCTGCTGGGAGGGAAGGCTGGCAGAGCTGGGAGGGTTCAGCCTGCAGAGGAGAAGCTCTGGGGTGACCTCACTGTGGCCTTGCAGGGCCTGAAGGGGCTGCAGGAAAGAGGGAGAGAGACCATGGACAGGGGATGGAGGGACAGGACACAGGGAATGGCTCCCACTGCCAGAGGGCAGGGTCAGATGGGATATTGGGAAGGAATTGTTCCCTGGGAGGGTGGGGAGGCCCTGGCACAGGGTGCCCAGAGAAGCTGTGGCTGCCCCTGGATCCCTGGCAGTGTCCAGGGCCAGGCTGGATGGGACTTGGAGACACCTGGGACAGTGGAAGGTGTCCCTGCCCATGGCAGACTGTGGGACTGGAAGGGCTTTACAGTCCCTTCCAACCCAATCCAATCCGTGATTCTATAAATCTTTGATTCTATGATTTTCAGGTTAAAAGCAAGGTTACAGGTTCCTCACTTTGTCTGTAACTTTTTCAAAAATTATCAGCATTTCTCTCCAAAGCAGGATGATATTGTTAGAAATGTTTCAGCAAATGTTTCACAAGCTCCATAGTTTTAACAGACATTTTTTATCAAAAGAAATAGGAAGGTGAATAAGGAAAATATTTTTCTTCAGTAACAGAAGGAGGGCACAACAAAAAGAAGCATTTCACTTAAAAATGAAGAACCATAGTACTCTACTAGAAATTTGACTTGCTGTTCAAAACAAGCTGTAAGAACTGTTGTCTGAAGAGTTAGTTTTAGAGCAAGCTTTGATGCAGTATTTGTTGCTACCTCTTTTCGTCAAGTATCATAGCATAACATCCAGGCTGCAGACAGTGGAAGCAAACAATGAAAAAATATATATAAATAGAAAAAGAAAGATTAAATCTATATTGTTTTATTTTCCAAGGTGACTATGCATTTTTTCCTAACCTATACATCATTTCCATACAGGAACATGCAGTTGCTATGCACTGCAAGATTGGTGTTCTTTTAATAACCTACCCCATTTCTTCAAGGAGGCTGGAACCTGAAGAGCAAGGAAACAGTTGCAACAGTTTCACATGAGCTATTATTAAGAGTTTTATAAATTTTGTCATGAAGTGATGCTACTGCGCAAAAGATAAATACCACAAGAAATCTTATTCTCATTTAAGAGAGCTTGCAGCTAACTTCCACGGGAAAAAAAAAAACCCTGCACTTAAAACCCAAGAGTATTTCATGGATCAGGAATGTGTTGGGAGTTTCTTTTCTCTGTATTTCTTCTCTGTAGGTATTTTTACCAGTAAGTTAAACTATAAAAATAAATCTCAGCCTGAGCAGAACGAACCTCACAGAACGTATTTCTCCCAAGTCAATCTTACACCTCCAGAGCAAATGCTAAATATTTTAAGCAGAAATTAATGAATTTTGCCATATTTCCAAACCCTTCTTTTCCTTGAAGTCAGCAGAGCAGTTCAGTGTACTGTACTTTCTGCTTCACTGACCCTCTGTGCCCCAAGTTTCAGGTCCCGCTTGAGGCATGGCTTAAATTTTTGATGAGGAAGAGTTGTGTCTAGATCTCAATAACACTGACTCTGGGGCTAAGGCAATAGGTAGTAAAGGGATGAAAATACCTGTATTACACTCTAAAATTAGTCGTCCTTCCATTGCCAAAAATATTTCAATGATTCAGAAACATTAAGGATTTAAGGAACCTGACTGGAAAGAATATTATTTGTAGTTTTATGTAGCTCTTGATGTTATTACAGGACTTGACTAAGGCATGAATTAGGTATTTTTAAAACCTGGATATTATTTTAGCTTAGCCACAGAGATTTAGATGTGACAGAGCCCTACTAATGAAGAGTAAAAAGTTAATGCTATTGCACATCTGATGAGAAAATTGTGTCATCTGGCAACCTGAATAGAAATGGTTCATTATGATGAAGCACCACGGAGGAGAGGTTTCTTTAAGGGAAAAGGAGGGAGAAAGGAAATGATTGAACAGAAGGAAAGTAGGTAGCAGAACATTGTCAAAAACAGCAAGCCAGAAAAACAAGGTGGATTTACTGAGAATGCAGGAAATATCGCTGTGCTCTTGCTGCCATATGGATTGGAATGGCTCCATCTGCCAGGGGCAGGATCCGGAAGAGGCTTTGTGCAGCTTCTTCACAGAGCAACGGTGCAAGTGAAAAGAAAAAACAAATTAAAAAAGGAAAAGCTACAGGAAGAGAACAATTACTCTGAGACTTTGTCCTGATCCCATGGTCACCGAGGACTCAAAGGTGGTTTAACTTCCTTTACAACTCATTTCCACTTGATTTGGCATAACTTCCAGCCATGTGGAAGGGCCATCTTTCCCACACTGGCTTCTTGCAACTATTTGAGGATGACTGTAAAACCACAGGGAATTTGCTTATGTATTTGCTAAACTGGTATTTAATGATGGTGTTAGAATGCACATTAATGCATACAGGGGGCATGTAAAACACAGTAAAAACACTTAAATAATCTAAAAACATGACAAAAATTAATTTTCTCTTAAATTGCCCATGCAGCTCTAGACAGGAGAACTTAATTAAGCTAAGTCTTGTCTCTATTACAAATGAAGTTCCGATCAAGACACTACACTAAGTACAATTAAAGCTGCTATAGCACAGTAAATTATAGAGGAATAAACACATTCTGATGAATTCACCTTCATGTTATGCAAAAAGCACATCTATTTCTACACTGGCTGGTGATTAAATTTTTCTATAACAAAGAGCACTAAATAATATATTAGAATATACGTTAAAATATCCTATATTTTTCTTGGCGATTTCAGTTGAATGATGTTTTTAATTTTTGAGGGATGCAAAGTGTTTATATGAAGAATGAACCTATGCACAAAAAATATGTATGTAGTGAATCTACACAGAAAACGAAAAAAAAGTGTTGAACTCTCCTCAACCTTTCCTATGTGTTAAAGGTTACATTACATGTTTCAGTGCTTCCATCTCAGTAAAGTGTGGAAGTGTTTTCTTCTTCATTATATTTCTCTCAACGAAGACATTCTGTAAAAAAATTTAATTCACACAACAAAGGTTCTGTCTTCACAGAATCTTCATGACTGTCAACTATTTTTGTCGCATCGTTTCTGGATGCAATAGAAGAGAAGAAAACACAACAGGGCTTTCCCTTTTTCTCATGCCTTCTCCTGTAAGAAAAGGAAGCATTTTACCTCATACACAAGTCTGAGACCTCCCAGAGCTCTAAGCACAGTTCACTCCCATTTTAACAGGCAGAAAGGACTCCTCCTGAGAGGGATTTGGCACAGGTATGCAGGGCTACCCTTTCTAATAGATGCCCTTGAAAATATTTTCACTTGACCTCTCTGAATTGTTTAAGCCCACTTTACTTGGATCTGTGAGCCACTGCAGAAATTCACTCAAACAGCAAATCTCTACAGCGAAAGCTTCATGGAGAAGTTTAAACACAACACACACGTGGAGGTATTGCCCTCATTTTTATTGTGATGTGATTTATCATCCAGCAGGATTTTCATCTCCCCTCCAGGTCCCACCAAGTTGATACAAATTTTTTCGCCTCTGCCGCGTGGTGTGACAAGCAGGAGGATTAATGACACAGAACAAAAGTCCTTTTGCTATGTAACTGATAACTCCATCACAGCAAACTGTGTAAATCAATAACTCTACCCTGCAGTGCCAGGGAACAGCTTGCCTGTGGGGCTCTGACAGGATTGAAATTCTGGTGGCACCAAATTCTGGTGGCACCAAAGCTGTGTCATTACATTTCCCTCCAGCTGGCATCAACACAAGTATGCAGTGTGGGTCAGTGTGGACAAATACAATGACTACTGAGAGGAAGCAGCCACTCCTCAGCTAGAGTCACAACCTGCACATTATTTGCATCAATTTCTTTATAGCATCCTATTGAAGTTAGATCAAAGGCAAACAACTACCTTCAGAATTTTTTTAAATTTTTTTTTCGACGGCTTCCTCAGCCAACTATGGATCATATAATTGAAAATTCTTTCAGATTACAATGGTAGGACAGTACCTGCAGATCTTGTAGGGCACAAGATATTGATGTTTAAATTAGCAATCTGATAAAAGCTGGGGGTAAAAAGTCTGATAAAACTAAGTTTGCACACTTGCTTTGTTTTGATTCCATGCATACTTCTAATTATCTGTGCAGTCAATAAAATAAGACATTAGGTGTCTGTCAGTCAATAGACTAAAATGTAATAGCCATTGAATTTTTTTTCTGTCAAATTTAATACACTACTTTTATCAATCCAAAAAGTCCCTCCTTATCTCTAATAATACTGTCTATATAAATTTCTTTAAAAATGAAGACTTTTTAATGTATTTGTCTGCCATAATTTTTTTTCCCCTTGTAATTTCTACTAACTCTAAATGGCAAACCCTTAAAATAATGAAACCCCTATTTGTTTCAAATACCTTGCTACATGGAAACTGCACGCAGAAATAATTTCTGTAGATAGAAACACTGACACTGTGTTGCTGGCCTTTGGCTTTTTGTACAAGTGTCGTACCACTAAAGACCTGCTAAGCCTGTCCCCTTCAGAGATGAATTTGAGCAGAAATTTAAAATGTATAGAAGGGCACAAAAAGCTGTTTGGAGCATGGAGATGGTGAGAAATAATCTTGTCAATCAATCTCATAGTTTTCCACTTAACTGACACACAACTGCTTTAATCCATGTTTTTTTTCCTAGGTTCCAGTAATCTATCCAGGGGGAATTACAGACTGAAAGAAGATGCTAAAGGGAAGGCTGCTGTCACTGACTCATTTACTGCCATATGAACATCAATCCTTCGCTCAGGGCATGGTGTCTGGGGATTGCAAGTGCTACTGGTATTTGTCAAAACGTGTTTTCTCTTCTCACCTGTAGCTTTACTCTGTCTCTATCCAAAATAATGATGCTGCTGTTCCGAGTGCTTTGCCGCGATGAAATGGTGCTCGGCAGGCATGAGCCTGCTGGGGAAAGTGCTGTTCACACAGCAGTGCCTTGATGAAGTCTGCTCCCAAAGAGGCTATTACTGCACCTGGAGAGAGAGTCGTGACTAGGACCCCTTTCTTTCCAAACATGTTTGTATGATAGAAAAAAAAAAAAAAAATCTTTCACAGTGTTAATAATGTGGCAACATAACCCATAACCCCTGATGGCCCCTGCTGAAAGAGGAGGTACTTCACTGGGTGATCATGTTCTCTTGTGCATCTTCTTATTTCACTGCCACTTTTTTTCATCCCTTGTGAATGTGAAGAACAGCTGGACACAACAGAAAAAAAACAAACAAACAAACAAACAAGAGATGTCACATGAGAGAATAAGCTGCATTGGTCCTCTCTATTAGAGAGCTGCATACCTGCCAAAGAGAGGAAAGACAAAGAGAAGCCAAAAAAAGAAGCTCTGATCACATTTAACAAATATTCCTTTCATCTGTCTGAGTATTTACCCAAGACTTCAGTGACTGGAGTGTGGTTGAACAGGATGGGCAAAGAGTAAGGAAATAAATACAAAATTAGCATACAAAATTTTGCACTTCTTGCTTGTTCTTTTAGACACATATGACTTCAGGGTTTTATTTCACTTAATTTTTCTTTCTGAGCAGTAATTTTAAAAGATTTATAGGGTGATGATAAATGTAAACAGAACAATAAATCATTTTTAGCAATATTTGTTCCTCAATGATTACACGATGAAACAACAACCAAAAAAAAAATTTCGGCACCCTTGGATGTTGAATAACTACAGGTAGAAACATTAAGTTAGAAGAACGGTGGATCTGGGTACATCAAGAACAAAAGCTTGCTTTCTTTTTTGAAGGCTGCTCCTAATTAGGTTATTATTGCAGTTGGAAGAAGAGTCATGACTAGGACCCCTTTCTTTCCAGACATGTTTTTATGACAGAAAATAGAAAAGCCCTTTCACAGCATTATTAGATGGCAATATGCCTCTTGGTGATCCATAAATATGCCATTTAATACAGTTAAATTGATATTTAAGACTGTAAAAAATCATACATTCCACTTCCATTTTGAAAAGCAGGTATTGAAATAGATCTATGTAAAAGAAAAAAAAATGTACTAACAGTCTAGATTTAGAAGCTAAAATATAGATGTGTTTATCCAAATTGTGGCTCATTCCATAACTAATACAGTAAAATTAGCTGGCATTCTGGTTAAACAGGTAATTTCTTTCATTGTTTACCCAAAAATACTGAATTGTCTCATTTGCCATGCTAGTAGTGGCACCCAAAACAGAAAATCTTAAGGAGTGAAAGAAAGAACCAGCTGTATTCTGAGCGCTGCTAAAAGAGAAGGTATTTTACAACTTTGTCACAACACTTGAAAACAGAGGATGGTAATCAACAACTGCTAAACACAAGATGTCATTTTCAAGGAGACAAGAGGAAAAGTTGACATGGTTATAAAGTTTAAAACCACACAGAAACTCCATTTCATTGATATTGCCAGCAGTCACCTGTGTGTTTCTAGGTTACTAATGAATTGCTGACCTTCTGCCAAGGCAGCTTGCCATGGTTACAGCAAGAATCATAAGATAAAGATCCCAGGTTTACTGCAAATTTCAACAGAGCCACACAAGCTGCATGCTTGCACTGTAGCAAGCTTAATTTTGTGAGAAGGAGAGCAATCTGACTGGATTTACATAACAGAAAGTAGAAAGGAGAAATGAAATTAAGCATTTTAGCAGGACTAGCTGATAAGGATTCTGCAAGTAACCTCACTGATAAGGATTCTGGAAATAACATCACCAGGGATTTACAGCCTTCCAGCTAACATTGCAGTTTCTCACCAAGCATGCAGTGCATGGCTCTAGGAGCCAGCAGTCTTCCAGGTCAACCTCCTTCAACAAGCAGGTCTGCTCCTGTTGTAGAATCTTCATAAAAAAATAAAAAAACCCCACATACACAAAAAAATACCCAAACAAAACCAAACCAAATCTGAAGATTAAAAGATAACCACACCCAACAACAACTTGGGAAGAAAAAAAAAAACAGAAAACAGAAAAAATATTAACAAACAAACAAACAACAATAACAAAAAAAATACAACCCAGGTAAACTCATATAGGATTAAAGTCAAGGAAAGGATCAACTTGTAATACAAAAAGAAAAGATAAAAAATTAAAAAAACAAGGGATTAACTTCAAAGCTGGGGCAAGTAGAAATACCTGTCTGAGGATGGCCATCCTCTAAGCAATGAATTTTTAACATGCTTATTTGGCCTATATACATTTTATATTATATACTATAGTTTAAATACAATGCATTTATTATATAATAGTATATATTATACATAGTATTACATGTAATATATATTATAATCTTATTTATATTACCTAAGTAATAAATAATGTTTATGTAATAAAGCCCTCACTTTTATTTCAGTATTTTTAAAAAAGCTAATTTCATTATGATACTTAAAATCTCACTGCTAGGAGTTCAGATTGTTTCCTTTGAAACTCTTGGCACCTACTGATTTCAGCACTGAAGGTACTATAAAGTGAATGGAAGTGTCAGCCATGTTAAAATTACATTAAGCAAGAAGGAAAAGATTTTTTTTTTTTAGGGAAAGCTTTGCTGTCATAGAATGAGACATGCATAGTTTCAGAGAACCATGTGCAACCCTGGAAGATAACCACTGTTTCTGGGTTACCTTTGCAACCAGCTGACATTTCTGAGGCTTAGAAATTATTAGTTTTAGGTATCACTTATGAGCCCGGATAAAAAGAAGAAGAGATAAAATACAGATGTAAATAATTTATGTAGGCACCTCAGTTTAGGTTTCTGGAAATTCCTTATTCCATTAGGAGGCTGGGATTTTTACAACAAGCATGAGAAGAGTCATTGCACACCAGAATTTGGACTGATCAGAGCTCAGACATAAGGAAGAACTTATTGAACTCCTGATGGTGATAGGCCCAATATACTGAGAATGTAAACAAATTAAATTCCATTAATGATCCTTTAGGGGGCACAAGTTTTAACAATTTAATAATTAAGTGGTTTGACAATTTATGAGCCACTATGTAAAATAAATAAAACAGCAATTATGCTGACATGCCACCTCTATTATAAATACTATCAAATAACTTACCTGCTGAGAGAAAACAATTATTATCATAACTTCGGTGGGAAATTGCTGAACTTTCCACTCAGTTTTTTCAAATTGTTTGCTTGAACATTTTTTTTAATCATAATATAACAAAACGTTCATAGAGTTCTTTAACGGTAATGTCACTGTTGCTTATTAATAATTAACAGGATTCCAGCAGTCAATATTAATTATACTTCATATCTTAGATTATCAGTCTTCCAAATATTCCCCCACCCAAACACCCCAGAGCTGGAGCTGGTCAAAGAAACTACAGGAGAACTTTGTCTCATGAGAACTTTCTAAAATCTGGAAGTGTACTTTGTGATCTTAGATGATTCCAGGATAATTTTAGTTTAGAACTACATTTGAGAAATGAGATTGAGGTAGTACAAAATCTTTTCCACAGAAATGTTTTAATATTGCCTCTCTTTCTGAGACTCCCCTTTGGAAATAAGTTTCACTTGGATATTTTTAATGGCATGTAGATCAAAAAAGAAACTTAAATTGGAAATAAGATGGTTTGAACGGAACAATTTTGAAGAAAAAAGTTTTTCTTTGAAAAATGAATAAAGGTGTTGTATGACAAATGAGTTTAAAGTAGAAGAAAGTATTTGACATGCACAAATTCTTCCATGAATTTAATTTCTATCCACTACAGAAAATCCCATTCTGAGCTTTTTTAAACAGGGACCTTCTTTATATAATGGATTTTGTAAAATGGTTTCCTTCCCACTGTGTGCACCTTTCTCTCATTTCTCTACCTGAGACTTTCAAAGCCTGTCCCCATAACCTAATTATCTTGCTCATCTCCTCCCAAGAGGCCTTTCCCTGCCCAGCCACAAAGGGAAGGTTTCCCATCCCAAGGGAAAGTTTAGAGGATACAACCATGCAGTAACCCAGCTCCATCACCACAGAGATTATTGGGCTTCTCTGGAGACTCTCTGCTCAATTTTAATAAATCCAATGGAGTATTAAGGGACCAAAGCTACTTTAGTGCCACATTAAATTAGCTCTGCATTACAATAGGACTCTTGTGGATGTATCTATGATGCCCAAATTAACTTTAAATTAATTCATTGATATTGTTGCAATCAGACCAGAGTCAGTTGAGATGAGATAGACAAGACACTCAGAAAAATAAATAATTTCCATTAAAAATTCAGTACAGTTCGTGCATTGTGTTTTAAAGTTATTTTTCCATTTCTGTAGATTTCTGTCAATCCACATGACTCAGGTACATGAATATTTGAAGCAGAATGAGAGCCTTATTGTTCACAAATCCTTAACAATGGTTTGACCTGCCTTTTTTTTTTTTTTTCTCTTCTTTTATTTATCTTCCAAGAGCTATTTTAAATTATCTTTTCACAGGTCTGTGGATCTCCTGCTACAACAGCTATCCTGTTTAAATCTATAAAGTGCAGACACTACCCTGGAAAAATCCCGTTATTCTGACATGTCAGGCAAGCAAGCATTGCCACAGTAAGATGCCACTGTGGAGCAGCTGCTGAAGAGAAAAGCATTAGGATGAGTATTTCAGAAGGGTTATTCTACCTCTGCTGTGTGTAATTTTTAAATTCTGTATTTCAGAGCTGAATGACACACGCAATTATTTTTCCTTTTGTCTCCTAAGCGTACGTTTATAGTAAATTTTGTTTCAGAGTCAGGTTATCCTTGAGAGTTAGAGGTTCATACAGATAAGTACAGACTCCCTATGAATCATCTGATAAACTCCTTTTCTATGTCAATGTGGTTTTCAAACACAACAGGGATTAATTTCTGGAGTTCTCCTGGAAGAACTGGAGCACTTTAGGTAGGGAAGCTGTGCCATGTGTATAAAATTGTTATTGTTCTATCCCAGGTGTGGCTTCACTCCACTCATAACTCAGAGTTAAGTCTGTGTTGTTCAGAAGATAAGGATCTAATACAATGATGCTGCTTTTTCCTTTTCTGTGTATTCTTCACAGGCAAAACTAACAAAAACTATTTTTCAGCACTGTGTTCTGAGTGTTGGAACCCTGAATTCTGAGAATTTCACTGTTTCTGCTTTAACAAGTTTTGATCCCCAGAAATAAGCCTCATTTGATCTTAAACCCTGGAAAAGACTTTCCCTGTAGTGTGATAACTTTGAAATTAATGCTGTATAGTTGAGGTTATGTCACTAGCTGTATTAGGTAGAAGTGTAGACATTTTGGTTTATGAAATATTGTAATACTAGTGTCCAAAATGGAGGGTTTAGGTGTTGTTTTATAACTTCCTTTTTTACCTTTGCTACGTCCCCTTTCTTCTGCAAAAACTTGTGTTTTCTGCCATTGGTTCTAAAGTTCCGCAATGCAGGATAAGAAAAACTGATTATTGGGTTTTTATTGAAAATATCCTATGGAGCATCTCCCTAATTGGACAATCTGGGGTATAAATAATCTGGACGAGAGATGCTCGAGGCCATTTTGACCCTTGTTATTAATGACAAAGCTCTTTTCTGTGCTGCCAAGTTATAGATAACACTTAATAAACATTTTGAGACCGAAGAAACTCTGAAGTATTTTTACTGTGTCTTATCTCAAATGTCTGTTAAAAGACCTCACAAAGAGAAGATGTATCATGGCAGGGGCCGAAAGCTTTGGCCAGAATCGTGGCATATTGGTGCCCTGTGTGAGGATCGAAATCACGACCTTCAGATTATTCAGATTATTCAAATTATTCCTCCAATCTTGGCAACTCAGAGCACGACAGGTTTCACTGTGTAAAAATCTGGAATATGGTAGTTTTAACCTGCTAAAAAATGTTGGTGGAAATGCTGTATGTGTATAATGTAAATAACACTGTTTTTTAAAGGTTTACAGGGAAAAAGAAGATTGACCTCTGTTGCAAATTTGAAAAGGATTATTTGAACAACACTGAAAAGTTTTAAACTTTAAATAGCAAATTATTTTTAAATTATCCTTCTTTGTGTTTTTTAGTTTAGTTAAAATTCAAAGGGAAAAGATTTTGCTAGAAACTTATAAAAAATATCATGTTCAAGTATTGTCATATTAAAATGATTGAAGTAGAGGGCTGCATAAATTGCAGAGATAAAAACAATAAGCTGTTTTACATCTCATTTTCTAGAGACAGCACATCCAGAGAGATGGCTATTCTGAGTGTTATGTTGGCTGTGATTCAAAAGTCTGATTTGTGATAAGTTATCCAATCTGTTTTGTTCTTACGTGTGTTTTCATGCAGGTGTCATTGCCAGACTGGACAACTGATGCCTCAAAACAGAAAACACAGGAAATTGCTTGAACAGCTATTGCAGATAGTAAGAAACAAACCCTTTTTTCCACATGAGATGAAATAATCCAGCTATAGGCCCAATAATTTTTCCCCATTTTCTTGTCATTTGCTCTTAGATACCTTTTAAAATAAAGCTGTAAACGTATTTTTACTAAACTGTTGCTGTACGAATTCTTCAACGAACACAATATAATTCTCAACATTCCAAATTTTTTCTTTTACAGACTTATAATTAATTGGGCTATAAACATTAAAAGTGAGCAATACCTCCAAGCCAAAATATTGTCCCTGTTTCAGCAATAATTTGTTATTCAGGAAAGAAAATTTTAAAAAATCTCAGTTTTTTAAAAATTATTATTTATTATTCCATTATTCAAAGACCTGCCTTCCTTTAAAGACAACTTAATTATTCTGGAGCTGCATTTTGATGGATTTCTTTATTCTAGACTCACACAGCCTTTTTATCTTTCTATGTGACCTTATTAACAACCATGAAAGACTAAATATTACCTTGTTTATTTTTCATGGGTGGAGAAAACTATTAGATTTTCCAGGCAGTACAACTGGTACATACAGTTAACATGTTTCCTGGTGCCTACAATCATGAAATAACACTAATAGTGAAGAAAAGAACTTCAGAGAGTTTCACTTCTAAGAGTCCAGACCTGAAAGTTGTTGAATGTCTCACAACATGTATTTGCTTTGAAAGACTCACTCTAAAGCTCTAACCTGTATCCTCTGTGGTGAAGAGATTAAACATTGCCTTCAAGGGAAAATTAGAATCTTCAGTCAAATAAAACAAAGTGTAGCTAAAAAGCACTTTGCAAGCCTGAAACTAAATAAAAATATTTTTAAACAAATACTTTTGACATTATTTGCTGTTTCCCTCAGATACGAAAGGCTTGGGCATTTGGGTCTGTTATAGATCTGTTTCCTTGGTTCAGTGTAGCACAGTCCATCATAGTCTGGGATACAGTTGGAATACGACAATTCTTTTTCTTTATTTTATATGTGGATGGGACAGTAATAAAATAAAACAAGCATTTTCCTTATTTTTAGTGTGGGGTAGTATCAGTGTAGTCTTACACTTCTGTAAATGTTCCCTTAAGCATTCTTTCACTGCTTTCTTGTCATAAAAATTAATATACTTTAATCTGCCAGTGCTACATACTTGCTACTCTTTCTTCAAGACAGAGATGGAGAATTCTTTGCACTAGAGTTTCTAAAATGCTTAGGGACTAAAAACACTAAAAGCACTAAATAGAACAAATGTATATCACTTTTATATTTCCTATTGCTATTTTCACACTGTCTTTCAATATCCCCTAATTTTCAACCACACCTTTAGGAAGAGGGCTTCTTAATTTTGCTTTAAATATCCCCTATGTACATCAGTTATTTAGCAGAAGAAACTATTAACTGTGATTGTTCTATTTTGCCATCCTAAATAATAACAGTCCACACACAGTAGTTAGCATGCAGCCATTAACAAAAAAAAAAATTTAAAATAAAAAAAAGGTTCCCAGGGAAGATTTCAGTGGTTGGAATATTTGAATGGTTTACAGACTATGCTGTAAAATTGTAAAGATAATTCTACTTCACAAGACCACTGTTAAAAACAAAATGAGCAGGATGGATGAATCAAAGAAGGAGATCAAATATCTCTGACCGACTCTGATTTTTCTTTTTATTTTTGCAAACCTTTTCAACTGTGAAGTGGGCAAAACCAGAGGCTCAAATTCCCAAATGACCCCACAAAAAACAAAGAATTTCATTTGGACTCATTATGTGGAATCTTGACTTCTTCTGATCTACCTGAGCTGTCTCTATCATCAAAGATTTTATTCACTTACCCTTAAAAGTCTGTTCCCATGTATCTAAAAAAACAACAAAAAACCTCAATCAAACAAAAAAAAAAAAAGCCAAAAGCAAAACAAAATAAAACAAAACAAAAAATCCAAACCAACAAACCAAACCAATTAAGCAAACTACAAAAACTACAAATAGCAAGAACTCTAACTATGAAAGTGTTATTATGGATTTACTGAACCAAAACTATATAATGTGATTTGTAATACATATATTCCCAATATTTTCCAGTTGTAAGAATTGGGAAATAAACCTTTTTTTCTTTGATAACTCTAGTTGTTAAATTTCACATTAGTCCACATCCTTTCAAATTTTGTTTCACCATTAAATATATCAAATGTAAGTAATTAAATTTGGAGCCATAATTAACTCAGAATCTCTCACTTCTCTAAAAAATGTGGATGTTATTTGGGGTATTTAAATAAACGTTTATGAATAGGAATGCATTTTGGGGGGAAAGTGCCCACTTCATTTCTGTGGGAAGAGGGTTGTGATACTCCTTATCACATCTCAGATTTTTTTATCACATCGTAGATTTTTACTGTTTCTGTCTTCAGCTATAAAAGTGTTTTTCATATCAGTTCACAGGTAGAACTACAGCATCTGAGATTGCAGCACTCAGCTAACATTACAGCTAATGCTTTCAGAGCAAATACAAAATAAATGCTGCCCATCTTCCCCATGTATTGAGCCATTATTGAACTGATGGAATTGAGTGGGGTAAATACATTTAAGACAAGAATAGGCACAGTCATGTTCATAATTTTTAAAAATGGTGCAGATGCAATGTTCTTATCAAGAAGCCCTTTGATGATCTCTGATGGACAAAGACCAGAATTTTTTTTCCCATTCGGCTCTTCTGAGGTGGAAACAGCCCCTGCTGGAAACATGTCTTGAACGAGAGTCTTGGATTTCATAGACCAGATGTTTCCTCATATTCTTAAGATTTTTTTTTTTCCTCATATTTTATCCACAAGACTGGACTTATTTTAATCCAAAAATAAACGTTGATCACTACAACTTACTCCTCTAACTTTAGTAAAAACATAGATATGGAGAAAATTGCTTCTTATAAGTGAAGTCATTTGATAATACCTTTGCTAAAAACTGTTTTATGTATAATTAAAAGAGTAAGCAGAAGACTATTTCACTCCTCTCAATAAACCTTTATGATTGTTTGGTTTTTTTTAAAAAAAAAGCTCTTCTAGATTTTTTTTTTCTGTTTATTTAGGATGTGATTTCAATGGATTTTTGTGTCCTATATCCCCCTTGCTAAATCCTTTAATCAGGAATAAGAGACATATTTTCAGGAAGTCTTGTTAGTAGCATTTATAACCCACTCAGCATAAGGAAAAGCAGGAATGTGGCAAATTCCTCAGTATAACTATTTTCAGTATTATCTATCTTTATTTCTGTCAAGTTAAGCTCATCTGGAATTTTGATACACTAAAGATAACAAATGGAAATCACAGGCATTGCTGAAGGAAAATGTAAACTTCATTGCTACATCTTGAAAATACTGAAGTATAAAAAAAATAAAATTAACACTAATTGAAATAATATGCGAATCCTCATTCTTTCAGATTTATTCTTTTTATTGTAGCTGTCTTGGAGCAATCTCATTATCCAAAATATACAAACTAACAATTAAATTTGCCCAAGTCTTCAAAGAAATTTTCAAATTAAGACAGTTTTTTGTTGTTTGGCTTTGGCTTTATGGGTAGATTTTTTCCAATACTGGAAATCTAATTGTAAATCTAAGATTTAATGATTCTAATCTTGTTATTTTATGTTATTCCATACCATTATAACCTACTGTTCTTAAAACTGCTTCCAAAATCTAAATATTGATATCCTACACATCTCCAGGTTTTCTCAAATTCAAAATTGTCTGTATCAAACAAAATATTAGCACATATTACATAATTTTATTTGTAACTTTCACATTTAGTCCCTCAGACACATATCAATATGGAAGATTTTCAGTGTTTTTGTTTCTGCTTATTTCGAAAAGATTAAGTTTAAAGTACAGGAGCAACACTTCCCATTCTATGACTTTTAATATGTTCTACAACATGTTAGTAATTTTTAATAGACTAATTAACTGGCTCCATATCGTTAAGGAAAATGCATTCTCGCTCAGAGAATATTTTTACTGCATTGTCCTTAAGTTCCTCAAAACAAACAATACACTTATGGAGGCTGAATATTTATAATTATTTTGCTTGAGTAAATATGTTGACATTTATAACTTTATATATAAATTATCATTATTCCTTTGTCTGATTTTGTGTTTTCTATTCAGTTAATTAGGGATCTGTGCCCTGCTTTCAACACAAAGCTGCAACAAACATTTTCATTGATTACAGACCTTTAACCAGATGCAAGCTGCATAACTGCTCAACCCACTTTGTAATTGTTGGGTGTTTTCCACAGGTCAATTTATACTTTTGTGTTAATGGATTTAGAATCCTAAAACATGAGACACTTGCTGCTACACTGAGAATTATTATTATAATTTATAGGCCAAATGAATTGTTAATATCTTGGGTCATTTTATGGGACTATTTCAACATGTGCATCTGGTTTTGACTTATGTTCTTGCATTGGATTGGTGTTTCACACTTGTTTGTTTTGGTTTTTTTTATTAACTATATCTTTTGAACAATGTCCTTTTCTTCACTTGGCTTTTAAAGGAAATTTGGAAAATTTTTCAAGACTTGTCATTACTAGGCCCTGTACCTGTCATGAGGTGATTCCATCTTTTGAAAGACAACCTTATGGTTAATAATTTAACATTCTATTGTACCTTCATACACAATGACAATGTTTTTATATATCTGTTTTGTCACATACAATGTCAAAAACACATGCCAATATAATTTCTCTTGCCTGTCAAAAACATAATAATGTGCTTGAAAATGATACAATGTCAGAACTAATGTCCAAATTTATTCCAATCTAGTTAAGGGCTGTTTAAAAAAGGCAATAATGACAGATTTGTGTACTAGAAGAATATTGTAAATCACCTTAGAAAGTTATTTTACAAATGAAAACATTCATCATTCAAAACAGAAAGAAAGAGGAGGAAAATATATCATTCACAGGAGATGTCCTTTCAGGAGACAAGGACTAGATCTCAGTAAATCTTAGAGACTTGCAATCATTCAAAAATCTGAAAATTATATTTTTAGACATCCCAGTACACACCAAAAAGAGTTGTGTGCAAACTTTCATGCAAATACCTTCAGGGTTTGTGGATGGAAATACAGATTTTAAACTAAACTTGCAACTTTGTTATTACCTGCTACTTGGCATATTAACATGAAAATAAGGCCAGTAAAGAAATACTCAAGCAATGCCTCAAATCCGCATGAGAATTTCATGAACCATTAGAGCAGATCTGTGCTATTTATTTCCATAATTGCTAACACAGTGGCAATAAATATAATTCTATGAACAACAAAGAGATGTCATGTCATAAATCAAAATCTTCAGGATTCCCGGTATACTGAGTGATGTGCAGCATCAATTTTTCTTTTTATTTCTTACAATTTCAAGGCAGCAGTGTCTTGGGACCTCTTTTCCCTGGTTACTCTGCTTATTCCCCAAATGAAGGGAATATTAGACATGGTGGATGCAAAGCTAATTTTCAACAGGCCACAGAAACCACATTTCACCTCAAATCTTGTCCATCTCACAAACCTACAGGTTCAAACCCTTAATAACTTGAACACAAGCACCATGTGGTTCTGCTTTTGGTATGCCACAGTTAGACAATTAGCCTTTTATGTTTTATCTTTCTTCATTCATTACTCTGCTCAACCTCTGGTTAGACTTTTAGGAGTTCAGTAGTAAGAGACTACGTGGGTTAAAGCTACCTGGATACAGTCAAAATTAAGATGTGGAATTATTTTGGATGTTTAGCCAGGCTGGATGTTTTTCATCTTCTTATTTCAGTTATCTGGTTTGGAATAAGTTTGTTGATGAGAATAAAATTGAATGCCCAACTGCTAGCTCCTCCTTTGTTGCATTCTTTTCCATGAAATGTTCCTAGTTTATTCACCAGGTTTATGACTAAAATCAGCAAACAACAAAGCTGAAGATACTATTCTAACTTTTTATGTTCTGGGCCAATGAGTTTAGCACTACTTTGTAAGATTTGGTTCTGATTCTTATCCTGCCCTGATAATTCCCACATCTGTGATGTTCATTTGATAACTGCAACAGAGGACAAACACTCCTTGCTGTATATTAATGCTTATTCCCATCTGTGAATACTTTACACAGCCAGGATTTGAATCATGAGATACAAATCTGCCAACAGATATTTTTAGCTTTTGCTCCACTCTCAATTTTCTGCTAGGGGTATGTGACTGGAATGCAGCCAAAGCATGATTGATGTTGCAAATAGCAAGTGTGATTTAGGAGAGAAGACCCCATTATTCTGTTATCAGGGGTGGGCTCTACAGTCATATAAATCTCACCACAAGAGCAACAGAAGGTATAATGGGAATATGGCTGTCCTAACTATTATGGCATTAATATATAGGAGAGGAGGATGTCTAGTGAAGAGGTATTTTCTTTTGTGAAGATATCATCAGTCAAATCCATCATGTACAGGTAAAGAACCAAACTCACACCAGCCAAATAATTTTTCTGATTAAGTAGAACTAGACTTTAATAATGAGATTATCTCAGAGCTCCCTCCTGGCCATTGTACCATAAGTTACATAAATGTTAATAAGACCCACGTGGGTGGTACTTTCACTTTTGGTGAGGAAGTGCAAGAGAACTGGCACTATCAAAGGGTACAACAAACTTCTCATTTGGAAGGGTGGGAATAACTTTATTATCTAGCACAAAAATTAGTCAAAATATCTTGGCACTTCTTTCATGTATCAACAGCTTCAACAGTGACTTTTTTAAATTATAATGTAAAAATTGTTAATTAGTGTGCACCTGCAAATTTTCTCAAAGTTCACCTGTCCCTTCTTCTGCCCTAGGAGAAAAAACTGTGTAAGTCTCTTTCCTAATATTCCCTTTTGTCATTGTTTTATAGTAAAAAAAATTAATTTGGTAACAGAATTTACCTCCCTCTCCTTCCATTGCTCCTCTAGTACATCAACAGCAGAGATTTCACACACACAGCTCAGTAATTTTAAGCTTTTGGAGCTGTGAAAATAAGACAGCCGTATACCCTGCTGCTGATTTATACAGCAAACACTATACATTCCCTCAACACAGATTAAAGGCTGTGCAAGCTTCTTTGATGGGCAAGTTCAAAAGAAAAATAAGCTTAATATATCTTCTTCACCTGATATACTAGTATAATACTGCAGCTAAATGGTTTAAATATGCTGATTTGTCAGAAGCTTTAAACTTGAAAAAAAATCCATGTTCAGCCATATTATGAGAGTATAAACAGGGTTTATGTATAGTATTCTCCAACATATTAGACAGCTGTGAACTCATTAATCATCTTTGGTGCTACACAACTAATTAGCAACCAGCAGGAGTGAGGTTTCTCCAAATCAGAAAGTTCTTTTGTCATTTCTCAAGCAAATATGCGAGTAAAACTTATAAATCTTTTAGATCTATTCAGATAACACTGAACAGTGCATAAACCAGAGATCTGCCTATTTCTTACTTTTTCCTTGTTCCAGCACTCCTTGAGGTACGTGTCCTAAGCAAACACTCTAAAATCTCATAAGATTTATTTTGTTGTCATTAAATGTGATGTTACCCAATTTATTTAAGCAGCAGTGAAATTAATATGAAAGATATCTGCAAGTATTCACAAGACACTTAAAAGTCTATCACCACCTCTACTAGTTTATAAATTAACATGATTTTCAGTAGTCCCAGATTATGGTCATTTTGACATTTCTTACCCAGTTGATCATAAATCCTATTTCCAAATGCAGTCTTTGTGGCTCCATTACAATGCAGAGATTCTTTTACAGTGGTAGTTACTGATCATTAGGAAGAGAGAATCACAGAATTATTTAGAAATAATTCTAAAGGAAGAAACCTTAAAGATCACCTGAAGGTTCCCCATTGACAGGGACATCACCTTTTCCAGGTGAACAGGCCACATATAGTGGCACATAATTAAATAATAGAGGATGCCATATATTTATTTTTAATGTTTGAATTAAGCTCATATCACCATTCTGAATTATTTCAAAGAAACATAAAAGAATTAATAACCAGATAGGTAAGATCAAGAAGAATCCACTGAGATTTTAAAAGCACATAATCTGTTATATTTATAAAATAATTTTCAGCTGGACATTTTCAAAATATTGCTCCTTCATGGCCCTCTAGTTTTAGTTTTAGATCTTTGTGAGAACAGCAGTTAGCTATGCAATAGCATAGGTATAATCTTGCAAATTCAGTGTATTTTACCCAAACACAAAGCTCTTCAGTACTTTATATGAATTAGTAAGACACTTTCCTGTTGTCTCAATTAATATATTGATCTAGTGATGGTCAGAGAGGAGAATGAATTTAATATTTCAGTGAAACTCCTTTTGATGACCAATAAAACATAGAGAAAGATTTTTAATTTCCTGTAGTTTGGCTCTAGGAATGGAGTTTCCCTGTTTTATGTGCATGGGAACTTTACTTACTGTCATCCATAGTTCTTTCATCCCATCTAAATTCTGTCTGCAAGTAACACACCTGAGAGACAAAAAAGGAGCTTGACCAGTCAAGGATGGTGTAGGAGTGTCTAAAGCTCTTCAGGTTCTTCACAGTCCTCTTGTTTTTTCTTAAAAAGTTCAATTCCTGGATAATTCCCTGGGTGAATAAGGGAAAGCAGTTGACATTCCTGCTTAGCAACATATTGTTAGACAACAATATCTAGATCACCATTGTACATCCTGTCAGAACAAATTGACCCAAACACCATGGGCTTCCACAGGAAGTCAGAAAACAATTTCTCTCAGACTCTAATGGAAGGGTAGATTTTGTTTTCAGAAGGAAATTGTTGTAAAAAAACACATAACTGATATGGAAATTTGTATCAGACATGGTCCTAATTAATGAAGACTTGGCTGTGGAACTTCAGCTCAGCTGGAATGAGATGCTTTTTTTCATGGAAATCAAATGCAAGCACAATGACTCAACCCCAAAAAATAAAGTGTGAGTTTTGCCAGCAAGAGAGCAGGATACATGATACAGTGCTCTGAAAAAATAACCTACTGCAACACTGCTCTCAGTAAGAATCAATAATTTCATATTTGCTCTATACATGCCATAAAAATCCTTCTTGCAAAAAGCACTGGGCTCCTTGAGTCCTTTCTGTTAGTAGACTTATTCATCATGAGGCAATTCATTGTGCTATAAATAAATCATCAAACACCTTTTTGCAAAAGCCTAAGCATGGAAAATAATTTTTAAAATCTGATTCTTTTCCATAGCTCTGGAAAGGGAACAGTTTGCACCCATCCTATTTTTGATACTGATCTCATGATGCTTCCATATACAATGCCTGCAGATAAATATCAATATTCAGTGAAATCAGAGAAGAAACGTGATAAAATAAAATATTATTTTAAAAAAACTTTTAAAAATAACACTTTAGCTGGGGCATGGGGACTATGTCTATATGCAAGGGTAAACAAGCCGTCAAGATATGGAACTCTATTAAAAACTTTCAAGAATCTCTAAGCATTTTGGGAGTCAACAGCTGTAAGATACAAGATATAAATCCATATAATCCACGTATCAGCATATTACAGCAACATTATTGTAAAAAGGGAATAAATAAGATGCAGGAGCCTCTTTAAAATTACAAAGCATCAGCTTCAACATAAGGGTGGTCTAAATAGTGCTTTCCTTTTTTCACACAGTAGAGAAAGTGAAACAATGAAATAAGATGTATGGTACTGAACATAAAAATGGAGACATTGCTTCCTTCCAAATGTAATTTATAACACAATCACAGTAAGTACAAACCTATGTATCATGAGAGATAAATAAAAGAACAGCAACAATAAAATGAGTCTTAGATCCCAATTTATTTTTGGCTTGTAGTTAAAGTTTATGAAATAGAGTTTCAGGCTTTCTTGGGTAAATTGCAGGGAAATGCTATTAAGCCACTGAAATTGTTCAAGGGTTGGGGAGTAGACTGAAATTCACACATGGGACCACATTTGCATTCAAAGTTCTAACATCCAGGCACCCAGGCACCTCATCTTCCCACGCTGAATTATTACCCTGTTTTCCTCCTTTGAAATGGTCTCAAAAGTAATTGCTACAATCACTGCAGCTTCCAAACCTGTTTGATGATTTACGTGGTCCCACACAATCTCCCACATGTGAGGAAGGCAAGGACATGAAGACTTTCGCAAAGTGAAAGTTTTCCAAGAGGTTTTGTAGTGGAGCAGAGAAAAGGAAAAAGAAGCACTGCACATGAGAGGATGCAAAGAGAATTCGGACACAAAAAGTCCCTTTTTTATGGGAAAATCTCCCGGCCTTTCAGAAGTGTTAACAGGGGCTGGGTGAAGACCCAAATCTGCTCCTACTCAGAGGAAATTCTTCCAGAGGGATATCCTGGAAATAATCTGACTTGAAGTGGCCTCCAGGTTCTATCTGAGCACCTGGAGACCACTCAGCAGTGGGAGCTTGTCTACACTGATCCTCCTCCCCGTGCCATTTACTGATGCCAATGCCAAACTCCATTAGCCCCATCCCTCAGGGAGGCAGGAAAATTGTAAGGCTGGAAATTAATTTCTTCTGGTTTCCTTTTCTTTCTCTTCACACTTTCCTTTGTATATCTTTTTTGCCACTCTTATATTATCTAATTATTTTCAATGCACCGTTTTCATATCCAAATCCCAAAAGCAAATATGCAGGAAGCTATGCTTTAACTTGAATCCATCTGAAATATTAAGATTTTTGTTAGTAATAAAACCTTACAGAAATCTTAAAATAAAACCTTATGGAAATCTTACAGGGAAACTGTTTGTTCTAGTGAGTCTCAGACCACTATAATTCTGCTACATTAAGATAAATATCCATCTAAATGTCATTTCTGAATGGTATGAAATTATTCCCATCCATCATTTCTTGTATACTTACAGCAATTTCAAGTAAGTATTTTCATAGCAAACACTTTCTTGTGTCATAAAAAAAACTCCACATTTCTACATATTATATAATATCTTAAAATAAAACTTGCTATTAAGGTATGGAATGCTTAAAAAAATTCCTTTTGCCATCTGCAATGAAACACTTCCCTTAAGACCCAATTTTTTATTATATTTTATCTCTTTGCATTTTAATTCTTCCACTGATTGTTACCAGGTTATGTATTTAAATTAAAATGAACAATAGTGAATTTACAGATTCATGTGCTTTGTGTTTTATTCATGCAAAAGACAACAGCAAGGTTAATTTTCATTGTTAAACAATGTTGGGTTTTATTGTACTCAAAGCAAAAGAGGAGAGACCACAGAGCCTTCTGAGAATGGTGTTTTTGCCACTTGGGTCATGCATGGATTTAGATGTGACTGACGAAGGATGGAATATGTAGAGTTTTTTTCTTTCTTTATCAAAAGAATCAGGCATTTATTCACCTGTCATAACCCTCTATTATCATACACAGGTCCCTCAAATCATGTTTACTTCACAGATCAAAAATTAGTATAGTGGAGTTCACCCTCTGTGCAAGTGTGTATAGAGTTTCTTAAAAAATCATTTTTCAGGAAAATGTCCACGGAAAGGAAAGTATCTGTAGATTCTAAGGAAAAAAAACCTAGCATTTTAGAGTACAGGTTAATCAAAAGCAGTATATTTACCTTTGATTTTTAAACATTTTTCCCAAATATGATGCTCCTTGAGTAAATACATCAGAAATACTATAAACCATTTAGCTACAGCACAACTCAGGTTCCTATGCACACTTACCATACTGAGGTGCATAGATCCAGCCTTAGAGAACACATATTGTGTGTTCACTTTGAAAAATCTGAAATGGTGGCTTTAGAGAAATATTTTTAAAATATATTTGAACAATATTTAATTTTCCATGTATACACAACAACAGATCATTCTCACCTCACTCCAGACATCCTGGTGAAGACCCCTCTGTTGAAGTCTGGCTGCTTCCTCTAGTGTCTAGAGAGAGTAATAGTTTTTTACTCAGCTAAAGTCTGAATCAGAATATATTTACCTGTCTTGCCTGGTCACAAAGGATAATGAGATAACTGTGCAGTTATCTCATCAGGTAAAGATAGAGTAAAAAATAAGAGAGTTACAACAATGATAGATTGCACCATTTAGTTCTCTAATGACTCTACAGCAAAAACAATTTACTTTTCTATTAAAGGATGTCCATGTTATATATTCTAAAGAGTAAATTAGGAGAAAAAGTTTAAGGGTGTCTCAGAAAATACTGCTGTGAAAATATAGATGCATTATATGAAAAAATGTGTTATAATCTCAATGTATATGTAATACACTATTCTTAAAAAGAAAGATAAGACAGACCTTTTCATGACAGGTGACTATACCCAAATATGCTTAGAAATATTTAGAGACCCTTATTTCTGTCTCTTTCCTAGTTTTTCAAAAAGCAAAAATTGGGCAACATAAGCATAGTCCTCAAATTGCTCTTTCTTCAATCTGCTTTGGCACTTTCGGCAAAAATCACAACTTTTTCTGTGAAAAATATTAGAAGAGCTTTATAATGGGATCAGGATATATTGAAGGGTAGCTACGGCTGAAAGATGACAAGCCTTGTAGAGGTGGGCTGCAATGAAGTCAGCAGAAGCTACTCATGGAATCACAGAATCACAGAATGGTTTGGGTTGGGAGGGACTGTAAAGCCCATCCAGTTCCACCTCCTGCCATGGACAGGGACACCTTCTACTATCCCAGGCTGCTCCAAGCCCCATCCAGCCTGGCCTTGGACACTTCCAGAGATGGGGCAGCCACAGATTCTCTGGGCACCCTGTGCCAGGGCCTCCCCACCTCCCAGGGAACAATTCCTTCCCAATATCCCATCTGCCCCTGCCCTCTGGCAGTGGGAGCCATTCCCTGTGTCCTGTCCCTCCATCCCCTGTCCATGGTCTCTCTCCCTCTTTCCTGCAGCCCCTTCAGGCCCTGCAAGGCCACAGTGAGGTCACCCCAGAGCTTCTCCTCTGTAGGCTGACCCCTCCCAGCTCTGCCAGCCTTCCCTCCCAGCAGAGCTGCTCCATCCCTCCGAGCATCCTGGAGCCTAGCAAACAGACGAAACCAACAGATTTGCCTTGGGACAACAAGATTTTGATCTAAATCTAGAATATAAGATGGCTTTATGCCATTCTTCCATGTTCTTTGCTGTAATGAATCGAGATTTATTGGATGAGTCCAATGTACTATTATTGGTGATTCCATTAATTAGCATATATGTTCTGTTACTTCAGTGGATGTTCTACAGTGATAATTGTAAGCAATTATATAGTAATAAGCAATTAAATAAGCAATCTATAATAGTGCATGTTAATTTGTACTAATTGATACCCTTGCCTCACGTATCCTCAAAGACTTATTACTAAAATCTAAGTGTAGATTAACATATATATTATTTATTAGTACTGCATTAATTTGAAAAGAAGAAAATTGAGGAAAAATATTTTAAATAGAAGGTTTGTCATTATTTTCAAATACATATATAGGAATATAACAATTTGAGTAGGATAATATTCTCTTTAAAGTTAGGAACCTTCAAGTTTGTAAATCATGCAATCCAATTTTAGGAACACTCCCTCCTCTTCTTACAACTACTGAAATTAATAATCCTACCTTCTTTAACCTGATAGTAAATATCTTCACATTATGAAGATTTAATGGTTTATCTTTTATTAAATCCTTATTACTTACCTCCCATATAATAATTTTATTTCCCAGAACTGCCTTTCACTAGAAGTTATTAACTCTATGGTTCTCACATTATTTTAAGTAGTACCACTACCATGTCACTAACTCTTTCCTTCACCTTTAGTAAATATATGGGTTTTTTTACTTTTGTAGGTATTTCATAAAGTTTTCATGTTTTATTGAAAATGTCTGAGCTTTTTCTTTTTTTTGCTCTAAGGTGTAGATATTTAAAAAACGTCAACCTTCACCTATTTTAATCTGAAAAGCTGTGAAATATTGATTTGTGCTTTCCACAGTTTAAATCTGTCAGCTTTTATTTTAAGTGTGTTGAACAGCTGCCAGTCCTATCTAAACATTCTGTTTGATGGGATTACCTAGATGAATATTGTTGCTTGAATGTATTTGCAGGATATTTTCTGCATCTATATTTCTGATGCATCAGAGTTTACTGAAGGAGAAACTGCTTTATATTTTTCTTTACATCTATCCATTGTCCCCCTTTTGTGATCCCCATGAACCTTTGCACTCTGTTTTTGCAGAAGTTAGGTTCAGAAGAAAAAAATAAGAATTTATTCTCTTTTCACTGAGGATTACAGTCCAGGTTATAAATGCAGAAGGTTATAACAGCAGCAATGGCAAATCAAAAAATATAGACAAAGGCTAAAAGAACTTGGAGGTTATCAACACACTAATTGAACAGACATCTAATACAGTTCACAAGCAGAAAAACAAACAAGAAACCTTTTAAATAACTTTTTACCTTTTGCTTTTTTGTCCTTTAAAAAAATTTAGCATTCAAATATAACATCTTAGTTAAGACGGCTTCCAATCCATTCTGTTTTAAAAAGAAAAATAATCTTTTCTCACACGGAACAGTTCAGCAATTTTTCAACATTCCTTTTTTTTAATTTAAGAAATATTTTCTTGTCCTCACTTCAAGCCTAAGAGAGAAAACTTCATGTTCTCTCTCAATAAAGCAGCTTCATTATCGCATGGTGCAGAACAGTAACAGTCACATCAAAGAGGCAAGTAAGATCTTGGCTAGTACAAAACAGATAAACTATCACTGCAAGAAGGTTTTCTCTCAGGATATATCTGGTTTAATGTATCAAAATTTCTCCACATGAAGCAAAACAAGATTTGCATTGATTTTGAATGTTCAGAGCTGGGGTATAAATTAAGCTACCAGAAAAATTTGGGTCTGAGAGTCTCAACAGCCTCTATTGAAAAGAATAATGTCCCTAGTGCTAGCAAATAACAATATTTTAAGCAGAAATCTGCAATATTTGACATTGCCTATCTACACAGACATATTCATCTGAAATAACTCTGCAGGCAATCTGGGAAATGCCACCACACTAAAGGTTAATTAAGCAGTAAGACATGACAAATCATGCCAGAGTGCAAATCTGTACATACCTCAGGAAGACAACGAGGCAGAAGGTAAAGTAAAATGCCTCTGGTGCACCAGAGCTATTTATTTATGAGAATTAATGCCTACATATTGAAAAAAAAAAAGGGGGGGAGGAGAGGTCAAGTATCCATTTGAAGTTTGTAAATACATAGATAAAACATTGGAAGAAAATGTAAACAAACACCTCAAAAGGGTTGGAGTACAATTCTGAACTGATACATCAAGGGCTATAGAAACAACAGGATCTTGGACAAAGAGACAATTTATCACAATGCAGAAATGCTTCAGCTGGTGGAAACCCTGCTTGAAATTAGTGGCAAGTTTCACTGGTTTCCCTTTCTCTTAAAGCACAGGAAGCTATCCAGTGCCCTTACAGCTAAAATTAACAAGAGGGACATTCACTGGAGTAACACTGGCCCAAGTCCTGGACCAGTGATGAGATAGCAGAGACAAGTCACATATAACTACAGGGGGAATAAAAAAAAAACCAAACCTTATTTCAGACTGCAAATGAAATTTCCCAACACTCAGTCACTTGTGACATAATGATTTGATTCTTTTTCTTGATACAGATTTTGATTGCAACGCTGGATGTACCACACATCATGCCTTCCCCCACAGTAAACAACCTCATGTGGCATTTTAATTTTAATTATGTACTCAGTTACATTCATAATCCACCACTCACAGTTTCATGCTAGGAAAAAATAATATGTCAGTCAGAAAGAGGAGGCTAAATCAGAAATCCTGTGGTGGAGCTGCTACAACAAATCTTTGCCAGATGGTGTTATTTTAAATTATTCTAAATTATTTTAATTTGTTTAAAACTAGTTTAAAACTCATTCTCAGTGGTAATTGTATTATATATGATTATACCACAGCAAATTAGTATGTATTAAATCTCTCTCAATTCCAAAACAGCTGAGGTGTTGTTTGATCACTACTGTATGAATGTGCAGAATTAAATTTGCAGTTTTTATTATAAACGGAAAAAAAGAAAGGACAAAAGTGTCTTTGGAACGATGAACAAGTGATGAAGACAAAAGGAAGGGACCCCTGCCAACAGCTTTTTTGTAGACCCTGACCAAATCATAGAAACACTTATTTTCCCACCTGTGCAACATGAAAAAAAGAAACGTTTTTTCACACCCTTTCATTTTCTATGTATTTGGAAACTACTCAGTGTTTCAACTTCTTCCCATTCTCAAACTGACAAAAATATCATCAAACAGTTTTTCCCCTGAACAAAATAATTTCTGTTTACNACTCAGTGTTTCAACTTCTTCCCAAAAATATGATAAAACAGTTTTTCCCCTGAATAAAATAATTTCTGTTTATTGATTATTTGTGTTTCTGTAAAAGCAACGGCTTTAGGTTCAGTTCGATATCTTTATTGTTTTTAATATCAATAAATCTTTTGAGGATGAAAAATTATTTAAAACAAATCATAGATCTTCATACTAAAATTGAAAGTTATTATATCACATAATCAGAACTGGTCACTTAAAGGTCTGGAGACTATATTCAAAGAGAAATTATTCAAAAAGAGATACTTTCTGAATTATATGTATTTCCAGGAAGACTGTATCTCTAAATACAGAGTATTATGCTTGTTCTAGGTGCATCTTCCAATAAAATTCCTTCTATTTCTCTCTCCTAAAATGACAATGGGATATTGAGAAACATGAAAGTAAATTGATTTTTCTTCAGAGATCAAGTCATGTCTTACTCTGTAGTCTTATCTGAAGAATATTTGAACCACTTTTGTTGAACAGAGTCCTGTTTGCAGCCTCTGTTGTGTTAAGGAAAGAGAAAAGAAAATTAAATATGGAGAAAATTTGGACTTTGCAACCATCACAAGACAAAAATGTGATGATGTTTCAAAACAGATATTTACAAAAGTCACTGGCACAGGCTGCCCAGAGAAGCTGTGGCTGCCCCTGGATCCCTGGCAGCGTCCAAGGCCAGGTTGGATGGGGCTTGGAGCAGCCTGGGACAGTGGGAGGTGTCCCTGCCTGTGGCAGGGAGTGGAACTGGATGGTTTGAGGAACTTTGAGGTCCTTTCCAACCCAAACCAATCTGTGATCCTGTGATAAGTGAGTTATGGGGTTTTACACAAATACACCACGCAGACTCCCATAATCATTTTTCTAAAGGTCTGCACTACACTTGTGTCTCTTCAGGTGTTCACCCTTTTGAAAGGCTTGGCAATTTTCTGCCACACCTGACATCAGATTTTTAAAGGCATGGATTTTGAAAGGTGTTCTTTAAACAAGCCCTTGCTTGTGGGACTGTTTCTTTGTACATTTTACTAATTTGTCTCGCCAATTTTATTAGCTTTATGAAGGTATTACGAGTTAAGGGATTTTCACTAGCTACCCTTCCCTTTGCCATCAAGGATATTTCTACTGATTTCAGCAGCACCTAGGTAGCTGCTGAAGACAGTCACAAAAGCACAGACTTATTGCAATGTCTTTTCCACCATCTGTCATTTATAATTTCCAGGGTTTAGTGTTTCCTTGAAGAAAAATGCCTTCTACCTAGTCCTGCACTTTGTAACTATTTTCAGTCATGTAGATCATCCTTGATTTCCTCTAAGCTTTCACAAAATCTGCATCTATTCCGACAGATAAATGCACTTTTCAACCGCCACTGTCATTTCTCAGCACAAAACCTTGGAGAACTTTATGAAGCACAGGGCAAGAACTATCTTCCTTCCCAACCAATCCTGAACACCATATTTCTATAGAACACAGAAGCCTGTTCTTTGTGTCAAATTTAAGAACAACAGAACAGATTTTCTACTTTTTTTTTTTTTTGTGATCTGATCATTCCAGTTGTCTCTAATTATTCTGCTCTGAGTTTTTATTTCTTGGCTATGTTATAAGAAGATTCTAATCTGTTGCTTTGCAACACAAATTTAAAGTCAATTTTAACAGTTAGGCCTTGTACAACAACAGATTGCAGATGATACACTGTTATAACCAGAAAATAATTTTTAAAATACCAGGAAAATAATGAAAAATTTTAAGCAGGAGAGGAGAATTCCCAAGCAAAAAATTGAAGAATTAAATACCTTAAGACAATGAAGAAAATAAAAAAAATCTTCTGAAAACTGAACTTCAGAATTATCTGAAAACTCCTAATCAAAACTGATTTGGAGAAGAAATTGTCAGTTGCCATCATCAGCAAAATAAAAGTTGGCTACAAAGTCATTACAGAGGGATTTTAAGATTCTGATTAAGTCCGATTAAATTCAGTGTTGATAATTCAAAATTATTTACATAGGCAATATCCAAATTTCTCCTACATAGTTAGGGGATCTGAATGACCTATTGCTCTAAATGAAATATATGATGGAGTTTAAGCAGATAATCCTATGAAAATGTCATCTGAATGTAGAGATATATAAAACTTATTAAGAATTTAAGAACAGAGAGCACTACATGAGGTAATTTATCTGTACCTTGTGCCTCAACATGAACTTCACTGCTTGAAATGAATAAATATCCCCTAAACTGTGGTTTATCTCCAAATACAACTCTGCATAATTACCTGGTTAGTGGCAATATCCTCCTCTTCCCAAGTTATATATGGAAAAATGAAAACTAATGAACTAGAAGGCTTTTCTTTTCCTCTCATCCTTAAGAAATATATGCCTACTTTTCAGTGGTAAAAAACCCACTCCTTTGCAGATAAATAAATTTGTTTTTCTTTTCATGTCTGCATTTTGTCCTCAAACCAGTTTTTTCAGCTCAGAGATTTTGCTTATTTGTGACATAAGTATGAAAAACAGGCCCTTTGAACCAAATCTTGCCTTTTAACTGCACCTTAAATCTATTATGAAGATCATTTTCCACTTTCACCAACATTAACTGGGAGAACAAATATATTTGGTTTTTAATAGTTACTTAACAAATATTATTCTGTACCATATATTAACTACCTATTACTGACAAATTAATAGGTAATAATCTCAATAAGGAAAAAGATATTTTTGTTTACGTACCAAACAGAAAGAACAAATATTAAGTGTCTACTTGAGATCACAAAGAACTTGTCCAGGTTTTCCTCCATAAAAATCTGTCCTGAAGATATCTTTAAAATAAAGGAAAAGTGAAGGGAAAAAAATTCTGTCCAGGTTCCATATTTAATGCTACAGAAAGCACAGGCCAGGAAAACATGAAAATGAATAAGATTAGAAAAAAAAAGGGGGGAGAAAAAAGCCAGTAGCAGAAGAACAGAAAGGAACAGGGTTGGTATCTCTCAGGTCAACTCCTCACAAATACTCTGCCATACACACCCATCCAAGACGCAGGTCAGAGTGACATCAAATAAGTATAAACTGATCAAAACTTGGTGGGTAGGTGGTTTGTGCTTTCAGATCATTGTGCTCCCAGCAATACCAGTGGAGCCCACGGGCCACAGCTCATCATTTGTACTTCTGTAGTAGAGGAGGATAGAGGCAGGACATCCTGTCTTTTTCAAATAAGTTGTGACCTTTTTATGGGAAATTATCTTCTGCTCTGGAACTAAATGTTCAAATAAACTGCCTTAATATTTAAAATAAAAATAATTGCTACTCCACTTCCTGCACTGAGCACTGAGTATGGGAAAATTTACCAACATTGTGCAAATCTCATTTTTCACAATGTTCTGATGAGAACAAGGAATTCCTTTGCTTGCAGAGTTTAATGTTCCTTAAGTTCTAGAGTGATTAGGTCTGGAAAGTCTGGTTAGTCAAAACATGAACACAGCAGAGAAAGGTGTTGCTTTTTTTCTTGGACATTTCAGAATTTTAGGCATTTCACCTTCTGAAGTCAAGGAGTTCAAGTTGTTTCCAATATTCCAGTTAAACTCAATCATGTAAACTTGATACTGACTTTTCTTCTTCAAAGGAAAAGTAAATGTTAAGTTTGCTGCTGCTTCATCTGCCAAGAACAGCAAATACTTGTTCAAGGCCACATTTTAAGCTTTGCTTTCTGAATACCCCATGATTTTCACCTCATGATCCAGGTCAAATTCAGCCAAAGATTCTGCAAGATTTTTCACAAGACCTCTTAGAGCACGCTGAAGAATTAGAAACTTAATTACAATTTTTTTTAGTCTAAGATGGAGCTATATTCTGGGATAAGGGGAGAAATTTGTGTTGCTTGTGTTTTATCTTTCTGCTTGAAATAGTCATCCTGCAAGTTCAGAAATATAAAAAAAATTCTTCAGATAGCAAATTAATTTGCTTTTCAAAATTTAGGTCTTTTGTACCTACATTAAAAGATAAATTCTTCATTTCCAAGATTCATATGCTAAGGAGAATATAAAATTTTATTTGAGCACAGACATTCTTAGCTTCATCTTTATACAGAGATTCTAATAAAAAATAAAAGCCTCCATATTCAGACCATACTTTTGATGTGAATTTGGTGTCTCTAACTAACATTTACTTCCTACAAAACGTCATGTGCTTTTGAAAGACATCTGACTGGCATGTTAATGCAGCATTTAAACCTATTAGTCTGTCTACAAAACACTGACAGTGTGTTTATGGAATCACTGCAGGGAAACCAGGAACAAACTGTTATATTGCATAATTAGTGATGAACCCATTAAGGCTGCCAACAGCAGACACGATTGGGCAGCCACCAACAGTGAAGGTGTCAAAGAAAGATAAACTCTACATACTTTCATGCCATGGGTTTTTTAGAAACTTAGGAAAGCTCCTCCTTCAACACCATAGGAGGTTATGGAGCATCTTCCTCCATCTGCTCCCCAAAAGTCTTCCCAAAAAAGCCCAGGTGGACACTGAAGGCTTCATTTACATGGTGTAGCCACCACAACCGTGGCTGTCTTGTACCTCCTTAATGAAGACTAAAAGTCAGGTTAAATCAATGACCAGAAGATTTATGGTTCAGTCAGTGACACATTAAAGAAAGCACAGTGTCCATCTGAGCTTTTTTTGGGAATCCCTGTGGTCCTGCAGGGCTACATTTTCTTTAGGAGGCTTGGTTACATTTCAGAACTCTTACTAGAACTCAACCTTTCTGACATCAGGCTATATCTGTGAGGAGATTTATGCACATAAGCTTTAATTTAGTTACTTAATTCAGAAAAAAATAAATATTTACAATTAACTTTATAAAAAATAGTGTTATTTCCTTTTCCAAAAAATGATCAATTTGTGATGTGTAACACACAAAAAATGTACAACTTAGAGCTAAATCTAATAAAAATAGAGGGCTGGAAGAGATTTACATTTCAAATTTAATATATTACCATTTTCTAAACAGATTTCCAAGCCTAGTGGCTGCACAAAACCTCTGTTCTGTGTGGTCCGAATGAATTCCCCAGGTGCCATGGAAATCTTACTGCAGTCCTTACACAAGGTATGACTTATAAGAAAAGAGTTGGGCTATGCACTGACTCTGCAGCCCTTTGAAGCCCTAGCAGTCCATAGAAATGACAATGATATAATAAATTAGATCAGTAATACTGGAGGAGATGACTACCTAGTACCCACAGCTAGGTCTGGCCCTTCTTCTGCTTCACTGCTACCTTAAAATGTTCTGTGGCAATTTAATCAACACTGCTTGTGGCAAAAGAAGTGTATGGGCTGAATTAAGAATAAGTGTTTACAGTGTTGTTTGGGTTTTTTTATACCATTATTCACTTTGCAGTTGTGCTACCGAGAAGCAAAAATTTTCATTAAAATCTGGTTATTGTTTAGTGTGGAAAATAAATGCAGGGAAGAAGAAGCGGGACCATCCTTCATAAAAAAAATTAATACAGCCCTGCCTTTCAGCATTCCAAGCACAACTCCTTTGCTACCTCTGAAAAATCAGATCAGTAGAATGTTTTCTTTAGCTTACATTTTTGTTTCCTCCACATTTCTGTTCTTCTTGTTCCTGGTTCTCTGAAGCCTCATTGGAACAAGATCTGGAGCCTAGACAAAAGAGAAAACAGTAACTGACAAAACTTAAGTATGGTGTAAATGTCTATTTTAATCTCAGTAATAACATACTTCACACTGTTCAACATCAATAATGAAGATGTTATATTAAGACAGACACAATGTATGAAAAGATCATGATCTGCCTCTCAGAATCACCTACCCAGCCATCATGCAAATGAGCAAGTTGTTTGATTTCCTCTTATAAGTACACAAAATCAAAAAACCCCAAGGGTCATATAATATCAAGGATGTTCAAAGCCTAGCTTTCATTTAGTTCTACTCTTTTCTTTTTTTTATGTGTAATCCCCCTTTCCAGAGCCCAACTATTCCTGTTAAACTCATGATATTTTCATGTGGTAGATGCAACTGCCTAATTCCTCATTTTCTCAGCTCTATAAATTCACTCCTTTCACTCTGAGATGAGAACAAACATGTAAAAAGAGCTTCACCACCTAAATTAGATTTTTTAAGGTGGGTTTGGATACTTAAGGTCAGAGTTACCATTTTCTGAAGCCTGTTCAATTTACCTCTAGCTGTCTTTACTATTGACACGTGTCTACATGTGAGAGCACTTAGAAATACCCCACCTTCAAACTGTGCCCTACTTCTATGCAGAAAGCAGCCAGCACCCCCTTTAGGGGTTTAACCTACAAAGGTTTAACTAACGAAGCCTAATATGCATAACAGCATGGAATTTAGCCCAAAATACGATATCCATGACCTGTGTTGTCAAAAATTTACCATGGTGATGATTGCATGATAGTCTTAAGAACAGAACATAGCCCAGCATGATAAACTTTGATTCTAACCCTGATAGAGCCTGACAGTAACTATTTCCTACCACGCAGAAAGGATTTTCAGCATTCAAGGCCATGTTAAATGTTAGCAATAGCCCATTTAACAACAGATGCCACGGCTCTCTGTGGACTGTACCAGGCTGAGCCAGCTCAGTGCTGCTCTGGGTAACACCAACATGTCCTGAGGTTCAGTAGGATTTCTTTAATAGGTATATAAGTTCTAAAAGTCAGGCATTTACTAATAATAGGCCTTTAACACCCACAAACCTATGTTAGCAATGACAGAATATAGCCAATATTGAATAATTTATACCATACCCACAAGCATTTCATTACTCTTCCTTTTCTGATAAGCTTTAATTATTTGCTGCTCAAGGCCAAGTCACATCAATTGAATAAAACAACTTTGGAGGGTTGAATTTCTGAGCTGAGCTTTCTGAGTCCTTCTATTAGAGCAGGACAGACTGAGCTTAGAAAGTAAATGCTCTGTGCTCCATTAATAGGAAAGTCCAAACCCTTTTACAGGTTTGCGTTCTTCCACACCACCAAGGCATCCTCTATACCTACACTGCCTCCCTATATCTTGCACAAAATTTATGATTGTATCAACATTCTTCCCTCTCCATTACTTATATTACCACTGGCATTGCTACACCTGAGTAGCTTCAGCCATCAGCCAGTGAAGACTATCACCTCATGCAGCTACAGAATATTATCCTAATTTTAGAAAAGAAAAATTGAATGGCAGAGAAATTAATCACTTGTCTAAATCAAACAGAAAATCTATAAATGGCAGAGAATTGAAGCTGTATTTCTGGAGTTATAATCATAAAGTCTTTTATATTTATCTAGTGGGTCCACATGAGGTTTCATGAGAGGCTAGGAGAAGCTGACAAACTCTTCCTTGGATATTTAGTCTAAACCTTCTCTGCAGACCATAAATTTCAAAACCTCATTAGCTATGTCCTGCATTTAGAAATACAAAAAATATTACAAATTTAAAAATAATAATTAACAGACTTATAAAATTCAGCTGACAGAAGCATATGGTAGAGTAATTAAAATTGACTTTATCTCTGCCTTGTCAGGTTTCAAAATTAATTACTTGTCCAAAGGTGTCTGCAAGGCAGCTATTGTGTTATGGAGATCGATTTAAGAACAGGCACCCTCTGAAAGGGGAGACAGCCTAACATACAGTATTTCAATATATGCCAAAACTAAAATCAGAGAGATTTATGGTTTTATTTTTAAAAGATTGCAAAGTCTTCACTGTTGGGTCTCCTAGGAATTATTTCCTGCACTGGAGAGACTCCACAATCTGGTTATCTGCACCATGGGATATATGGGAACACACTGTAGTTCCCATTCTTTTTTCAGGAAAACTTTGAACATCCCAGTGCCATCTGATTGACTGCAAGATATGCTTCTCCACTATTTCAGTAATAATTTACATTAATGTATATAATGTGTGCAGTATTTTCACAGTAGTCCTAAAACCAGAGACATATATAGATAGTCTGAGCAACGGCTCCAGAGGAGATCTCAGTTTTACTGGCCCATTGTCTTTTTTATCTTCCCCAGAATCCTGAAATATAAAAAAACCAGGGGAAAAAAAGAGTTCAAGCTATAGAGAGCCCAATATGTTGCCCATGCTCAGAAGAACACAGCAAATTAAACAGAAATCCAAGGATGTAAGTGCTGCATGTGTAGCTAAGGTCTCTGTGACAGGGAAGGTGAACAAGGCACATACAAAATAGAAAGCTGATGTGAATTTATAAAGGGAAACCATGCTTAACAAGCTTGATGAAAATCACTGAAGAATAATGAAAGCTGACAGCAGTGACACTGGCAAGTTTACTTAAATTTCAGGAAGGATCTCCTAAAATGATTAACAAGTGCTGTACAGCTCGTGATGTGCTAAAAGGAAAAAAAGGAAAAAATGAAAACACAACAGAAGAAGAAAGAAAGCAAAAAAAAAAAAAAACTTAAATCAGCATACTTCTGTCAGTCAATGACAGGAGTAACCAGCTCTGAGACACACTAAAAGAGGGGACACTGAGGGAGTTTTTTGCATTTTTTTTCAAGAGGTTTGACTTTGCAAGAGCATGTAACAAGTTTCTTCTAAAGCACGAGTCCCCAGACGGCTCCAAAATATGTCAGAAAATTAGTCAAGGTAAAAATGCTCCAGCAAAAATCAGGAGTGGCTCCCTTTAGCATCATTGTTCAGTTGAGCCAACATTTTGTCTTTCACAGCAGTTTCATATCTGGATCAGGAGACCCATCTCCTGTGTTGGGGACTGCCTGCAGCTGTGTTAGCCAGGTAGGCAAACAGAGGAACATTTAAACAGCTCTTTTGCCCTTTCCTTGCACACCAGCACTGAGCTTCCCCTGGCCTCAGCTCAGAATTTGGATCATGGATGTGTGGTCTTGAAGTGTAAATAATAATTGGGAGCTTAACATTCCATTTGAAACCAGGATTAGTCCTGCTCAGTAGAGTCAAGAGGTTTTGTCATCTGGATGGGAAGGAATACAGACGTGTTCAAACATGGAAAGGGAACAAACCAAGCAGGACCACTGCCTTCGTTAGGGAAGTAGCTCTACTTCTCAACTTTCTCTCCTCGACTAATTTCCCAAGGTGTTTGGGGTTTAGTATTTACAATTATGCATTTCTTGAAAGCAACATTCTTTCCGAAGAGTTCAGGTTTTAGCTTAATTCTCCTGGTTAAGTCACTCCTCACTGGATATTTTTTTAAATGATCAGAGCATTCTGTATGAAATATCAATTAGTGTTGCAATGTGGTATCAAAATAAAATATTTTGGAGACAAACACTTCCTGTTTTCGTTGCACTGGTCTCTGCATTCAGTTTAGAAAATTCTGGAGGCCCTTCCTCAATGTAGAAGCTATATATATGTAAATCACTTTAATAATTTCTGCTACAATATGAGCATCTCACAATGCTCATAAAACAGAATTATTTGGGTGTTATTTCCAACTTTCTTCAGCAAAAGACTTTCCTAGTGTAACTTCAGGGTCAGACTCTATCAAGCAAACACGATGAAAGTACCTGATAAATTTCACCATATCATTTGCAAGACATTTTTCATTCATATTCAAGTCAGCAAGTGTTTTCATTTTCCAAGCATTTATTCATCTCATAACATCACACATAGATTCATTCTCTGGTTTCCATTTGCTAGAAGAAACTCATATTTTAACTGCATTAATTCTACAAAACTTCATTTGTAAAAACCGTACACTCATGTTAAGACAAATGGCCTAGAGCTTGAATCTCCATTTCAAATGCAAATACAAATGTTTTTTGAAGAACAGCAGTTTCCACCAGATTCTTTATGGTTTTTTTATCTACTAAGCTCATAAAAAAAAAAAAAAATCAAAACTAGAGCTATGGTGCTGAAGGAAGTCATCAGCCTCATTAAAGGATACGGAGACATGTCCTCAAATCTGCTTTGCTATTTTTCTGCATAACTTAACATCTGAGAGAGTAAGACAAATTTAAATTGCTCATGTATCAAAGCAAGCATTACATACAAGACTTGCATACTGGAATAGGTTGCCTCATAAGTATAGCACTGAATTTAGATACGGCATGCATACATGATCACCAATTTGTAAGCTTTCAGCTGGGCCCAGCTTGATTTTAATGAATTGTTCCATAGAAATAATCAAGAAAAAGACTCTTAAATAGACTATAGGAGATTGGAACTACCAGCAGCCCAGCAAGCAAAAAGGTAGGGGAGAAACATGAGGGGAGGATTCCATGGCGAGGATTACCAAGATGGAAAAATCACGTTTTTGAGTGTTCGGAAGCAAATTATCACTTCTGAGAATCTCCAAGTCCTAATCATTATGCCCCCAACCAAGCTCTATATCTGAACTAATATCACTCAAATACATCCAGTTGTACCAGTCCATCATCTTCTGCTAAGCTTGTGCCTGACATCCTAGAAACAAGAGCTGAGGAATAGCTATGGAAATAGTTATGGCCATCTTGGTGGGAAAGAATTACAGAAGCACAGAATGGTCTGGGCTGGAAAGGACCTTAAATATCACCTCCTTCCACCACCACCTCCCATCACAGATTGATTCTCTTTCTGGAAAATGCTCACATATGTCAGAGAAAAGAAAGAAAGTTGTTACTAACATAAACACTGCAGGGCAAGTAACATTATTTACAGCTGTTTACCGAATCATTCTGAATAATGCCAAAAAAAAAAAACCTGCAACCTTGAAGACTGAACAGGGTATGAAATATAATATTTAACAGTAAATTCAATGGACTATTGACAATTTGGTTAAGGAAATAACATTGCTCTAAGTCAAAAAGGAAATCCATTACTGTAAGAAAGCATCTGACTCACATATAACAGTGAATTTTGATACACTGTTGTTTGTTTTTTTTTAAGATCTCACAGGTCTGCAATCAAATTACACAAAAATCACCCACACAGCGGTGTTGAGTTTGTGTGGCCAGGTTTTGGTAGAGGGGGTGTTACAAGGGTGGCTTCTATGAGAAGCTGCTGGAAGCTTTCCCAAGTCTGGCAGAGCCAATTCCTGCTGGCCCCAAGACAGACCCAGTGCTGGCCAAGGCTGGGATAATTGGAAAGGGTGGTAACGCCTCTGGTAAGAGGTTTAAGAAGAAAAAAAGCTATAGCACAGCTGTAACTGCAGCCAGAGAAGAGTGGGGTGAGAATGTGTGAGAGATGTCTCTGCAGCCTGTGGTGGGGACCATGGACAGGCAGCTGTGCCCCTGCAGTGCCTGGAGGTCCATGGGGATGCAGAGATCCACCCTCAGCCCCTGGAGGAATCCCTGCTGGAGTGGGTGGATGCTCAACAGGGGGATATGACCCATGGGAGACTCGTGGAGGAGCAGGGTCCTGGCAGGGGCCTGCAGAGCCGTGGGGAGAGGAGCCCACACTGGAGCAGGGTCCTGGCAGGATTTGAGACCCCATGGGGGTCCCAGGCTGGAACAGGCTGTGCCTGAAGGACTGGGCCTGTGGAAGAGTGACCTATGCTGGAGCAGTTTCTGGAGAACTGTGAGATGGACTCACACTGGAGAAGTTCAGGGGGAGCTGTGTCCCATGGCAGGCACCCCATGCTGGAGAGTGGAAAAACTCTTCTCCCTGAGCAGGAACAACGTGTGATGAACTGACCATGACCCCCATTCCCACTGTGCATCTGGAGAGGATGAAGGGGTGAGGGGAAAGCGTTTTTAAGGTCTTATTTTTCTCTTCATTATCCTGCTCTGATTTTGATTGCTAGTAAATTCAATTAATATCCCCAAGTTGAGTCTGTTTTGCCCATGACAGTATTTGGTGAGTGGCCTCTCCCTGCCATTATCTCAACTCATGGCCCTTGGTTATATTTTCTCTGCATTCTCCAGTTGAGGGAGGGCAGTGGTCGAGTGGCTTTGGTGGGGGCTTGGCAGCCAGCTGGGGTCAAACCACGACAACAACAGATCAGAAGCTGTGCCTGATTGATCAGAATAATTTAGCAGTGTCCTGTGCATCATGTATTCATAAAGCATGTGTATTTCCTTTGATAGTTAAGCAAGGACAGGCAGTACTGTTCCCCTGTATGGAAATTCCCCAGGACCCTGATGCACCATAATTAATCGCTAGAGTAATCCAGTTTATGTTTATGTTATCCCATTCACTGAGCAGACAAGGATAAATTGGATATCAAGAAAGTGGAAGAACTGTAGGTATCACACCCACAGTATCCATTATGTGATTATTAGCACACAGTGAAAAGAACTTGTCTGATAAGATGTACAATATCTGAAATTCTGCTCAGCACTGAAGTGCCTTGTTTGCACTACAAATTTTTTTCACACATTTTCCATATTTATGACCTCCTATTCAAGGCTCCACTTGCCATTCCACCAGTTTTTTTTTTTAGTTTTTCTCACGTAAAAACAAATTTTTCCAAATCACACACTAGACCCAACAATCAGCCGACAGAAAAGAATTCACATTTCTTTTTCCAGAAAGTTGCAATACCCAAAAATCCAGCAAATGCATAGAAACAATATGCTATAATGTTCCGCAGTGGCTGTCAACTCAGATCTGTGGGTATTTTGCTCCTTACACACAACTAATGAAGAAGTGAATACTGACTCTAAGTACATTAATTTTCTAATTAAATATGTGTTGCTAACAGCCCTGTCATATACTTATTTTATACAGGTTTTTACCCACATATTTTGCTAATAATTTGTGTCATCTTTGTGCCATTTGTGTAAGAAGGTTTTAGGTGAAGAAAATTGGACCCTGGGTGGAGTAATTTTAGAATAATTGAAATGTTGAGCTAATTTGGAAAAAGCTTAATACTTTTTCCTCCTTTCCCTCTACAGTCATAGCTATTTTACTAATTAGGTATGCATTCTATAATTAGTACAGTATTCAGTATTCATTACAATTACATTTGTTATTTCCCAATGCCAGTTTGAATATTCATTATGGTTTTTTAAAACAGTATTTGGTGAACACTTGATCCTTATTACACTGGCATTGCAGTAGCTATACCAAACCAACCCTCTCACCTTCAATTGCTCAACAATATATCCATTCATTTAAGGACCACATTACAACACAAATTAAGTGGGTTTGGATTTCTTTCTAAATATTGTGGGTATCAAGCATAAGCTGAATATTTTGCACAAAGTTACCAAAAGAAAGGATGGATTTTCTGGTGAGGTAGACTGTCATAGCAACAATGAAGTCATGGTCTGTGACCAGTTAAACATCTGACCCCAGCTGTCAAAGATGAGGTACTTAAATATGGTTTTATGTCACAGGAATCAAAGGATTTGCTCTATAACCTTGTAAAATAAATCATTAGGAAATTTGGGACCATAAAGAACTTAAGGAAAATTAGCTGTTGATGTAATCATGGGTACAGCTGGTTGCTAAACATTTTCACACTCACAGAAAATCTCCATAATTGAAATAAATTGTATAAAGTCTGATTGGCACACAATTTTCTCTGTCTTTTGGGTAAAAAAAAAAAAAGCTGTCCTAATGAATATATCTGTTAAAGTCAACCATCATCCAAAAATAGCAATAATTTTCAATTTCACAAATTAAGATACAGAGTAAACATTTGACAGAAAGTAACAGTTGGAAAGAAGGAAAACAATTAGCACTCTCTGATCTCTCCTGTTGGAAGCATTTTGTTTTAGAACATACTGCAAGGTAAGATTACATTTTTATTTTTTTCTTTGGGAATGCCAGAGGTAAGCAGCCAGACTCCCTGTGGTAGAGTCAATACAAATGTTTTGGTGTAAATGATGAATAATGCTATTGTACTTTCTGATTCTGCAATCAGAAAGTATTGTTCCATAAATAATGAATGACATGCTCTCCAGAAGAAAACCCAAGCTGCTGTTATTTCTCCTTTATCCCATCAGGGCAGTGAAAGACCCTTGGACAGGAACAGTTTCAAGTTCCTGCAGGGCATTCAGCTGCGTGTTCAAAATTGATGCCTTGAGGATGCTTTTTTTTTGGTCACATTTTTGCAGGCATCCCTCTGGGAAGAAAGAAGTTAGAGGCTTCTCTTCAAAGTGTAATTCTATTGAATTGTAAGTATTTTGTTTCAGATTAAGTTTAACAGGCATTTAGTATACTAAATACAGGATTCCCATGGTTCTGTGAGTGAATTAGTGATTAACTGCCCTCCTGTTCCAGAGAACAGGCCAGTCCTTAAATTTGCATAGTTTCAATGTTGAGAAACTAAGCTTTCCTACTGCTGGCATACCATGCACTGAGATATCTAAAAATAAAAATAAATATATAAATATATAAATAAATAAATAATAAGAAGAAAAAACCTAGTACTTTCTAATTCCAATCCTAATATACTTATAATAAGGTTCTCACTAAAAACAATACCAAAAAAAAAATAGCTCTAGCACCCCCAAAACCCCCTAAAAGTTGTTACTGAAGCAGGAGAAGGTAATTAGGCCATTAAGGAATCATAAATCTTGACTTTTTATGCATCAGCCTTGGTGTGCCTGTAAATTATGAAATGCTTTGTAAGCACATTGTAAACAGAAAATTAAAAACATTTTTGGGTGTCTGAAAAAGTGCAGAACTCCAGAGAGTCGTGGTAGAAAATGTACAGCTGTCTCTTGAGAGCTTAATAAATGGATTATGAAGATTTGGATACTTTAAGGAAAGAAGTGGAATTTCTGCACTGTGGAGTAATAAAGGCTGGTCTCACATGTCCTTAGCAAAATTCTTTATGATCATTTAAATAAATGAGGCTCAATGTGGATATACTATACAGTGTGATTTTTTGATCAGTTGATTTTACAGATTATTATAGAACAAACCAGAAATGCCATTTTATCTTACACTAGATGAAGATAACATGCTTGAATCTTAAATTAAGGGGGGAAAAAAGCCATTCCAAAGGGAGCAATTCCACTCTGGAAGCACTTGAGGTACATAAATTGCAAGTGGCTCTTTGATTTTGTCCTTCACTGAACCTCTTCCTCTTTGCTTAACTATTTAAGCCTTTGTACCAAATTTCTGTCTGCATTAATATACAGAGAATCAGGCTTTTCATGTGGTCAGCAACAGCTACTCATATTCATGGCATGATGGATGTTCACATTTGTGAGTATAAATGCACGTTCTGCCTTGTATAAAGTTTCCTTTATTCAGATGGTTTATGGAAATAATTGTGTAATCACACAAACACCAGAGTTGTGCAACTAATGATAGAGCAGCAACAATGTCAGCAAAGGTAGGAACAAGAGAGAAGAACACAGCAGTGATACATGAGGCAGGACAAAACTCTGCCTCACTACCCCACCTCCAAGTGACCACGAGCAAATAACAAGAGACAGGTAGAAAACAGGTAGTGCCACACTGGTTTTTTGCCCAAAACCTCCTGTCCCTCTGAATTTGCATCCCAGGGTATTCCTGGGACTGAGAAATTTTCATGTATTTAATAATCTTTCATAGGGTTTTTATCTATTCATTTTTCTGTTCTAACCTTGAACACAGCTAGGCCACTTCTGTTTGTAAGATTCTGAAACAAATATTAAACTACATAAAAGTTACGTGTTTGCCTGCTGATAGCTCTGATGCCCCTTAGTTCTTCTATCAGAAGAAAGAGCGAACAAGTGATGCCTCCTCCATGCTGTTCATACTTTCAAACATGTCTGACAGACCTCTTAGCCACCTATTTTTTAAACTAAAGAGTCTTAGAGTGCTTAATCTATCAGAGTACAGAGGCCCCTTTATAATTTCATATAATGCTGTTGTTGATAAATCAGTGAATTCAGGGTTCATATTCCTTTAAAGACTTGAGAGTACATTTTGCTTTATGCACTGTGAGTAATCACAGAGCTTCAATAAGCCTACTCACAAGGGTCCTGAAGATAAAGAGAAAATGATGATGATGATGATGATGAGTACTTTCAGAACTAAAGCAAATCAATTGTTTTTCTGCAGGGTTATTAGGAAGGCATGAAAGGGGTGAATAGAAAGGCCACATTCATTATGAAGAAATTAACTTTCTTGCCCTCAACTCTAGCAGTTATCATATAGAAAGCATTATGACCCTGCTGGTGCCTGCTGGCTTGAAGAGTTCATTGTGCAGATAAAGAGCTCTGTGAGAGCCTTTTTTATTCACCTGCACTTCTCCTGAGTATTTGGCCTTGGGGTTTCCTGCAACAAAAGGAGTTTCTTTTTCAACAACATTGGTTCACGTTCTGCCTTCATTTCCAGCCATGCACTCTCATCCTGGGGACAGTCTGATCCCCTGAATCCAGGAAATGAAGGGCTGTGGATCAAATTGCTGGCCAATAAACCTGATTTTATCTCACCTAACTTGCTTAGTTACCTGACTTCTCTCAGTTCAGTGTTTTCTGTGAGAGTTCATTTGCTGCTTCTCCATGAGCATGTCAGATTTCTTTATTTCCCTGCATTTGTCCTTGGCCATTTATGGCTTTTAATATTGTGATCTGAATTCATTTTGAATCGTTTTGGCTTTTTTTACAAAAGCCATAAGTATGTTCCTGTTCTGATAGAGCATTCACACAGTGCCAAATGCTCATTCAAAAAGTTAGAAATATGTCTTTTGGAGGAGGACCATAAATCTGGGATTCAGATTCCAGAATCCAAAAATTCCAAAATTCCAAAAGATATTCATATAATCAAGTCCCCACTGGTTGAAGTTTTCAAGATGAGACTGGAAAGGGTGCTAGAAAACCCCACTTAAGCTGCCTTTCCTATAAAAGATTTGCTCTGGTGGTCTTTCAAGGTTCCTTCCAAGCTAGGCTGTTTGTGGTTTTATTTTCTCTGTCTGGGCTCCTTTAGTCCAGGATAGCTGCAGTCAGGTTTCACCTACACTTCTGAGACACTTCAGTGGGGTTCTTTTTCTTATCTCACAGCACGAGGCTGAGGCAAAATCAGAAATGGAAAAAACCACACAGCCTATGTTTGTTCAATAGTGTCAATCCATATTTCTAATCTTTTCAGATTTTTGTTAAACTTTTCCTAAAATGATCATACATTTTGGAGGCAAGGGTAAATAAATTTGGTTTTATTTAGAAACCCTTAAAATAGTTTAACAAAGTCAAAAACTTTTGGAATGTTTTTAAATGTGCACAGGCCCATAAAATACTGGGAAAAAAAACTAACTTTGATGAAGGCAGAGAGGTAGAGAAAAGGTAGAAAATAGCCCTGATTTTCTCTGGATTCCAGAAAAACTCAGTGTCTCAGTGAGAATGCACATCCTATAGACAGAAAAGGATTCAGAGGTGTTCTGTTTGCTGAAAACAGTGCACCATGAATAAAGTCCAGGAAGTTCACAGTGTATTACAACCATGCTGAATGAGAGAGTTAATTGAAACTCCCAGTAGTTTGTGTAAAAGAGACAGCACTACAGAAAAGAAAACTAATTCTTTTCATTTGATTCTGAGTCCAAACAGATTATAACCAAAGCCAAGAGCAAGTTTTTTTATGATTAATTAATGATGGGCTTATTTGCCTTAGGCCACAATGTTTTCCAGCCACTCATTAATCTCAGAAAATGCCACAGGCTACAATTGCTGCTGTTTAATTAAACAGTGTGTCACAGTTGCAAAGCTATAGAAAGCTGTAAATATTATCTTTTGCCAGGCACTTACATATCCAGGATAATCTGTAGTCAAAAGGAGGAGTGCAAGAGCAAGGCAGAGCTCGGCACCAGATGCTTTAGGCTGAGGTAACCTATTTTCTGTCACTGTGATTAGACAGCTCTGAATTTATACATTTTTGCAGCCTCTACACAACAGTTTTCATCTCTATGGCTGATTCTTTATGATTATACAAGCCTCAAGTAAAGCCAAAAGAAAGACTTCTGTTACCTTTTATGAGAGATTGGTTTTGTCCAGACAACCATGAAGTTAAGGCACAATTTACTCTCTAAACTTCAGGAGAGGAAGATGTCAGAATATAAACTAAGTATTTTAAAAAGATTTCTGCAACATTTAGGGCTCTTAAAATCTTTTCTCTGAATACAAGGTAATGCAGTCCTGACACTGGAAAGCAACACATCTATGATCTTCATAAGAAAAAGAGAAACAGAAACATGCACTTAAAATATAGAAATTGTTTTACCTTATGAATCTGCAATAAAATCTTTCCTTTTTTAACTTTTCTTCTTTTCTTTTCTTTTTTTTTTTTAAATAGCATAACTGTAAAGACACCAGACTGTAAAAATTTGAAAGCTGAAGTGACAAACTTCTTATCAGACTGGAAAGTTTCTTACATGGAACTGTTACTAAGTGAGGAAATGTCACAGTTCTATGTTCTAGTTGCTAAAACTTAACTTAGAAATAAAAATTTAAACCTAAAGAAAATGTGTAGTTCTTTTACATCTATTTTTATGAGATACAACAATTCCAAGGAAATTGAAATGGATCCTATGATTCGTTTCAGTTGTGCAAGTCTCCATTCTAATAAGAATATTAGGATATAAGGTATTGAAAAAGAAAATATTTTGTATAAAATTGAAGAAACAATAATGTAAAATATGTATAAAATCCTACAAATTGTGTTTTCTAAAATAATAATCACACACAGCCTGGCATGAATGCCACCATCACCACCTTTTGGATCATCTCTCCTGAAGCTTCTTTTGTGCCCACAAAGAACTGAATGTCTTGCAAGCATCCTTTTCAGAGATTGCATCCTTCTCACAGAATTAATTTGAGAGATTAAAAATCAGGGCAAGATTGACCCCACTGGCCTCAGGCTGCTGCATGTAGGAGCTCTTGTCTGGGAACACAGTCTTGCCAGAACTGTGTAGAAGCACTGAAAGCAGGAGATTACAGTTTTAGTGATGAATCTTTCCCCTGAAAAGAGACCAAGACTTGCTAGAGGTCCCTTAGTTTGCACCTGGATGGACCACGACTGTGTTTGGTTTTTCTGGCCTGCAGAGTCTAAAGGGGCTACAACAAAAAAGGCAAATTGGGGAGAAATCTGTGGAAAAATTGGATAGCTAAACTTCACACTTATGTTTTTTTCTAATGAGTTTTATATACAATTATCCAGATTAGCCCACTCTCACAGTCTTTTTTAGCCTCTCTCTCTTGAGTTTGATGTCATTCTTATTGAGGTATTGAACAAATAGCTACCACAGGCATCTAAAGCTCCTTGTGGATAAATTGCAATGAGGTGCTTCTTTACTCACTCAGGGACATCTTTAGATCTAACTCTTAAAGTTTTTCCTGAAGCCTAGGCACACAGTGTTTTGTCTCTTTGTATACTGCAATTTCTTTTTTTTTTTTTTTTTTTTGGTTTGGATTTTTTTTCCCTTAAAACCTCCTTTCACACTGATTACTTGTTTGTGTAGTGATCTCCAGCACTCCATTTCTTATGTTTTTCTGTGCTGACTTTTTCTTATCTCTGTTTTATTGTCATCTTTTACTTTGGTCAGGTTGCTGCATCCGTATCTTCACCAAACCATTTTTCTTTTAATCTCTTTTGATCTTTCTCTTCTGTATATTGGGCTGTCATTTTCTGTACTTTTCCCCTTCTGTTTGTGTGTATGTCTGTGTGCCTGTGACTAGCTTACGATATTTTCTGATCCCTATAAAGAGACTTCCTTTGTGTTCTTCCCTTTATTTCTTATGTTTCTCTGGTTATTTTTGTTCTACAGTTTTTCTCAGTGTATGTCATTTTATTTATTCCTTCCCAAACCTTAGCACCTTTTTTTTTTTGTTCTGGGTAATTTCATTGTATTTTCTATTTTACTTTTCAGTATGGGGTTTTTGTGGTAACTTCTTTATTTGAATGTTCTAAAAAATGAAGATAATTTCTGATTCTGTTCTTAAAGTAACAATATATATAGAGACACACATACATACCTTTTCTTTAATTTCACTGTACTGCATGAATAGCAGGAAAGAATGTAAACACCTTCTTGTGCCCAATTCTTCACATTTCTTTATAGGCTTGACTTTATTCTGGAAGAAAACTTCCTGAACAAGTGTGATGCAGAGTAGAGCAACACATATTTATTTTTCAGGCAGCTCACCTGATTCTAAGGCCCCTTTCTGCTGTTGTGGCAGCAAACAAGGTGCTCATGGAACACACAGTTCAAGGCTCCTGGGCATTGAGGGGATGTCACAAGTGGTCACTGGATAAATAAAAACCATGTCTGGCATGTTTCAGCCTTCATCTAAGCATCTTTCCAACGATAAGTGATGAAGGAGATACCACTGTCTGACCTCCACTCTTCTGATGAAATTACTGGTAAGCAGGAGAACACCTTGCTTTGAGGAAATGCAGAATATCAGTGTTTGGAATGGACTGGTTACTTCAGTGTTTAGTGGATGTCTTGGAATAATACCCATGGTGACATGTTAAGAAGGATGATGCCTCAATCATGTGCAGAAACAGATTTTATTCCCTGCATTAGGGATTTTTTAGTATTTTTTAAAAGCTCTGCAAGGAAACCTGTCCTGCTTTTCAGGCTTACATCTCAGAATTCTTTTTAAGGAGGAGGAGGATGACTGCTTACCTAAAGAACGAAGTGCATTCATCTCATCTCAAGGGCTATCTTTGCATTTCATGCCTGACATTAAAGATTAAGTCAAGTACATAATCACTCCTTGAAACAAAAACTTAAAATGTCCTTTCCCAGGGGAATGTGTTACAATACATCTCACAAACTCCTTCTGCCTCTGGTCCCTCTTTGCCCTTTGCTATCAAATTAGAAACTTTACCAGACTTCAGTTGGGTTTGGTTTTTTTTTTTAATTATTATTCCATCCCAAATCTCACACTGCTATAGCATAGACTCACAGCCTGGTGCTCTGCAGTATCCTGAGAGCAAGAGATATGGATTCAATAACCTAAAGACAGGAAGATAACTGTGGCTGATCCTTCTGTTCCTTGAGTCAAGGCTTGAAATTTCTGCAAAGGTGGCAGCACTCTGGAAGGGAACTGAAAAATTGTTAGCAACTCTCTTCCTTTGCAGTGAATACACTGCTAAATTAGTTCCAAATGGTGTTCCACTGGGCCTAACAGAGGGGAAAGAAATAAATTCTTCCTCCTCCCCATAGTTCACCATTTTCTCTATAAACAATGCAGACAGACCCCATTAAGGCCTTTCAAGTGAGACAGAAGAAGGAGCCTCCACATCAAGGATTTTGATATCGAGTAGAAGTACAGAAGGCACTAAACTAACCAAAGCTATCTGGGCAAGCACAGAAATGCCATTACACTGAAAAGCACGTCTTTGAGGGAGTGGGGTAGGATCTTGCCTTTTTTATATCCATTGCCTCTCTTTTTCCATAACTTGTTCTGTTCTTCACTCTTACTAGCCTTCAGTTTTATCTGTTACTTACCAATCCTTTGTATTTCATTTTTTTCTGGTCAATAATAAAAGAATAGCTAGCTGTGTTGCCACTTGCAAAATTAGGAGTTTGGTCTTTGTACAGAAATTGTGCTCATCAGAGAGCATTGAATTTGATGCACAAATAGTGCTACAAAAAAAACCACCTGTAATAAAGAAAATTACTTCAAAGTCAATAGTCTCAAGCACCGTGGGGGTTTTTTTGGCCCCTCCATTGGCCATTTTGACTCATTTAAAAAAGAAATATTGACTAGGATCTATCAAAGACTTTTTTCAGATAAAAACCTATCATTTTTGGAGTTTGTCAGCGTGGTACTTCTGCTGAACTTCATGACATTGCTACTACAAAGCTCCACTCCTGTTTTGGAAAGTTTGAGTAATATAGCTTTTTGTGAACAGCTTATTGACCTATCATGAACTTTTGATTATTATAATTACAACTATTTTTCTAGTTACCAAGCTGCTTTGAAACACTAATCAGTCTGCACACTGTTCCTTTTCAGTTCTGCCAGTTATTTCCATGATGGTTAATACAAAATCTGCTTTCAGTGGCTTACTGCAGAAGTGGTCGTGAAGTCTAAAGAACTCTGAGTTGCCCATGAATTGACCAAAATTAAACACTGGATTAGGCACTGTTCTGGTTTGGGCTGGGGGACAGTGAATTTCCTTCCCAGTAGCTGGTGTGGGGCTGTGCTTTGGATTTGTGCTGAACACAGGGTTGATAACAGGGATATTTTTGTTGTTGCTGAGCAGGGCTTTCAGGGAGCCAAGGCCATTTCTGCTCCATGTACTACTGTTACCAAATCCTCCAAAATCATTGGGATAAATAAATCCCTCTAACCCTTTCTTTTTAGTGTCAGTGAGTCATTAGTTAACTCCTGCCCAGGGTTTGTGTGTGTGGCTGGCAAAGTTCTGGCCTTCTCACAGATGCAGATAAAATACTTTGTCACCGATTTACACATTTTTAGCAATCAAAATTATTGTTCATTGGTTCTAAATTACGTAATTCTCTTTCATTAATTATTTTCCTATTCTCTTGAAGTTATTGATTTCTCTCTTCTGATGCTAATTAGTCCATATTTTCAGTCTTTTTAACATCTTTTTCCTCTGGTAGGGATTTTCCAATTCGTGTACTCAGTCTTTGTTAGTCTCGTCCCTATCTTTTGGTTTCTGCAAAATGTCCTGTGATCCACAAATTTTACATTCCAGATGTCCAACCTCAACAATACATCAGTCTCTCCCAGGCTTTGTTCATTGGAGCATGTCAGGGTTAGTTTATCAAAACGTAAAGTTTGAGTAATTTTCCCAAGCTGTGCTCCTACAAAAGTGGCTCATGACAACTTTGATAAATGTCAGCTAAGAGTAATTTGAGAATAACACACTACTTATAATTAATATATACATATTGGTTATGATTCATTAGAACAATGAATTTAGAAGCTAATTAAAACCATTAAGTGAAATTGTTAAAAAGTTTTATTGTTTCCAACACTGCCACACTGGGGAGAGGGTTGGGGGTGTGTGGGTGTTTGGAGCAGACACAGCTGAGACAGGTGACCCAAACTGACCCAAGGGATATTCCAGACCACGTGACATCATGTTCAGAATGGACAGTGGGGGGAGAAGGAGGAAGGGGACATTGGGAATGATGAGCGTTTTTCTTCCCAAGTCACCGTTCCATGGGATAGCACCCTGCCCTGCTGGAGGTGCTGAATACCTGCCCAAACATGGGGAGCAGGGAGTTGATTCTTTGGCTTTTTTAGCTTGTGCACAGGCTTTTGCTTTCCCTTTTAAACTGTCCTTATCTCAGTCCATGAGTTCTCCAGCTTTCACCCTTCCAACTCTCTCCCCAACTCCTCCGGTGTGGGGGGGAGTGAGCGCCTGCAATGGGCTCAGGGCTGGCTGGGGTTGAACCACAGGCACCAAACTTGGGAATTTTATCACTGAAATCAGTGTGTGGAATGCTAAGTGGTGCAGATTAGCCATACCAAGTCCTTAAAAACAGAAACCTAAATATGTCAGAATAGAGAGAGATTTTATTTGCAGAAATGCATTCGGTAACCAGGAGCAATCACAGAGGTGCAGAGGGGAAAATGTTAAGGGTCAGATCAGCAGCTGATATAAAACTCCATTTCCCTAAACCAGCTCTCAAGTGTTCAAAAGCCTTCCTAGGTATTTCACTTTTTAAACCACCACCAGACTGGAAGATTAGATAAGAATAATATTTCTGAACAAATATCAGCAAAGCATTATCAGTTTCAGATTCACAGTGAAAGAAAACAAACAGAAGGATCAACATTGTGTAGGGATATCTCTGTTCAAGTTAATAGACAAGGAGATGTCACTTTAAAATACACATTTTGAATACATGAATTCTAAGGAACACCATTACTGAACAAAGCCACATCAGCATTTAAATTAAAATCTTGGTCTTTAGAAAAGAATGACAATAATAAAAGTAGGATCCAATAAAATTTCATGTTTCTTTTGAGGTTGTTTGTTGCAGCAATTTTGACTCTACATGCATAACTTTCATATTCCCAGTGGATCTCAAAAGTTTGAAATTTATGCTACTTTACATTAACTCCATCACTGCATCTTCAGGGAAAAGTCTGGGTAATAGTCCTTTCCAACCAATTCCTTCTTACTTATGCATGAAAGACGAAAGTGGCAGAGCTATGAAGGAGAGGTAAATGGCAGGAAAATTGCAAAACTAGAGACACACAAGAAAAAAAATCCAAAAATAAAGAAAAAAGACCATCTGAAAGACTTATAAATGAGCATCAGAGATAGAAAAAGATCAAGAGGAAAAATAAACCCACAACCTTTTAGCAAACCAGAGCTTCTGAAGGATTTCTAGGGGCCTCTCTGAAATGTGATGTGACAGTGTTGGGGAGTTGAACCCAGCCTGTGCTGAACAAAGCTTCTGATAAATATTGTAACAACAGCTATTTATGTAATCAGAGGATGGGAGGGGAAGGATGCTGCTGCATTAGGAAAGCTCTGCAAAGTTCAAAAAGGTCTGCTGCTGCCACAGAACCCTGCAGACACGAGGCATATTTATTTACATAAAAGTCAGACGATACATTAGACTGTGCCTGCCTAGACTCAGATAGATGAAACGAGTCACAGCTCCAAATGAATATTAATCCACTGCTATGGATAATTTTAACAGCTTGAAAGTCAACAAACACATTTGTCTTGGGTCCAAAAGGAATGGATGTGCTTTTGAAGTGCAGTGATGAAATTATTGCAGGAAATAAAAAGCTAACTATTGTAGCAAGTGTAAGGAAAATGAAACAGTGTCTTGTCAGGTATCTAAAGAGAAATGAGTGCAGATAAATTATAATTAAATGTGAGCATTACAACAATTTTTTATGCTTCAAAGCTATGCATTACACCTCATTTATCTTCACTTGTTCACTGTTATTAATGGGCAAAATTGGCTTTTACTAGCTATGACTCTCTAATGCTATGAAGATGTTCTTTTTTCCTCCATGTGTCAAAACAGAGATCACAAAAATGTTGTCACTGACCTAATGCTATTAGTGCCTGGATGGCTGATGGAACTCAATAGGAGGCAGTGAACAGGGACTAAGTTTTCTTTTCCATTCCTACTGATACCAATGGAAGGTGAGATTGGCTCTTAAACCAGTCTTATAATGGCATTGTTAGACTTACTACTTTCCTCCTGCTTTTTGGCCACTAAAGGAGAGATTGATCAGACTAATTGTTATTTCACGTTTTTTTAAAATTAATTATTTGTTAGTTTTCGGGAGTTTTTTGTGNCATGGGGTTTTTTCGCAGGGACCAGTGGGATTTTTGTTCTTTGGTTTTGGTTTTTGTTTTTTTGAGTGGTTTTTTTTGTTGGTTTGGTTTGGTTTGGTTTGGTTTGGTTTGGTTTTTTGTCCCAGGCAGATTTTCAAACAGATATTAAATGTGCATGAGAGTAACCTGATAAATGAGGGAGAAAAACGTTCCATACTTGAAAAAGACAACACAGTGAAACATGTAAAATTATGGAAGAAAAATTTCAGAGGAACAATCAGGAGAGAAGCTGGCAGAGCAGGACTAAGGTTTGAAGTCAGGTTCAGATCACCATTTACAGGGGTTGTAACATACTGAGGACATCAGATTGGAGCACTGTGTTCTTGAGGTAATGTGAAATGTTGTAGCCTTAAACACCTTTAATTCCTTTAGAATGGTAATACACTCAAGAATTTATTAAAAATATGAAAAATATCCATGGATTTCTCAGATATCATGCATTTCCACAAGTAAATATGGTTTCTGTGAGCCACAAAATCACCCTGGGACATCCTGTGTATGAACACTATGACCAGTGTGAGGATGTCTTCCATGAACCATTTGAAATGTGAAAATTGTTAAGGAAAAGAATATAATTTAAGTGTATAATGAACTAATCTTATGATTTTTTAAAAAAAATAACATATGAGAAAAGCCTTCACCCTAGTCAGTTACAGATGTTTAACATCCACATTTGTACATTTTTTAATGTTATTCTTCTTCTGTTGCAAAAGTGTGTGCCTCTGCTCTGCTAGAAAGATAAGTATGTATACACTCTACATAAATAATCATGAGACCTTCAGATCAACTTTTACCCAGACCTAAAGGTCATCTACATACATGAGATGGATTTTTTTTTTCCTAATTTTTTTTAAAGCCCTCAAGGTAAGGTTTGCAATACTTCAGTGCTTGGTTGACACCCTTTTAGCTGGTTGAACACAATTCACCAGGAAGAAATCTATCATTATTTGGTGCACAACAGACTGCATTTTTAATGAACTTCCATGTCCCTTTCTGGTTCAGAGGAGTCCATTCTGCACAGCCTCATCTGACCCCTTAGGACTCTGCCCAGGCAGACCATGTGCTCTAGGAGATTATTAGTTTAAAAAAAGGAAAAAGATGAACATCATCTCTCTTTTTAGTCCTTGGTCTTATTAGTTCCTGCTTCCTCCACTTCCAGAACTGAGCTTTTCCAAGGACACTGCTAATACAACACCTTTACTCCTTTATCTTTGGGCTCCCCACAGAGTGGCAATGTCTTCATAAGACACTCTGGACTCTCTTCTCTGACCCTGGGTGTCTCACATTCATGTTAAACCTCCACTGTGCTCACAACTTGACTCTCAACCCCTGGAAAGAACTGCCAGACCCTGTAGAAAATGTGTTTTCTTTATTTCTCTGTAAGTCACATCTTTCCAGTATTGCAACTTCAAAATGGCAAATAAATTTTTCAAGACTGGATCTCACCTTTCAGGATGTAGCCATCAAAGTGAGCTAACACTATTTCTCAGCTTTGCTTGATCTTAAATTTCCCCTGAATGTTACAGGGAGTTACATCAGCTTTGTTCATTTTTAAGAGTTACTCAGAGTCAGCAGCAGCTCAGAAGCAGCTTTTACCTGAAAAAAAAAGAAAACAAAAAAAAACCCCCGACATTCTTTCTTAGTGACATATGTTTTTTCAGAACAACTTTTTAATGTTGTGAATGAAAAGTCTGGTGAAAAATATAGGTTTTGATTTTTAAAAAATGCATGCTTCATCAGGGAAACAAGGCACTGAAGCTGCACTGAATTAGAGTTATGGAATTATAAAATCAGAGAATTTTGGAATTGCAGGCTCGGGGAACGTGAGAGTCACAGAATCATGAAATCATAAAAACATAGAATCACGGTATCAGAGGATCAAAGAATTATACAGTTAAAGAATCATAGAATCATGAAATCATGGAGCCATAGACTCACGGAATCATGGAATATTTGCATCATTGAATAGGGGAATAAAAGAATTATTGCATCACAGACTTATGGAATTAAATAATCATGGAATCATAGCAATTGCAAAAACAGAAGGGAGGAAAATGTAAAGAGTCAGTATCTCGGACATTTTCTCACTGTCATTTAAAATAGGGCTCACTTCACTAATTCCTGGTGACTCATTTCTACTGACTTCAGGGAGCTTTCTTTTTTGGTTCTGTTTTTTGGGTTTTGTTCTTCTTGTTGTTGTTGTTCCTCATCAAGATATCAGCTGCTTAGTTCAAAGAAACTGCTAAATTAACACATCAAGTAATTATCTACTCATCTGCACATATATCATAGCCTGAACAAAGAAACATTTCCAGTGTGGCTATCCCCAAGTCATCCTCTTCCCTGCTCCATTTAGTCAGGGAAATCTGAGCTGGGATTCAATTAATCAGATGCAGCTTTGATTTGTCCCCGTGTAAGTCTGAACATAAAGCTTTTTTCCAGGTCTTGCATTTACAGCCAATGTTGTGTTGACATCTGTCTCAGCTCCTGGACACTCCTTTCAAGCCCCATCTTATTTTCAACAGCCTCAACAGGCAAAGATCTCTGCCCATCAAAACTCGTGGGGTTCCCCATCTCCTCAGGAACCCCTGGCTATTGTTGGTGCCTGTGGCTCAAATTGTTGTGCCTCTTAGTTGTCCATTTCTGGATGCTGAAGGATCTCCAGATCCCTGCTTTAGATAGAAAGCAATGCTGTATTTCATGTCCCTTAAACCATAATTAGGAGTTCCAAGCAGAATTATATTGCCTTCCTTCCTTAAATTTCACCTTGAGTAGTATTTCTTGTTTTCACTCTGTGCAAAACCTCAAAGCTTACAAAATGTATTGTTGCCATGTGTTTAGGTTGAGTGGCATAGGAGAGAAAACATTATACCTGCATGATTTCATGACATAAGTACACAGATGACAGATTAGCATTACTGCACTTTAAATCATACCACTTTAGAGAATTTTGGATTTGCCAGAATTTTATCATGAGCAGAAGACAGCATTTCTGGATTCAGGAGAGTAACAGCTACGAGGCTGAGGACAAGCCTCAGAAGATAATCAGCACTGGCAGAGAGGTGTCAACCCACCTCTCAAATCCCAGTCCCAGATGTCAGAGAGAAAAATTGTCACTTATCACCTGTGCCCAATACGAACTAAAGAAACAAAAGAAATGTACAGTAGAGCACAACTCAGCTGAAAATGTTAAGAAGTGAACATAAGAAATAGAGTTGACAAATAAATTAGAAGCTGAATCAAAGAATATCTTAAAAAAATAGTTTAACAGAGAGCAATAAATTGTAGTAAGAAACAGATCTTTATTATTCAATATTCTTCAATAATTCTATGCTTGTAATCAAAAATGTTTACACAAATAACAGCAACAAACAAGGTCATGAACATATTGCCTTCTGCACAGAGTGAGAAAAAAATAGCCAAAACAAAAAGAGAAATTTCATTAAAGAAAAAAAAAAGAAACCACAATGAAATATTTTTGGGATACAAGGGCTTGAAATACATGCTAGTTTTCAAAACTACAATATTAGCTGCATTTCTGTACATCACTTTTAATTAGCACAGCTATTTAATTCTAGAAGCATTCTGTACTTGTAAAAGCACATGGTCTTGTACATGAGGAGAGTTCTCTATAATTTCATCTAAGCCTTTGAAATATATTCTTTTTTGTTTCTTTTTCTTTTTGTGAGGGAGGGTGGGGAGCAGAAATGGAATTCAAAACTGAGAATAAAGTTACTCTCTGGTCACCTAGAAGAGTAGTACAGAAAAAGAATACGGTCCAGTTTCACATATTGATGCTTTTCCATTGTCTTCTTTCTGTTAGAAAACTGAGAAACACATGAGTGAAGAGTTTCCTCTTTTGCTACTGGAGAGCTGCAAATACTCATCTCTCTCACTTGGTATCCAGCTTCATCCATTAGCAGAGATCAAAGAGGTGCAAGAATCTCAGGCACAATCAGAATTAGGATAATACCCAGTGCTTCAGATTCTTTCAATGTTTTTCTTGCTGCTGTGGTGAATCTGAATTACACTAATGTTGTCTACTAAAAGCTGTTATTACATTCACTATATTTTTTTTTTAATCCTTCCTGAAAAAAGTTCTTCTCAAAGTCAAGTGTCTTTACATAATCAGACAAACAATACAGGATTTTGACTTCTTTATATAAATCAGAGAGCAAAAAGACTTTTATTTCCCTAGGTGTAGGAAATAAGTACATACCACTGGCTCAAACAAAAACAAGAAAAAAAGAACTACTTGGCATCAGAAAAGGGCTCGTGTCTAAAACTTTATTCATATTTAAACAATGCAAAAAGTTTCAAAATGAAGGTTGCCTTACATACAAGCTTGTACTTACAGATCCTAATTTACAGGTCTTTTTTTTCTTCCTCCAGTTCATGTCAAGATCTTTAACATGACATTTCAAGACTGTGCTTTACCAGAGAAAACTAATCAAAATAATTCAGTCATTTCTGAAATACAGGCTAAGAAAGTAGATGCTGCTTTGCCTACTACATTGTAATAGCTGACCTTTAACTTTTCGCTGGAAGATCTCATTTGTCTTGGATTATAGCACAAAAAGCTTTCCCTCGATTTTCAATGTTCCTCTTTAGTAAAAATGATTACCTTGTGTGTGTGAAAATCACAGGGGTTTAAGAAGATAGAATTAAAATGAAAGCAAGTTCATCACATTAACAACCAGGAGCTCAAGTAAAGACTGGACACACAGCTGTTTAAAAAAAAAGGAAAACTTGGAAAAGTCTAAAATAAGAAAATGGTCATTTCAAATGGACCTGAAATTCCTTCTCCAAGCTGTTGTTCAGGGTGTTCAGAATGTTGTTCACAGGTTGGCTCCCAGGTTAGCTGAGGGGGCTGAGAACTGAGACACACCTAGGAAATTTTCCAAGATTTACCTGTCTTCTGTCAAAATTGATATTTTCCTCCTCCCACTTTCAATGCTCATTATTTTCCCCTAAATAATCTCATACCAGACATGACCAAAAGGACACAAAATCTTTTTCCGTGCTTTTCAAGCCAACTGAGATCAGAATTAAAAAACAGAAATGCAAGAAATGGGACAGGGACTTGAAAACCATTGTGCCATTTTTCGTGTTTGCTTGTTTATAAATGTAAAAATTGTCAGCAGATACAGTTGGTGCTACTGCTGACACTGAAAATCTGACAAAATCTGTGTTTCAGGGAAGACAGTGCCCTCTAGATATGGGGATGAAATTTTATTTTAGATTATGTACCATATCTTGCCTGAACTTCACCTTCTGCTCCTCAGTGGCATGGTTTGCCTGAGGCTTTCCCTCTGTTCTTTCCTCTGCAAGGTACCTGGTATGCCAGAGCAACTAAAAAAAGCTTAGGCACTTGGATCTCTCCACTGAATCATTTCTTTAAAATAAAATAAATTTTTTGAAAAAATCATAGTTCACACAGCTGCAGAGAAAAAAAAAATCTCTTCTACAAGTGGTGAAGAGTCAAATAAGGTTTTGCTCTCAAATGAAGCTGCAAGCTTTTGTGGAACATGCAGTTTGTAGGCAAAGACACTGGGGATAAGAAGTGAAGAGCTGCTCTCTGCATGCCTGAGAAAGCTGGATGATTTGAATGCAAAGATAACAAACATTTATCTTGGTAAGTGGCATGGGACGGAATTAAGCGCTGTTGGATAACTACCTTTGAGAACAAAGAGCATGTAGAGATGCTCCTTTATTTTTTTCCTTTTAATTATATGCTGTAGGTCATTAAATCTTCTTATCATACTCCTACATATTCAATTCTTAATGTAACTTGAATGTAATTGCCTGTTTTACCAAACCAGATTGGAAGTCTCTCTTTAGCAAATTTTTATTGCAGGAGCAGAGGAACCAGACAATATGGTTTGGGGGCATAATTTGCATGCATCGTATCAGATGCCACATTCAGTTTCCTGGGGGGGAAAAAAGAAAAAAAGAAAAACCAGAAATTGGACCCAGCCATTGCTACTGCTCTGTGTCACTGTCATATTTCTTCACTGCATTCTGACACAAGCACACACAAGGCAAAACTCATCATATGCTGTATACATGAACTTATAATGCTGTTCTTGTTAAGCCCTTTAATCATTGACATATTTGTGAATCCTAGGACCAGAATGGGATTCATTTCCTGCATCAGATGGATATTGACATCAGCTTTGGACAAAAAAAAAAAAAATTCTGAATTTTCACAGGTCAAGAAGTGATATGTGGCTCCCTAGCATGGAAAATTTCAGTCCACATAGCTCAGAATCTTCTGCTTATGGTTTACTTCAAGTTATCCTAAAATTATAAAAGGGCACCAATTACAGAATTTACTGTTTGAAATTGCCCTTCCCACTCCTAGCCTGGCTAAGGTGTAGCTAGATTAAAAATGGAAGGAAAAGTATCTCTCAGCTGCTATCTCATGAAAAAGAGAATTGCAACAAAGATGTTTAAGATTAAAGAGGAAGAATAAAAAATAGGTGTACCAGATGGATGTGTGTAAATAAATAGATAAATAAATAAGTAGATAAATAAATAAATGTGTGTATGTATGCACATTCAGACAGTCTGCAAGATTCATAGTTGCTGGTCCACAGACAACACTTAAGGATGCACTTAGAAATTCATCTTATAAAAATCTGTAGAAGAAAACAGAGTGTTTTGAAATTTCACATGATTTGGGGGGAATGCAAGTGAAAATTTATGATGCATGACCACTGTTCCTATCAGATTTGCTCCATGAAGGTAAAGGCTCGAATGTGATTAAACACAAGAGCACATCACTAGACAGAAAAGGATTACAGATCTCCTGGACAGGGAATAGTGGCTGCTGTACGTGAAAGGAAGGAATAATATTCAAAAGGGTTTGTCTGCCCTTAAATACACTGAGAAAAGAAAAGCAGATCCACTGGAAGAAAAACTCAGCTTCCAAAAAAAGTCCTTCAAGTAATGGTCCATGCAAGAAAAGTTGGAAGATTTTAAGTCTGGAACACAGTACAGGAGTGGGATGATACCACTGAGGACAGATGATAAAGAGGTATGGTAAGGAAAAAAGATTGGGCTGTGCAATGAACACATTAACAGCTCCAAAATCTAAAAGGGATCTTGTAAAAAGATGAAGAATGAAAACTAAGATTGTAGTGCAGTCACATTTGGTTTAATGTGAAAGACTGTGGTTTAATGGGCAGAAGACATAGAAAAGCAAGGACAAATAGTAGGAAACAACAGAGGCAAGCAAGAAAGACAAAGAAAAACACAGTTGCACTGCTTGGAGAAAGGAGAAAAAAATTGAGGACACTGAAAAAAGCCAAGTGTATTCAGGATCCTCTTAGTTGCCTTTTTTTTTTTTTTATCAAAATAAGGAAAGCACATCTCAAGGGATATGTGATTATATTAAACTCATTCAGGTCAGAGGATCTGGTAATATTTGTTTTGATACAATTTCTGAATTATTGATGATCATATCTGAGAGGTAATGGGAAATGAATGAGAGCCCGGAGAACTGAAAAAGGGCATAGATATTATTTGTCTTCAAAAAATGGTTAAAAGAGGACAAACTGTTTAATACCCAGGGAGATATTTGAACAAATGACTTAAAAATTGGTATGTAAATAATTTGGGGACTAGAACGTGGATCCGTACCTGACACATGATATCAAACCAATTTCATCTCTTTCTTTGAAAAGGTCATTTAATCTACAATAAAAGTAACACAACAGCTGTAATGTAATTTGAATTTTCTTGGACTCCCACATGAGACTTAAGGAAAGAGAGTATGTTATAAATAAACCCATTCTGAATGCATAGCTAATGTAGTTGAAAAATCTTTTGAGGGTAAAAAACCCCAACAAACCTTATTGTAAATATTAGTAGCTAAACTTTGGAGAATTCTTCACAATTTAGACAAATACAATGAGTTTGGGAGGTTATAAAAGAGTGTCAATACAGTCCTTCTCTTAATGTATTTATGAGCATATTATTTCATTCTTTATTGTCTCCTTTATTTAAAATTTGGGTTGCATCTTAGCTATTATTTATTTTCTCTCTACACCCTTACATGGCATGTATATGTATATGCTTACAGTCTGTAGATATAAAATAAAAACTGTTTTCCCTAGAAAAAGTGCTACTTTTCTGCATTATCTCTTTCTGGCCTTCACTAAAGTAATTGTGATGCAGCCAGGATAACAACAAACTGTGCAATTTAGTTGTCAGTTGTACAGGGAAATGTTGCAATCGTGCATATTGCCAAAAATTTTCACCTCATCTAAAGTACCATTTTTTCACCATTTTCTCGTGAGATTTTTTTCCTGCTAATTCCTTAGTTGCATTGCATGCCATTTATCCAGTAATCTGTGTCCTACTGTAATCACAAGTGGCTTTCCTGAAAATAAATGAGGGCTTGGATTTCATCATGACTCCCACCCAAATTTCCTCCACTCCTTGACATTCCCCATCAGCTGTGATCTGGTGGGTAGATGTTCCTCACCCACATTCCCCCACCATCTGCAACACACAGCTGTCTCCATCCATATCCATTGGCCAAGATTTTTGAGGATTGTTTTGTTTTTCCAGTGGGTAGTTGATAATCTGAAAATTCCAAGGACACCTTCATTATTACTAATCTACTAATCTTGTTCTTGGACATTTCCAGCAGTGGCTGAGGTGGCTCACTTATCTTTTGCTTGCTAGGCAGCAAATCTAAGAATGAAACATCACCTTTCCTCTCTTCTGTTCCATCATCATCTTCACTGAAAGGATTCAAAGCCTTGAGTCTCACAGCTTTGGGATTAAACACAATTTATTCTAAATTAGCAAGCAGTCCATAGAAAGGGGCCAGATCTAAAGAGGAGACCAGCTCATTTCAGGATTTAGAGGAGTCAAACTAGATGATATTTAAGGTTCCTTCCAAACCAAAGCATTCTGTGGTTCTGTGTTTCCTGTTCTTTATTCAACTAGTTCTGCCATTTCTGTATTAAGTTACTTTTTCACATAAATACATTTCCTTTCTGATCAGTGTATATTTAAGTTCAGGGTTAAACCCCGTATGTCCAAGGAAACCTTTCTTCTTAAAAAAAAAAAAAAAAAAGGACATGAAGCAATAGTACCAATGTCTTTTTTACTTGGATTTTTTTTTTACATACCAAAATAATACTTTTTATTAATACTTTGTAAATGCTTTAAATTTTAATTCCCATTTTCTTTCCTTTTGTAGCCCTGCATTGAAACTAGCAGTTGACAGATGGGGATGAAAAACCAGTATCCTTTGGACCACCACTCATGCTCATGTCTGCATGATGATGGACTTCAGACCCTTTCCTCAGGAAGGCAAACTTATGAACATAATTTTTTACATTTCCACGCTAATATTTACTTTGAATGTTAACATCAATAAGATCCCAGAGAGGCTATGAATAAAGAACTGTTTATGAATAATTTTTCCCCAATTATTCCACTCTGCTTTAGCAACATCAAAGTAGATTTGAGCTGGAATTTTCATTTACAGGAGCTCAAAACATGTACAAATATTAATGCACCATGGTAAGTGGTCCTTTCTCTGACATGTGGACTATTTCCAGTAACAAGAAGTCAGATTTTGTCATAAATATGTAATATCTTTATACAGTAAAATATAATATATAAATACATAGTAAAGCAAGGGTGCAGCAAAGGTGTTGGCAATAGCAATACTTAATCAGCAACTAGTTCAACTCTAGCTGAAGATGGAAAATGCATAACAGCCTCTCCAATACAAATTTTCTGCCTGTCCTATGTCTACAAGATTATCTTTGAGGCCACTACCTCCACATTTGTTTTTTTTTATTAGTTTTGCCAAAATTTTGTTTTCAACATAATCTTCTCCTCCATTCTTGAGCCTTCACCACTTGCCACAGAAGGGATTCTCCACAAA
>VZRZ01001493.1:151287-176511 GCA_013398175.1 Climacteris rufus | reverse complement strand
CTTTCCTTTCCTTTCCTTTCCTTTCCTTTCCTTTCCTTTCCTTTCCTTTCCTTTCCTTTCCTTTCCTTTCCTTTCCTTTCCTTTCCTTTCCTTTTCTTATTAGAAATTAGCCTCTCTGTTTTGATCCCACAAATGTCTGCCTTTCATATTTTTGTGCATGTGAAGAACAGTACAAATATGTAAGACTTCATATTTTCACAGCATATGCATTTTCAACCACTTTAAACGAAGTTTTATATGCTCAAAAGGATATTGAAAAGATGCATTTCTAAAATAAAAGCATATGAGACTGTGATTTGTGCTTCTAAGTAGAAGGGAGGTATGTGGTTACTTATATAATTGTGGGTGTATAATTGGAGCCATTCAGCTTGCAGCTACATTTTAGGTTCATAATGAAATCATAATAAATCAAATATACATATTTTCAGTGTGAACAAGTCTACAGGTAAGGTAGCTGTGAAAAAGCCGTGGTGAATTTTTATTTCTCTTAAGATAAATTCAGCAGTGCCCACTCAGTTTTTGGCAGTTTATTGGAAATTCAGAACGCTGATTTCTTCATAACATCATTCATAAAGTCATTACAGGACAAATTCTAGGAGTCACCCAATATATTGGACATTTTTTGCACTTATTGTGTTTGTTGACTTAAATAAACCAATAATCACCAAAGTGCATCTTGATTATGTCTGGGTCAAAGTGAGGGCCAGAAAGGAGGGAAGATCTGTTGCAACCCCATGAAAACAAAAGGCTGCCATTTCACAGGAAAGCTGTTCTGGTCAAAACCATCTTCACATTTTCCCTGAAAGAACAAAACAATTTGAAGGCTCTGAAGGATATCACCAAACTCAGCCAAAGCTGTGTAACACTTCTCCTTCTGGTTCCTGTCACAGAGTGAATTCTTCTCAGGTGTGTAAAACAAAAACAGTTCTAATCACTCTGAACCAAATTATAAATGCTGCAGGTTCAGTATTTTTATTTGACTAAATTATGCACATTTCCAACACCAAATAAAAATCATCTTGAAGCTATGGGAACATAGGGATTGGTTCATCTTATTCTTTAACAAGATTCAAGTGAGAAAGTGCCTATTTTTGTGACAGTGCTTAGCAGGTCACCTTTTCTTCTTTTTCCCCCATGTAGTACCTAAAATTAACAATTTATCAGAAAATATTTCCTGCTTCACGCTTTCATCCTACAAGACAGTGACCCTCTTTGGAAGGTTCCCAATGCACACAAACCTCTGTATTACACATTAGATTTGTATTCACCAGTCTTGCTTGGCCAGGGCATGAAGGATCACCTTACCTGACTATGACCAACTACAGGATTTGAAGGCAAAGCCTCGTCTCAGTAAAATTCATCAGAATACTTGTCTCATGGAGAAATGAGAGGAAAGATGACATCATTGAGGTGAGACATTTAAGAAACCAACTTTATAGGAGGTTTTCTTTCAGGGGAAATTTAATTTTAATTTGGAATTCTATTTGGGAGTATTGTGGTTGTTCTTGTTCCTGATGTTGTTGTGGTTTTTATCTGTTAATTTTTTTTATTATTATTTGAGGGTTTTATTCCAGGGGAAATTTTTTGAGTACTAATTACACACTAACCTATTCATGTAATAAAGAGGCCTTTCTCATACACCATTCTACTTTTTATTTAGTTTTCTTTATTAGGGCAGGACAATGCCTTTTCCTTACATAGCAGGGTCCTCATCCATAGTCAAAACTTTTGTTAATCATAGTCCTATCCACCTACCCATCCCACCTGTTATGTTCCTTCCAATGTTTTCTGAGTTGTGGTGCCATTCTTCTCTTAGTGTTGGATTTATTCCTTCAGAATTATGCGTTCAGAATTTATTCCACCTCTGCTATCTCATCCCATAATTTTCTTTATGATAATGGGTTTTAAATCTCCTGGCTTTCCCAAAAACTTAATTTTTAAAACTGCTTTTTGTCTCCTCATTTCCTTCTGCCCTTGCTTCTGTCCTACAGTGTTTTGAACTCCACAGATATCACTTCTGGCTCCAGAAGTGCAGACACAGGTCCCTGGAGAATGCAAGAATAACCACAATATGGTTGGCTTATTCTTATGGTCCACCCTAATTTTCTCCTCCTGGCTCCTGCCAGGAGTACTCGGGGTCAGATGACTCTTGGAGTGGACAGGAATGGTCCAACCACACACAACTTCTTCAGTACCACACAAAGTTTTACAGACAGGACAAATCTCACTGCATTTGTTTATTTTTCAGATTGGAGAGTCCTAGACTACTCAGCCATTGCCTGCAAAGGAACATTTAATCATTCTTACCAGTTTCCAAAACTTTACAGTTCCTTCTATGTGCTTTTTGAGACAAGAGGCTCCAAGTTAATGTGTATTGGTTTTTAGGCCAGCTACAGCTTTCTGTAATGCCAGGTGATGCTGGTTTGTCCTCTATTCCTGGTGCTAATAATTCTTAGCACCAGATTTGTTTGTGTCCTTGTCATTGTTTTAGTATTCATGGAACTATCTGTCATAATCCCAAAATACTGCTACAAAACAATAACAACTCTCTTTTGCTATGTGAAATTTCTATGTGAAATTAGGTGTCTTTTTCACCATTCATAGTGCATTGCAAGGTTTTCCTACAATGTTTCCTCCTCTGCCCTATCTTTTCCTTTCTAGCAAACTTAAATTTTGTTTCTTCACTGCTCATTTTCTAGATAATTTATTAAAATAATACAAATCTTTCAGTGCAGAACTCGACCTCTCTCTGCTGAAAGAACTGGCTGTTTTCTCCTGCGCTTTGTTTCTTACATTTTTAGCATTTACCCATCTATTCACGGACCTTCTTTCTTACACTGAAGCTTCTTAGTCTTCCTAAAGTCTTTGATCAGGGACTCTGTGTAAAGTCTTCTTAGAAATCCAAACAGACTCTATCAAGCAGATAATTCCTGTGCCATTTCAATTACCATCTCATTTCATTTTGCTTTTAAGTTGATTGAATATCCTCCACTGCTGTTTGGAATTTCAGTTTTATTTCTCAGTTTAGTTTCTACCACTGAACCTACTACCCATGTCTAAACTAATATATTTTTACCTGCTCTGATATTCTTTACTGCTTATTTTTTCCTGAGATATTATGGCCTGCAACCTACCCTTTCAATGCCCAACTGAGATTGATTGTTCTAAAATCTCCTTTCTTCTTCCTCCCTAATGGTTGCTTGAGTACTCCAGAAGCATCAAACTCCTTTAAACTAAAACTCTCTTTTGTCTGAGTGTGTTTAAACAGAGAGTGGTGAGGCCTTTAAGACCATCATCTCTAATTTTCACCAATGCTGTCTCATTGACTTTTTGTGGGTCTCCACCTGTCTCTTTGCAGATATTTGCCAGATCTTTCAGATGTCCCTGAATCGGACAAAAATTGGTTGAGACAGTTCTCTTTAGAATTCCTAAGTATTGTGTTTTACAGATTCCTGCAGCAATAGCCTATTTTTAACCTATTTATAATTGGTTCTGTCACTTCAGAACCATAACTGAACAGTAAAACAGGAAACTTCCTGTAACAAAACTCCCAATTACAGTTCAGAAAATCAGCCACTGGTGGACAAAAGCAGCCTCTTTCTACACCAAGCAGTTGAACAAGCTCTCCCAAACACACTGGGTAAAGGGAGAAGGGAAACATTCAAGATTCTCATAGAATCTATAAAGTCAGAGATATGTATCATTGCTAAAAGCTCACAGCAGAGCTTCTCCAGAGTTAAAGAAAGGGAACTATTAGGGACACAAAAGCAGTAATAAGATTTTTTTTTTTTTTCTCACCCTGCATTTCCATACTGATTCTCAGCTAAAACTTCTTCTTCTCTACCTTTTTTATCTATCTGAGTGCAGCTGCTGGGTTTTCAATACGAACATACATCACGTCCTATCAGGCAGCACTACCTTCAGCAGCTGATGGAGCGTGGTGGAGCCAGGCAGACACCACAGCCCCTCATAAATCTTCGTGTGTGACAGTGAGAATACAGCGTGAGGAGGATCATAAGAAAGGATAAAAAACAAAATTTGCCACAAGACAACCGTTCTCAATTAAAACTAGATTACTGCTGGAATTAAAGTGCTCTTCTTGCTCAGTTGAGCTGAAATTAAGAGGAAGGGATTGAACAGATGTGTTGCTGTGTGATAGAGATAGTCAGTCTGGTAGTCTGTGCAGCTCTGGCACAGGTAAAACTGCTTATGTGGGGACAAAAGGAAAAAGGAATCAGGACCAAAAAATCCAGACATTCTCATGAGTTTATCAAATGCATATTCTCATGTAAGATTCTACCACATGGAATGAATCCTGAACCTGAATTGCAGCTTTTTTGTACTCACACAGGTTGTCATCTACTGGAGCTGGGACCAGTGGGGGAAGGGAGATGGAAAAGGAAAATAATTCATTCCTCAGGTTATTGAGGAAAAGTTACTGTGCTTACATGCTGGTAAGTAAGACCGTGACTACTGCTGCAATTTCATATTCTGACTAATATTGCACACAGCCTGACAGCCATTAGCCTGTCTTTGAAGCATTTCCTCCCCCTGTAAATGGCTAAAGGGTTGTTCTTGATAATACACACTTGACAGCACAACATTAGGCATGTAAGCTATTGCACCTCTGTGCCTCCTACACATGTAATTTTTTTGAGACCTAGCCATCATAAGGCAATTTTTAAGATTCAGAGAGCTTTCTTCAGATATAAATAATCAAAGGGAGATTTTGCTGACTGAAAGCTTAAAGCTTTTTTTTTTCCTAAGTTTACTGAGTTGTCAAAGAAAGTTACAAAATATTTGTAACAGATAAGACGTAGGAGTAATGAAATTCACCTTAAATTTAACTCAGGTTTTGTTGCAGGAGTGGTTCTGTACTTGTTCTTTACTTACTCTGGGGAAGCTCTGAGTATGGTGTTACCCAGTTTTGAACACTTTCTCCTTGCACACTCTCTTCTCAGAGATAATGTGAACATCAGTGTCTACCAGGACTACCAGGGAGGAAGGAACTTGTCAGACATACATAGTCAAAGATAAAAGGACAAAAACAGCCTCCTGTATGAACTGCAAATCAGAATTCTTATGGAATAGTACAATTTTACTAAATAACAAGCAAATTGACACATTTAGCTTAGTGAAGATAAACAAAAATAGGCCATTCAAAAATTATAAGAAAATAATTGTGGATTTCTTTTGAAGTTTTTTTTTTTATTCATTTATTAACGTTGTTTTGCTAGGCAAGCTAGCAGAAGTGTGAGGGCTGGGATTCAGAAACATCACGTAGGAGATTCTCCACAAAACCTCTACATTTTATTTTCTCTACTTTGCCTATTTACTTGCTAAATTGCTCTTTGCCACATTAATTAGCACATTGAAATTTAATTCTTATTAGCTACTGAAATCAGTTGTCAAAACCTTTCTCGGCAAGAATTATCCCATTACCAAGTTTATACTATTGAAATTTAACACTAAGTGGTATTTTTAACCATGAACAGTACAGTATAACAAAATACTGCGTATTTGTTTTTCCTCCTAAGTATCAAGGTCACTCAAACCTTTCTAAGGAGGTAATAGGATAATTATCAAAGTGTGTACAGTGTGAGCTGCCATGTTCTAGGCAACCCTTTCATGGTATTCCTTCTTTCTTTTATCCTTCATTCCTCATTAGCACACATACTAGATTTCCTAAATGGTTTCTCAAGGTTCAGGGAAGAGCACCATTGCAATGAAATGTCTTACTACAGCTTGTATTTAAATCAGCCTAAGCAGATTTGCATAGATGCAAACAGCTCTCAGGAATACAGTAAGGACAGACACCTGTTAACAATGTGATCCTTTTTATTATAAATAAATTGATAGGAAAAAAGTAAGAGAGAGAAATAACACTTTTGGACAAAATAAATATGAATAGAAAACTTATCTTATTCCTCTCAAAGCTGAATTATTGCCAGTATTTAAGCAAAACTTTCCCTAAAGTTTGGAGTATTACTCAGAGGGTAATGTTTAAGAAAATCACTGCGGGGAGGAAAGCAAGAAGTTTCCCTGACTTCTAAGGACTTCTGAAATAGCTTTAAAGAAAACTGACAAAAGTGGGAAACTATTTTAGAGAAGCTGGACAAAGACATCTTCTCCCACCCTGTCGTGGTTTAGCCCTGGCCAAATGCCAAAGCCCCACAAAAGCCGGTCCTTCCCCCTCTACAGCCAGACAGGGGAAAGGAATTGTTACCAAGCTGAGATAAGGATACTGAGAGAGAAGAAAACTCTCTAATTAAAGTGGGTTAAAACAGGCTCAAAAGTCAAAAAGTGATTCAGTGAATTTATTACAGAGCTAAAGGAGCAAGCAAAACATCTTCTTAAAACATCTTTATCTTTCTTCCCCAGCTCACCCCCCCAGCAGCCCTCCCTCTTTCTCTCAGAAGGCAAAGAGAACCAGGAGGGTTTTCTCCTAGTCAGTTCAGTCCTCAGATGTTTTCTCTTCTTGGCAAAACACCTGGAGGGGAGGCAATTCTTTCCTTTTTTCCTGCTCGCAAGGACTGTGGCGATTTTTTCACAAGTTATTTTTTCCCTTTTGGCAGGCAGCCCGCCTGATTCTGCTGTTGCTCTTTCATCCTCTCAAGGCCGAGCTGGTCCATCTCAGGGTGCAAATAAAACAAGGGGTTTTTTAACTCAGTTGACTCCCTTCAGTTCCCAGCAGCAAAGGCCTCGTTATTCATGTCAATTTCCACCAGACCACAGTCCCTCCTGTAGGAGTTCACCCGCTCCTGCTCCGTGGTGGGGTGGATCTTGGCTCCTTCGTGGCCCCTCAGGGTGCAGGGAAACACTGCATTGGTACAGTCCTTACCACAGGCCGCGGAGATGTCTCAGCTCCGATGTTTGAAGCACCTCCTCTCCTGTCCTTCTTCTTCTTGGCTGACTTTGCTGTTGTCCCTATCTGTTGTTTCCTTTATATGCTGTACTCCTTTTCCTCTGCCTATCTACAACTACACGGCTCTAGCTACAATGGTGCGCGCGTGCGTACTCCCGAGTTTGCTTCTTAAATCTGTTGTCACAGAGGCATTACCTTCCTCCCTAATTGGCCCAGCTACGGCTTGCAGCACATCCATCTTCAGGAGCCATCAGAGACAGGCCCTGGCTGGACAGCTGTGGAAGCTTCTGGAAGTTTTTTACAGGAGTCATTTTTCTGGCCCCTACCACGCCCACAGAGCCAGACCCCCTCAAACTACCACACACCCAACAAGCTTGGGCAGGGTCAGGGGGCCCTTTTATTATGTTTTAGAAACTGTTGTACAAACAAAGGAACCAAAAAGCAGAAATTATCTAAGAGTTACTGCTGCTCAGTGCAGAAATCATGTGTGAGATAATTAAACCCAACCATTGTTGTGAACTGGGTCTTCTCTTGATAAGAACTTGGAAAATGAAATATTTGTTTAATAAGAACTGTGTGGACTTCTTGAAAAAATCAGTGGAGGTTAATAACTTTTCTGTGGCTATTAGAGACATAGAGGAATAATTGGAGCAACTATTTAATGGTCAATTTGCTCACTATATCAGATACCTGGTGTGTTGCAGAGGTGTGGGAGGGTTTGCACTTTTGCTTCCTGTGGTACCACATTTATTCTTTCCTTACAATATAACAAGGTTTCAGTTAAAACTATAAATTTACTCTCAACAGGAAGCTCATTAACATAGGGATATGCTTTGATATTGTCATGTAAGGGTATTTTAAACATTAAAGATGCACAAAAAGAGAGCAGAGTGGAGTGTATCACAAGAGATAAATAAACACTCTCCAACAACCAAGACAGGATACTTATTACAGCAAATATTAAATTGTGGTCTGATATAATGTCAATTTTCTGTAATTTTATTTTAAGAAGAAAAGCATATCAATCTGAAATTTGTGATTTTCTAAAAAAGCAGCAAGCTTAAGAATCTATAGAAATAATCTATAGAAATAATCTGTGAGGTTTATTCTTCAGTAACTGTGTGGAATTATGATTACCTTTATGGATAGTGCCTCCTTCAATCTCACTTCCAGTTGTCTCATGTGTTATTTCAGTTCCTACACATTCACCACCAGAGAGGTCCAGAGTGACTCCTGCTAAAAGAAATAAACTTTACTGCAAGCTTTCCTTCCTGAATCTGATTCCTTCTCTCTCCCAGTAAGGTTGCAGGTTGGTTTTTTTTATAGGAAGATATTTTTTGTATTTTATATTTAGCTTGCTTGTAGTTGACCTCAGAGTTTTTAAAAGTACATGAAAATCTGTATAAGTATTTATTTGCTTTTCAGGAAAACACACAAATGTTCTCTAATGTAAACACTGCAATAGAGAGGATTCTTTTTGATTCCATAGCTGCTTGATATGATGGAAAAAAGAGTAAGGTGAAGCATTATTCTGACAAAGATTCCAGAATACTGCTATAAACCATACAGGAAGGATACATTCCTTAAAAGATTATGAACTTCACATCAAGATAAATAAAGAATATTTCAGGCTTTAAATAACATCTTGGTAAACCCATTACAGTACTCAAATAGCCACATACAGGTGGCATATCTAATTTTCTAGTACAGGAAATTATAACTTGGATGTCTTTCAAGTCACATCTCAGATGCTGTGCTGATAGTTTAAGTTCCTGAGTCAGACATCAAGTGGAACAATGCTGTTTGCACTGTAGGATCAGATTCCTTTCTAATTCGTTGCTCAAAAAGAAACAGTGCCATACACAGGAAATAACTTCACCTTAGGTTTTGGGGGGAGGGGGGCAGGGAGCCTTGGGAACTCTGTTTTTGTTTGGGTTTTTCTGTTGTTTTTGGTGGTGTTGGGATTCTTTTGTTGGTTGGTTGGTAGAGTTGAGTTTGGGGTATTTTTGGGGTGGGAATGAGGAGGCTGTACAGCTTAAGTATTTCAAACCAGATTTAGGAAAAAAATCTTTCATTCCAAAAACCTTCATGACTACAAGGACCCAAAGATCACACTATAAGGCCACGTCCCATTTCTTTACTGAAATGGCTGATATCATATTGAACACCTTAGAATTATTATCCATGATTATCCATGTTATCCATGATCTCTCCACAGACATTATTCAACAGACCATCCAAAGTTCTAATCTTTTACTGGGAAAAGCTCTGTCAGCTGACTTGTTTCCTAAATCTTGGTTTCCTGGGGAAAATCTGGAATATTATACACTATATCAGCTTTCCAAGAAAGGAACTACATAGGCAGGACAGCAACTGGATTTCTAATTGGATCCCAGTCCCTCTGAACATGGCAGAGAGGGCTACAAGAGCCCTGACAAAGTGACAATTGAAAAATGGCATTTAAAAAGTCTTTTTTCTTTTCTTGCATGTTCCTAGAAACATTTTTCAGGAAGTGGTGTTCAGTTCCTTGCTGGACACTGAACACTGTCAGAAATTCTCAGGTGTTCCTGGTTCAAGATTTAATGCCTCTGAAAGCCTCGCTTCCCACAGATTTGAATTTTCTTCATTCAACCTAGAGAACAAGAGAGGCACAAAACCACACAAAACCCAAGAGTATATGAGTTAATGATCTCTTCTGACCCCAGACTTTGTAGTCCATTTAAAGACACAACATCACCTAGAGCAGACAGGACGTTTTACTTACAATAATTGAAAAAAAAAAAAAAGGCTAACATAATTAATATTCAGTAAAAATAAAAGGTTGGGTGAATTTCTGCAACCTTTGCATGAGTGAACACATTAATTCATGTCAGTTTTTGTCTTACACTCATTCTTTTTACGTGAACATCCTAACAAATGCATTCCTTACCCCACAAGAGACAAAGATGGCAGCTACTTAATTTTAAACAGGTGATATTCATGGGAATTAATTCAAAATTTTGTAAAGATTACTGCCTCAACAGAAATTTGAGTCTAACAGTTATATTTTGCTAGTGAGTGGATGAAAGCTGATGATCTCTGCTGTGAGAGGGATTCTCCAAAGGGCTGAGTGCTGATCTAACTTTGAAATTGCACAGTGAAATTTACTTCAACAGCATGCATAATCTCATTAAATCTAATCAAAACCCGCCAACAGAAATTCCCTTTTTATGCACAAGTGCTGAAAACTACTTACAGACATTGAACAGACCAGCAACAGCTTGTAACTATTTTACAGTACAAAATTTAAAATAATCAAATGGGAGAAACAAGGGAACAGAAAAATCTTAGTTTACTCTTTAAAAAATTATTTTCTCAATTGGGAAACAAGTTATCAAATAAAGCATGGCTACTCTGAGCTTACTCCAGCTTGCAAACAACCAAGGGAATCTAATAAAAAAAGGGGGGGGAATAAAGCATTCACTCTGTATATTTTAATCTCTAATTTGCCAAAATAAGCATAAGAAAAGAAACCCTAATCTCTCTTGAATTAAGATTAGTTTACTCATTTTTCAGCCTTTTTGGAATAAGACTCATGTTTTTTTCCAAGGAAATAACATTATTTTTATATTTATTTATACATATGTATAAACATACAAACATATCATTCACAACTAAACTTCATCAATGGATTGGGATGAAAACAGCCTTCCATTCAGTTTATAAAGTGCAAATATGGTTTGGCTGTATTTTATTAGCAAAAAGCTATAATAATTTCTATTATTCAGCTTTTTCATCTTCTTTACAGTTTAAGAGTGTCAAATCGCTGAACACATTTCATTCAGTGAATTCAAAGCTATATGAATTGTGTGATAAATATCAGCCTGAGACTCAGAGAACACGAAAATATTAAGAAACCAGTCTGACGATTTTGTTTTTAAGTCATGAATTCAAAAAGACACGTATTTAATTAGAGTATCAGAAAGGCGTAAAAATTAACTTCTAAGGTAAGAGGGAATCATACCGTGATTTCCCCTTTTAATTAAAAATAACAAGGAAACTATGTTTCTTGTGTTAAGGAAATAAGGGAATTTTGCCTTTACCTGATGCTGTTTCTATGCCTGTATAAAGTACAGCATGTGTTCAAGGATGCTTTCCAGAAATAAGTTTTTCAAAGTGCCACCTCCTCTCTAAAAGTCAGGATAAAGCTCTAAAAGGAGAAATTGACTCCCTCATCTCTAGCCTGTAAATATAAAACACAATGGAGAGTTAAATGAATGAGATTATTAATTAACAATTTCCAAAGTCTCCATTAATTGCAACACAAGTGATTGCTGGTTTAGGGCTATTAGATTACTGAAATAGATCATTCAAATCTGGCAATCCAAACAAGTGCATTGAGGTCCTTAAGATGATGACAACATAATATGCATTATTTGATGATATCACCTAGCTCCATGATATTAAATATATTATAGATATAGAATGTCCAAATTCCACAGCATCCACTGGCATCTCTAATTAAAATATCATGTACATCATGCTTGTACACACCCATTTTCCTTCTCTTCCCCTTCACAGTTACAGGAACAACCAAAACTCAATTAAACATTACAACAGGACCATTTTAGGGCTGAAAACTGTAGGAAAACACAAAGGAAATATTGCCTGCTTTAGAGACTAAAACAACTTGCTAGAAATGATGTGAGCAATTCCATTACTTTTTCCCTTAGAACCAGAATGTTTTCCAAGGTACACTTAATTTACTAGCACAGGCTTGGCACTCTTCATGCTTTTTCCTTCAGCATCCTATGGAAATCTGTGTCACCATCTGTCCTTTCACCGAGCAGCTCTTCCCTAATTGTCTCTTGTGTAGGCACACAAACACACACAAGGTATTTACCAGGTTCTTCCAAGTTTCTCCTTATGGAAAATGTTTTTTCTCTGCCCTACCATGCCACTAAGGCAGGAAGCTTGTTAGTGAGATGCTTCCTGTTCCAGATGGATGCTGGTGAGACTGGAAGTCCCTGGGTAGATGAAGAAGTCTCTTTAGGGGCTTCCAGGAGTCCACACTTAAATTTTACATTACTCTTTTGTACCTTTGTTTTGAGTGTGGACAATCCAGGCTGGTTCACTATGGTTTCATGTTTTAGAGGGAAATTGGGACAACCAGAACATAAAACAAAATTCTCCAAGTCTCCCGCTTGAAGCATCTGAACTACATCCCCTTCCTGAAAATGAGTCTTCAAATGATAAACCCTATTTTTCTTAGAATATTTCTTGCCCAATAGACCTAGACAACTAAATTTCTCCACATGACCTTAAAACCTATTATGTACTTCAATGTTTCTTTTTAAGTTACTAAATATTGAATGACAGTTTTGCACTAAAATATTCATATATTTTTATAACCTCTAAACATGGTCATGAAATTATAGACACAACTTCTATAATTTCATATATTTTAGGAATATGTGTATGTATGAAACATTCTTCTGTCTTAGATTTATTTTTTTTTATAAGCCACAATTTTATTCCTGATTTCATGATTGTGGAGAGTGGAAGTAACGAGTGGTCAGTTCTATATTCAATTATTTTGGCACTAGTGTGTTTCACACTTAATTAAAAGATGTTAGCATTCTTCTTCCCCACGGGAGTATACGAAAAAAAAAAAAACTAAATCAGGAAAGGGGAATTTCTTATGCTGATTCTTTGAAACTATGGTTTCTTTATTTGCCCTGAGAAATTCACCAATGTTATTTACCAGAAAGAAATGTGATTCATCAAGGGAAAAACACTTACTTCTCTGTAGAATTTGAGTGTAGATACCAAACACAATTTTTTAATTTATCCCAGGCACAATGTATTATTCTCCCCTTCTTTTTCAGAGAAGAACCCAGCAGCCAGCAGTGCATGATCCCAAACCAATACCAAGCTTGACAGGATATAGAGCTGTACAGCTACACCAGTTCTTCAGGAAAGGTTTCTCCTGCCCCTGTGAAGTGATGAAAGAAAGAATATCAATACCACTCTTACAAATCAGCAGTGGAAAATGTGATAGAGAATAACCTGCTTCAGACTGTTTCTTGCCATTTTATTAAAGATCAAATCAAACTTGTCTATTCTCAGCGCATCCACTTTACCCCAATACAAGAAACACAGAAATCATATTTTAAAGCAAGGGAGAGTACCCATCTGTTGCATGATGATTGACAGAAATCCCATTTCTGAAAGCTGAAATGGCAGATGGCCTTTCTTGATCCTCATCAGATGGATTTGTCATAAAAGGAAATGTGTCCTTTCATTTGACATGCTCTTTCCCATTGATTTCCAGATGACAAATAACTGGGAAATGCACTGAGAAATAAACAAACCATGGCCTTGGACTTTGTTTCATAAGGACTGCAGATTTTCTTGAATTTCAATTTAATTTTCCATTAAATGAAGGCATACTGTAATACAGTCAACTTCAAAGGGATTTTGAAATGGGTCGCTTAATTGCCCTGTACAAGAAATGAATCCAAGAGCCAAACTTTTGCAGAATGTCACTGCAGTTATTGCTGGAGGGTTCAGGTGGAAACAACATTTCTACAAGTTGTGGGCATACCTGTGATAAAAATGCCCACCTTTCTTCAGTGAAATTATTCAGAATGTGGCTCTGGTAACCATCTCTTTCTGAGTACTTCAATTTCTGAATACAGTTATCAATTTAGAATGGTCATAGTTTAGGTTTTACTTGTATTTTGAAGCAGGGGGAAAGTTTCTGCAGAACACAAGGACACTACAATTTCTTAAAGGGGAAAAAAAGCATTGTCCATGAGCATGGTTAATCATTAAAGGCAAGTTACTGCCCAATTCTGCTAGCTAGAAAAAAACAGTTTCCTCTACACCCAGCCCTGGCACTAATTCCAGAATCTTCCACTAATTAGCTAATACTTCATAGTTCTTTATAACACAGGTATGTCATGGCCATTGAATTCAATTATTAGAACCAATTTCAGAGTAATATTAAGGTTCCACCTTGAATTAGTTTGCTCTTTTAACTCACTTTATTCCTCATCTCTTCTGCACATGGGCCATACAGACCCACCAGATGCATGTCATCATCAAAATATAATTTATTTGAGGACCATAAAGCAATTTCAATCTAGGAGTTCATTTTATTAAGGTTTTTGAAGTGGATACAAGGAATGTCAAAGCTATTAGGCTGCAAACATTTGATAATACAATTCATTATTTGATCGAGGACAACATGTTTCCAGGAAAGCGGGAGAATTGCCTGGTAATCCAATCTGTTTCCATCAACCAGATGAGACCACTGGAACTTTTCTAATTGAAAAGATACAGAATCTAAGCTGTAATTGTGATTCATTTATATCCAAACTAACTCTCTAAACTGAATCTAACATTGTACTTCCAGAAGAGCAGAAGTCCAGCATCCTTTTCAGCAGGGATGAAATGGCAGATGAGAGAGCTGCAGTTCCAGTTCTGGGCAAAACCAAAGTGATCCTTCCGTGTGCAGCACTTACAAAAAGCACTATTTTCATGCAGAGCTTGCCAAGAAGAATTTCAACCTGACAAAACTTCCAAGACTGACAAGGTGTGTTAGATATGATAAAATCTTCAAGTATTTAAAAAACCAAAGAAAAAAAGAAAGAACAGTTCTACCATGTCTGCAGCAAATGGGCTGAAAAGTATTGGTCTGATGTTGTAGCACAGAAGTTTCTGAGTTATAGTGTAAAGAAAATCACTGGAATGAATGGGGATAAACTGTTCCATCACTGGAGAGCTCAACAAGTGGATTGAAAAACTGAGGACTGACAGACACCAGAGCAGAGGCTGGACTGTATTTCCTCAAAGACTCTCCCAGCCCCATGATTTATTTCCAGACAGATGCAAAGTTCTGTAAAGGTGCTGGTTTGTTTAAATCCACACAGCTTCACTGGCAGATATCTTCTCACTCACACTAGAGCCTGTGACAGGCCAAGCAGTGAGTTACTGATGGGACAATCTGGTTCTGGAAACTATCTGCAAGATTTTGAATGACCTAGAAATTTTTTTTAAAAAGAGACTTGAGACAGGACAAAAAAAGCCTGGATCCTGGCACAACCTAACCAGAGTCACCCTCCTGTGATAGAAAGCTCCTATTTTTCTCCCCAAATTCAGAGTAATTAGGACTGAATTAGGGAGCAGTGGTAATGCACATACATAAGTATAAAGCCAAAAAAAAAGTATTGGAGGAATACCTGAAATCTTACAAGTCTGGTAATTATTAGTCCAGGTCTAGCCACTGCAGGGAAAGAAAAAATAACTTACAGTTTAATAGTTTAAACTATTTTAAAAGTAGTTTAAATTGCTACATTCTTTGAATTTTTCCCTTTTTCTATGTTATTCTCATGCTTCCATTGCTCCATGGGTGAGTATCTCATAGCTGTAGGGTACCCAGTGTCCAGCCTCTGCTCCATCCTTTACAACCTGATCCCTCCACTCTTCCTGTGCCTCCATTTCTCCTTCTGCTCTTTCTCTCAAATTAGGACTCTATTTTTCAGTGCTACATTGTTGTGTTAGGTTTGTAAATGCCTCACTCAGCACAGAAAACCTACTTGTTGCTTTTATCTTTATAAAGATATGCATGAATGTATAGATGTAGATATAAAATTCCACCATGAAAAAAACAACCAAAATTTTAAAAAGCAACAAAAAATCCCCAAACAAATTCATCATCATTGTGCCCCTCTCCTTCCCCATCAATAATTACTGAAAGCAAAGTGACACAGAACAGCTAAATTCTGCTTACTTTCCTCTGTTCATTGCTCCCTCCCTGAGGTTCTGGTTATCAAATCCATTACTAATCCTCTCCTCTGCCTTGGGATCTCTCATGAATGGCTCTCAATCCATGGGTTACTGTGTGTTTATTCATTACTTTTTTTGACAAATAGGTGTGAACACATGACAGCGAAGCAATTCCTTTGGGAATGCATCAGATTTACTGGTCACACACAAGCTGTCTGCACTGAGCATCTGACGTGCAGCTGTGCAGGGCTCAGGCAATGAACTGCAGAGCTGATCTCCAAAATATCACTGCTCAGGAATTCAGGATGTGGGTGGTGCTAAGCGGGCTTCTGGATTCCTGTAAATCCCACATTTTATCAAGTAAATGCAGGTTTGAGGCAAATGCTCACATGTCCCAGGGTAAGGCAAGGAAAAGGATACGGACATGGACACAACATTGTCACCTTGAGTTATATCTATTTCTTTTCACTCTCCAATTCCTCCACAGGTTGTCCCAGCTGTGTTTCTGCCACAAGGACAAGCAGCTGCCATCATCTGTGTCTGCAGCTGGGAGTCCTTGTCCCACACACACAGTGATACACCTCAGTTCTATCCTGTTCCCCAAAATTCCTCCAGACTGGTTTTATTTTCTGATTTACACAAAGCCTTCTCTCTCCTTTCTCCATTCCACAGTCTTCCTATGAGGCCTCCGTTTAAAGCTTGCACCATCCTTGTTGGGATTCAAGACACAGCAAAGTTGCTCTCTCTGATGTGTAAACAGTAGAAGTGATTCTTGACTCTAAAATCCAGATGGTTTCTCATCCCCCTGCTGATATTCTCCTAAATTTGTTCTCCATTCATTTTGAAATCAGGCAAATACAAAAACAAAAAAAAAATCAATTAGATCATGTTATCCAGTTCCTCAAACTTTCACTGAAGTTACACAATTGATTAGCTTTAAAGCCATTGTGTTACAAAAGAAAGGAAATTCCATTGAGACAAGGTGGACTCCTCCACCTCTGCTTTTGACTGAGCCAATCCTTCACTTAAAAAAAAAAAAAAGAAAAGGAAAAAAAAAGAGTCCCTTTTATTATGCACTTAGAAACAACAGTGTATCCCTCTGGGATTTCAAAATCTATGTTTTAAATAAAGCCAACTAAGTGACAAAGCAGAGAAAAAGACAGCAAACATGAGAAATGAATAGGTTTGAATTAACAGATAACAAGGTTTATTTATTTACATAACCAAATGTGAACATAAATGTGAACATAAACTCAAAAATAAAATATTCTGCTGGTTAGAGATCTCCACCCAACAATGTGTAAAATAATTGCACACTGGCAATCCATCTGCAACAGTGTGTTAGGCTTGGCAGTTCATTAGTCCTATTAGGTCCAAATGCTACAATTCTGCATATTTACAGGATTCTACTTCTTGTATTATTAACAGCAAAGAAACACTCAGGTACTGAGAAAACAAAGAGACAGATAAAGTGCTAGCTTTGGAATAATGTAAATATATAATCATTCTCACAGACATCTCACTGCACAGTTTGCTTTGCAGGGTGCTATACAATTCCATCTCTTATTGCCTGGTGTCCCCCACCCAATTACTGACAGGAGCCATTAGACAGGCAGTCAAGCCAAATATGCCAACAGCATCAAGGAGGTTTCAGTGAGGAAGGGGGAAAGGAGATGAAAACCAAAATACCCTTCCCGACTGGGATTTTCAAATATATGTATTATGAAACACTAAATTACAGATTGCAATCTCTGCTGCCTTCCAGTAATTAATATTACCTTTAACCAGAGTTTAGTTTCTCAGAGAATGACAAGGATGGTGGTTCTGTATCTTCTAAAGTGACCTCAGGCATAGCTAACACAGTCCTGTGGGCTGGTGTGACCATTTTTCCACCCTGAGAATGAGGCAACCAGCTGTCCTTCAACAAAGTCCCCTTTTGACTTGTACTTTTTTATGCCAAATGAATGACAGAGGTCTGACTTCTGCTCTGCCAAAGGATAAAACGAGTCCCACGGATTCCACATTTGTGTGGCATTTATTTAACATATGAAAGGACACAACGTGGAAGAGGTCTCAAACTGTAGGCTCTACTGATTGTGAATAAACACTTCTAAGTTACTGGTAAACACGTTGGAATACCCAAAGCCAAAATAATTCTTGGGAAAATTCATTGGATGAAAAGCTAGAAAATGCATGGCCCCAAAATATATTTGTTTTTAAAAAGTAAAATCTCTGTCTCTTTGTCTGTAATACAAAACAATTCTGGAAGGGTCCATATTTGCAAAGGTAAAGTTCTTTATGCTTTATAACACTGTAAATGTTACCAGATCTATGAAATGCCATGGGAATGTAATTTTAGATGGATTTAAAAGACGTAGTGGCATTTCCAAGAGTCCTAACTGCCTTAGCAATAAATCCATAAATGGACTTCAAGGTTAGTTATTGCAGTGTCTATAACTGGTCTGACACTGTCTTAAACTTGAGTTATGCAACCTGATCCCAACAAAGCACAGACAAAAAGTTAAAGGCTCCACAGGTGCTGTCAGTGAGGTCCATAAGGTCAGTGCCCAAACCATTGATGCTGAACATTTTGAGCACATCATGGATTTTCTGCACTCTGTCTCTCCCTAGACAGGTATTTAGATTTCCTCACATTAAAAGGGTGGAAGAAAAACAACAAGGATCAAATGCCCAGGAAGTTTGCATTCAGCACATGAAGAGTCCATATAAGTTAGGCCTAGGACATGAGAAATGGTCCCACATCTGACTACTTACCAAAACACCAGGCATGCAGAAGCATAACTGTACTGTCAAAATAGTAACAAAAAGGAGGCTTCTACTCCCTAGACCAAATATCTTTCCACTTCTGTGGAATTTTCTTCTGTGTGTAAATGCCACAACAAAATGAGCATTTCCCAGTTACCTATAGGGTGGCAGGAATCACCAAGGTAGAACATCTGTTTTCCAGTCACTGCTTTTACAGGATTGGGGGAAAAAAAGAATTGAATATCCTTAAATTTGGAAAGTCTTCTAGGAGCTGTTCTGGGAGCTGCTTTTCAATCTGTTCTGCTGAAGTGGTCCTGATTTCATGGTGAGTTGAAAAGACTTCAGTGTGAACCCCGCTGTCCTTAGGGCTGAGGGGAGGTGGTGCTTAGGGCTAAATTCACATTAAACCTGGTTCAGTATTATTAGTGTTAGCATAGGCATCAGGACACTAAAAATCACCATTTTAGAGCTGATGTTTGTTCAGAAACTCTCACTGTCAGAGAGCTCCATCAGGAGGCAGAGACTGAGTCTTCAGCTCAGCAGTGAGGTGACCACGTTTTGGGAAGCTGCTGCTCAGCTCTTGCTGCCATCAGACAGAACACTACAATGAATGCAAGTTTCCCCCATCTCAGCAGACAGCCTGAATCATTAGGCAAGACCCAGCACACAATTCTGAACTGAACCTTTCCTTTTTTCCTGTTCACAACCCTGAAAGACCTTCCCAGAAAGCTTCATCCAAGGCATTTGCATTTTCAGGAAATGTTTGGCTTCACAGCTCACAGTTTCTTGCCAGTAGCACACACCTAAAAAAATTCCTGACCATGTCTAAATTCTCTGCGTAAGCAACACATATTAAAAATTTGTTTTTCTAACATATGTATTTCCATTCAGGACACTAAGTAAACATTCATAGGGACACAGCTGCACACCCTGCAAGTAAATGCAAAGAAAGCCACTTCAGTGTGGTTTAAAACCACAGACGCAGCTCTAACAGCTATTCCAAGGAAAACCAAGGATCAGATGTTGGAAAAGGTCCACACTTCTGTTAGCAAGTTGATGTCTTCTTTAAACATATTGCTTCAAATAATGAAAGAAATATTCAATAATGTTCATGAAGGTTGAGACTTTCAAAGAAGCTCACCAGAGGTTTCCCCCTAAGCAAATCTCAGCCAAAAATAGCAATATTTGAATGTAGTTGAGTGCCAAATATTGTGCACTGGAGTTTTGCCATTTACCTCAGAGGGTCCAGCAGTATGCACAAAATCCTCAGAAAACTACTAGCCCCTGCCAATCACTGCATTTATAACGTATATGTTCAGTGTGAAGAGCAAAATACATAACCCTAGTTATTTTAATACCTCCGTTTCAAATATGAAGACAAACAGACCTTTTAAGAATAAGCACAAAGAGTGAAGCAAATATCACCCAGACAGCCTACCATGAAAAATATGAACTGACCTGAAAAGAGCAAATGCACCATGAGCAGGACATCAGTTTGAGCACTGCAACCACACAGTCCTCATTCTGCAGTTCCCTAGTGGTGGTGGCCTTGTTGGCTGACAAAAGGTATTGATAAATCCATCATAAACCTTTATTTTTAATAGTCTGGGCCCCCAAAAAGCTTTTCAGTGCACCATAGATCGGTACATGGGCACATGTTTTACTGTAAGGTGCTGAGCAGTTCCCATGAATCCAGAGAGAGATTTCACACTTGCATAAAGGGGGGATCTTGCTTAACACTCAATTTTTATGAGGCATTTGTGTCACAGGTAATTATCTCTTAATAGGACACAATATATTGTAGAAGATGGGTTAAACAGAGGTCAAAGAAAGAGTCTGGTAACTACAGACAGGTCCCACTGAAGCAGCAGCAAAGCTCCCCCACACTGAAATCACAACCCATCAAAAAACACACGTGTCTAAGAAGACCAAGCAAATTTTGTTGTATGCTTTCTTTCCCTTTTTTTTTCTCCCCTTAGGAGAAAGCAAACACAGATGGAGATAAGTTGAAAATGATGGCACGTCTGCCAGCAAATATCTTGATGCCAGTCCAGCCAGAAACAACTCTTTGAACATACAGAAAAGAAACAGTTTCCTTAGCAACCAGGCAAGAGCCCTGAGAACATCTCTTCTGCTCTGTGCTGCTCTGCCCTCCCCAGCTCAGTCTGCCACCTGCCACTCATGGATTTCATTGAGTTTAACATTTTATAAGGTTCAGACAGGACAACTCCTGCAAGTGGAAGAGCCAGAAATGCAAAAAAAATGAGGAGTGGAGTGGTGAGGAGGGGAATCCATTGTCACAGTGAGGGGGGCACGTGGCTTGCACACCCTGGGGTAGGGATGAGGCCCTGTGCACAGAGGAGTTCTCTGGTTCATCAGGCTGATCCTGTCCTCTTCAAATACCAGATCCCCTCTCCACAGAGCCTTGCTTCTGCTTAGGTTTTGAACCTCTTCTGCTCACCTGTCTTCACAAAGCAGCTCAGGGGCTTGGCTGATGTTTCTTCCCTTTTCATGCAGCTCCACCAGAAGGTATAGCAGATAATATCTACATCTCTCTGTGTTTTCAAAGGTCTAGTCAAATGTTAATCCATGAACGTGAACTTTAGACACCAACACGTTCCAAACTGTCCTGTAAAAGGAACCACCTGGTTTTGAGTCGCAAGGAGAGTTGGAAGGGGATGGAGAGGAGATGACAGATCAATTTTATCATCAAAACGTTCCCACCTTCTTGAATAAAAACAATATTATTTTTATATGATAGCTCCCTTTTCTTTTTTCCATATCCAGACTTCGTAACCCTTTTTTGCACTTTCTCTGTTTCATCTTGAGTGCATGGTTTCAGATTGCACCACACATCTATAAAGCCTTCAGTTAATATATATAAATATTTTGCTTTTGCCACAAAAAATTGGTGAAAAGCCTCTGTGGTACAAGTCATTTCACTTTATCAGATATACATGACATTTTGATGTGTCACTGCACATCAGGCATAATAGAGACTAGTAATAGTGCTAATACATGCCAAGACTGGAGCAGCTTGATCCCTTTTATCAGGGAACACAAAGGAACTAAAATTGCTGGCACACAACGAGCAAAGAATTCCTTTCCTCTTCCTCCCTGCTTCTGAGAATGTAAAATTGGTTGCATCCTTCGTAAGAAACCTTACAAGGGAGGCATTCTTTGTAAGGAAAATGTAATTTTAGGGACAGAAAAATTTAAGGTACAGGAGGCTGTCTGCTTTCCAGACCTTTAGAAATTACCAGATTCTGTTAACACTGCCAGGAATAACCTATGAAAATGAGATGCAACTGACCTTGCTTACTTTGCTTTCACACCTGACATGTGCAATTCTTACACAGAGAAACAATCTTCACTTCAAAACCTACACTGAGTAGATTAGGAGTGTTAAAAGTGAAGCATCTCACATGAGATGTGGTAGCATGCTGCAAGACTATTGGAGGCATCATTGAATTTCATATATTAAAAAAAACAAACCACAAAAAACACTGAAACTTATTGGTTTTAATCATACAGTGGTTTTTGCTAAAATATCCTAATGCTTCTGAGAGATGTCTGAATGAGACATGAATATAAAGAGACAAGATAGGAATCCCCCTTGACTTTAAACCATCTGTGATAAATTTCTAGAAGCTGGTTAGGTGATTATATCCCCAGATGCTTTCATCACAGCGGTATTCTATCATACACAATTCTGAAGCATCCATTTGGAAAGGCTGATCTCATCTGTCCCTAATTGATCAATCTATGCAGCCCCTTAGAAATACTCATACCATGTCAGTTGGGTGTTCAGAACTTAAATGATTGGAAAGTTTCCAAATCCATGTTCTAAATTGAATTTCCCCATTTGCTGAACCATCCTGCAGCATGACAGCTCTCAGGCTGAGAATGCATCCCTCCACTGCTGCAAGCTAATCAAACATAACATCAGGCAAGAATTACTTTTAAAAGTTGATTTATTATAGAAATATGTCTCATGCTGGCTTTGATTGATAGTATCAAAATGACTACTTGCTTCACAAGGTTCTGCTTTTGCATGTGTGCTTGTGATGATACATATGTTGTATTTACGAAAAAAAAGTGCTTTTTTTGGGTGAGGAAACTCCTCTGATTTTCCAAACCAGCTATGGACTTGTGAGACAGAATGGTTTAAACAGCAGGGAAAGGGAAACAGCCTTTACTGTGCCCTTTCCTCTTTCTTCCCACAGCTTCTCTTTTATCCCTCCTTCCTCTTTCTCACACACAGAGCAGTGATAACGTTGAGAAAAGGAAAAGTGTAGCTAAGGAGCACAGCTGAGTTCATGAAGGAAGTAAAATTAACATTGATTGAGGTAAATCAATCAATCAAAGGGAGAAAGGAGATGAACTGTCTGAAAGGAAGCGACATTGGAATGGAAAATGTGCTAAAGAAGGGAGGGCAGTGCACAGGAAGAGAGGAGATACACTTACAGAGTGACAGCTTTTCTGGTCCCAGAGTAGTTAATGGGAATTTTGATTTCTAGAGTCAGGATATTACCCATGTCACTTAAATAGCAACTGGCAGATGTTTAATCTGCAGATGGAAAGAAAATGAGATGAAAGATGAGAAAATAATGTCCCTGTAGCTGTTTAACAATGGAAAGCTGTTCTCCACTCATAGGCGTTTGGAAGCCAGGGCTGCTATTCTGAGTTTATTGTTATTTTGGTTGCATTTATTCTGCTCCAAAGACAGTGACCTGATTATAAATCACATATTTGAACAGGGGGAAAGTGGATTCACTTTAGGTGGCCAGCTAGCCTGAGCATTGACATGAATCCTTTTACCCAAAAGGAAAGATGACTGTAGAAACAAGTACACTTCCAGGACTGTAGCTACCACCACAGGTATTAGAAAACTTAATAAAACATAAATACAGGAAAGGGAATGACAATGATTAAAGTTGAAATAAAACCCAGGAAACAAATGGTTGAGGGGAAATATTTCCATGTTACAGCCTTCTGGAAACCCATGGATTACTTTCGAGTAAAGTTTTACCAGTACTGCAATATTTACAAAAATTCCTTGAACGGTGTTCCACAAATATTGTGAAAAATTCATATGTTATTGCCCATCACTAATTCATAGCCCTTTCTTCTCTTTCTTATTTTGGATGCATTTTTAAGCTTTCCTTTGGAAAAAAAGAAAAAAAAAGTGGTTAAAAGACAACAGAAGAAGAAAGAAACTATAAATCTCAGATTACTTGAGCACCTCATCACAAGATATACTACTGTCCTCCAGTTAGACACTTCCCATCATTTTATCTCCCTAATTACTCCAAGATTCCTGTTCTTCCACAAACAAAGTAAGATTATTAATTGTGAAGTAAAGCTAACATGCCAGTAACCCAGAAATCTTCTCAAACTCCCACATTTGGCTTGATCCAAAATCATCTTATTTTGGTGCTTTACTGAATTAGAAGATAACCTTTTTTGGTGCTTTACTGAATTAGCAGATAACCTTCTTAGGCAACCAAAGACGACAAAAATTTGCATGGAACACTTTTACAAAGTGTCAACAACCGTCACTGTGTTGGCAAATGCATCCCAGAAGCACAGAGGACCCTAGAAGAGTCATTACAGAGCAAACAAGGTATTAATGAATAATGGAAAGCCTGAACAAAAACAGAATGTAGGCAATTACAGTCCAGATGCAGCACAGGGGAGAAAAAAGCAAACACCACAGCCCGAGTTTACCGGAGCCCTTCCCAGCAAAGAGTAATTTCTCCTCTATTGAAAAGCAAGGGCCCTTAGCAAGGAAAAAAAATAGCACTGAGGAACTTCATAGATGAAATTAGTAGCTGAACCCAAGTGTTTAGGAGAGCACTACTTCAGAGCCAAGGTTTTCTGGGCACGGTGAACAGTCCTAGAGAAACATCGTCATGTCAGGGGCAGGAGCTTTCCTTAGAATTCTGTTTAATGAGAGCGTTCCTTGGATTAAGTTCTAATGGCCTGCACTGTTCTGTTCTGCAGGTGTAGCCAAAAGCCAAGAAGAGGTGGAGAAAAAAAACCCTCTCAGAACTTACAGAGCCTCAGTTCAATTGAGATAAGCAACAACCAACAACAAAATCTTTTTTGTTATTGTTTTTTTCCACACCACTTATTCTCAACACGTCCTCAAGAGGTTTCCAGAGCTTCCTGCTCCAAGGCAGAATGGAGTACTATCCAAATAGTCTCCTTTGTAATTAATCAGTATCATTGCTTTGAGCCTTTGCAAGAACACTACACTTCAGGTTAAACAAATATTTTAAAAAACATGAGAAAAAATAAATTAAAAGTACAAGGCTTGAAGGATAACACTACTTTCCCATTTCTGACTCCCTTCATATGTTCTGAACTAAAGAGAATGTTTGTAGATGCCTGCCAAGTTCAACTGCAAAACAGTGATTAAAGACATGCAGAAAATAAAAAATAAAATTATCTGAGAAAAACTGCCCTTCCCCTAAATCTAACCTGTACAGATCAAAGGGCTATATCCTAAATTCCATAACCACCCCTCTTTATAGCACACAGTTTTCCTGTTCCCATTATTTCAGTCAGCTGCATTGTTATCTGACATTCTCAAACCTCACTAATAATTTACATATGCCATATTTAAGCATTTTAATTAGACTTGTAGTGACAATAGCCAGTAAAACATCATTACAAATTATCCCCTTAAAGGGAATCCTTCAATCAATTGTATCTGTTTATACAGTGACCTAAACCCTTCAGAAATTAAAGTGATTTTTTTGGCTTTTTTTTTTTTTTTTTTTTTTTTTTTTTTTTTTTTTTTTTTTTTGTTTTTT
>VZRZ01001493.1:67687-151277 GCA_013398175.1 Climacteris rufus | reverse complement strand
ACCCTCTAAAAATTAAATTGTTTTTTTTTGTTTTTTTTTTTTTTTTTTTTTTTTTTTTGGTGACATTAGGTATGATTCAAAAATGTAAATTCCCATGATTGTCTGTACTCCATGATGGTACAACCAACTTTCTGCAGTCACCCTGCTCCTCCCAGGTTCCTACAGAACATTTCCTAATGTTCTGTCAAGATCTCAAGTGCTTCACCTGGGTTCTTCTCACACTTTTAAAATACTGTGTCTAGAGTGCACGACTGGATCACTTTCATTTCTGAGTAAGCATTCACAATAAGCAATTAAATATTGACAGAAATTAAAGCAAAATTATTGAAAGTTTAAGAAGTAATGGTATGTAATTACTTTATCTGGTAATTTTCAGCAATTCTGCCACTGACTGCTTTCAACTTCATTCAGAATTGGCAATTTTATTTGAAACTTGAGACTTTTCTATCAGTAATTTGATATACATAACCAGTAACACAGGAATTACACAGCCCATGGGAACTTGCTTAGGTTAAGTACCCATAAAAGTGCTTTAGGCATCAAGAAAACCTTGAAGTTTGAGATTACTGAGTCTGAGATTACTTGAGAGGACAACTTGTTAAGGCAAGACCTAAAGGGCACTTTTCTTTGATCAGGTAAAATAGATAGTGGAGAGGACCTTGGAAAACAACTTGGCTTCCTTTTCAGTGTGGAATGAGGCCCTGATAGCTCTGACATCAAGCAGATTAGCTCATTCATAGTGGCACTGCACAGGAAAAAAATGCAACACTTCTTGAGAGTCTGAAGCAGCATAAAGTACATGAAAGATTATAATTATATATTCATTTAGGGTAAGATCACCCTTTGAGAAGAGCATTAAAAAACTGAATTTCTTGGTAAGACTGCAAGCTGTTTCTTTAATTGCTTGGATTTCTTTGTGCTTGTCTTTTTTTTTTTTTTTTCAGTAAAAGCTGACTAAATTAAAAATAAAGTAAACCNGTAAGACTGCAAGCTGTTTCTTTAATTGCTTGGATTTCTTTGTGCTTGTCTTTTTTTTTTTTTTCAGTACAAGCTGATTAAATGGAAAATCAAGTATAACCCACCATCAGCTACTTCTAAATCCCTGTTCAATTTCTGCCAAATGGCAGGGCAAGCTTTGCCTCCTTAAAGATTTTTTCAGTGGTATCACTGGTCTTTGATATGTCAATTTTTGTTGAAAAAGTCTTCTGGCTACCCTCAATAACCACATTAAGGTCTGCAAGATGGAGGCCATAAATAGCTCTTATACAAAAAACATGGATTTAATAGAAAAGACTTTGTGGAATCTTCTTATCTTATTCACTAACAGAGTTCCAAATGATCAAATATATCTCTGATGATAAGGCTATCAGAAAGACATCAATAAAATGTGCTATATTATGGTTATTTTTAAGGGATGTGCACATACCTTATTTGACAGAAGAAGCTTGGTCTGACCTGCATGATCAAAAACCACTTTTTTCACCATTCAGATTTCTGCTGCTGGCTCAGCACATAGGAATATATTTACTTTTCCCCCAGAAGCAGTTATTTTCCTGATTTGGTACAGGTGAAGTCTTGAAACATCATCCTGAGTTTCTTTTCATCTCACATTTTATTTTTTTGTAACACAGCACCAGGAGATGCCAATTGATTTTGTCATCCAGTAGTTCTGAAATATTAAAGCCAACCTCTTGGAAACAAAACAAAAAGCAACTGGCACTATTACCATAAATAACTGAGGTAAATATTAAGGTCCAAATCACCTTTGGGAGAATTCTGCATTAGTTCTGTGCTCCTCATAAGAGTTTTAGGCATTTCAAAGCCAAAATGCAAGGGAAGGTTGAAGGCATGGCAAAGCACTTCATCTTTGGCATTCTTCTAAATACTTTGAGTCAGGAATAAACTGCTAAAAAAGCAGAAAAAAATGTCAGTGTGGGAGACAAAGTCAGTAATCCAGCAAAGGAAGCAGTGCAGAACACAGGCCCTCAAATTGTCATTTCTCAGTGTACTTTCTCACCCATGGGCTTCTTGGCAGGAGACCAATGAAGATGACCAACTACCTCACCTCAGAAGAGTATTTAGCATGCTGTTCAGAAAGTATGCCAATAAGGGGATAAGTAAGATAGTTAGATATTGTCAGAAAGGAAATATAATGGCCTTCAAGGTAAATCCATTACTGTTTCTGTGAGCATCTGTGAAAATATTTCTTCACCATAATAAAAAAAAAAACAAATAAAAAGAGTTTTCACATTTTGGTGCAATGGTATTTTGCTTACAGGTTGAAAGGACAATCTTTCAATTTCCATGCTAAGATTTCAGCAGATAATACACAGCACTATAGTAAAATTAATACATTAATAATAAAAATATCTCTCCTACATATGCTGTAAAAATATTGTTTTTGCCTAATGTTCCAGGAAAATTGTTTGTCAAAATACCTAATATAAATAATTTGTTAAAAGCAAGGTAACATGAACTTGGATTCCTGATAGTGCAAAAGCTAGGCCCTGAAACAACGAAATAAGGTTTTTAATTCAATGTATCTCTGTGGAGTAATAGAGAGAGAGTTCATGGCCAGGCATAAGAAGAAGGACACAGTGATTATTAGGATGATTATGATCAGATTTGTTGCTAAACCAGTATCTAAATATTGCCAAGGAAGTTTTTAAATAAAAACTTTACCATCTAATACAATGGATTCTAGTATCTACAGGGTTCTAATATCAGCAGATTCAGCTGGAAACCTACAGGTTTAGAGTCTTTGGCCTTGCAGAAACTTACAGGTTGATGTGCACCGAAGCCAGTGCAAGCATCCCAGTCCCCCCATCTCTGGAATCACTCATTGTGTGAGCATCCAGAGAGTTCCTCTTGCAACTCCCATCTGCTGTGCTTAATGGGACAAAGCACATTGTCCATCAGAGTGAAGGGAGCGGAGGGCAGGACATTCACAGGTGAAGACCCAAATATTTTTGGTCACTTACCACATTACCTGACCCAGAAAAAGGTGACGGACAATGTACTGCTCATGTCCTTTATTTTCATCAGCCTTGCGATGCAATTCTTAAATAAAATTACTTGATTTTTATGCAGTGTTGAGACATTAATGTGAAACACAAGCAAAACTTTCACTGTTTTTCAGGCTCATTTTTTGTTGGATGGGAAAAAAAAAAAGCCACCATGGAGATGTGCATTGTAAATGTCGTGTTAGAAAAAAAAATACAGCATGGAGACTGTGCCATTATTTCCTTGCCACTGTGTTTTGTGCTAGTTTATGTTTTATGTATGATCCAAAAGCTACAGTATTAATGCCATTCTTTCAATAAATTCCATGCATGCTCCAGAATGGCTTATTTATGATGTGAATGAAGACACCCACAGCTCTGAACACAGAGCAGAAAAGCCAAAGAGCAGACACAGAGATTCCCATGTTTATCTACTGATTGATGCTACACTGCACAAATTTCACAGTTTTTAGCTGCTTTCCCCAGATTTTCACACATAGTGATCCTAATGCACACAATTAATCCTCCTAGCAGTGACATTGGGCAACTTTCTGAGAAATTGGATGTGTATTTCTTAAATATTAATGTTTTGCCATTCGATTTTAACAGCTAATTTAGTCTTAACAATAGACAAATATATTTTAAAATATTTTTAAATTAACACTAATGAAATTTAGTTGAATAAATCGATTGCAGTGGGAAATACTGGTCAAGGGAGAAAAAGAAAATACAGTCCTATGACCAAATTAGAAATGTGTATAAAAGAGTGAAAAATAGACCTAGTGCTGTTTCCACATTAAAATTAACAACATGAAGTAGTATCATATGCAAAATTCATACAAAGAAAAAACTCTTTTTTTCCTTTCTTAATTTTTTTTAAGTTTCCAAATACAGTCTCATATATATAGATATATATATATATATGTACCAAATGTAATTAGCTAACCTGGGAAAGTCACATTGGGGGTGAAAAGTTCATGTACCCTCCATTCTCCAGAAATTTCACATAATTTGGCAATGCTATTCCTGGTTAGATTACTTTTGTTCTGGAGCCACTTTTTTTTATTCTACTTATCAGCTTGCCTGCAGCACCAAGAGTCATCAGCAGTAACATCAATCCAGTTCTTTCTTGTCTCTCACTCTTTAAATTCCAGTTTCTTCATTTTTTTAAATGAAATTAACTTCATCTCACAGAAAAAAAAATAAAAAAAGTTGTACAAAAAAAAATAAAGTGACAAGTTAAAAAAAGAAATAATAAAACCTTCACAGCTTTAATGTTCTGGATATAACCTTAGCAAGACACTGGTCCCCTTGCCTGCCAAAGCAGAGCACTGCTCTTGGATTACACAGTTAATGCAGTGTGAGGTGCAGAAAGAAATTGCTTGCTGTACAGCTGCTCTTGTTAACATTTAGCTCATCAGCAGGAAATGCCTTGTCCATTAAATATCCCTTTAGCTCTCTTTTGTCCAATTCGAGGAACAGGAGCATCTCTGACATCCAGGTAATTCGGCTTTAAACAAGTGACATCCCGAGGCAGCCGGACCCTGACAAGCTGGTGAAGGAGAGGAGGTTGTGGGGTGGAGGTTGGGTGGCTGGAGAGATAAGGAAAAGGGAGGAAAGCCACAGAGTTGGCACTGATAATGTCTAAGAATGCTGGACATCACTTTTGAATATAGACAGCCAGAATTATTCACCTAGATTAAAAGTGAATGCATGAACTGGGAAACTCATAACATGGCTTGGACATAATTCTGTGTCATAGACAGAATCCACAAAACTGGAGGCAGCTGGAGGCATGAAGGAAATAAAATTAAGGACAACAGAAGAAATGTGCACTTCAAGGGAACTATTTTTCTCCAGTAAAGAAATTCTGGACAACTATCTCAGATGCAGAAACGCAGATAATAAATGTACAGGGAAGCATGACAGATTAATTATCTGTGCTGATACTTTTGCTCTATTTAACAAAAGTGCTCATGGCACTTTAATCGATGCACGTTTAAAAAGACAAGAGATCATTTGGAGACTTTTCTTACCCACTAAGGCACAGATGATAGCATTTACTCCTGTGATTAGTAACAGCATCAAGTGTATTTAGTTCTTAAGTCACACTCACAAATAGACTGGGGCAGGAAGCAAACCTTCTGCTAAATAAGTTAAAAGTTTTTGTAGACTTTCCTGTCTGTGCGACTTACCCTGAAGAGGACAAAGAGTCTTGCAGATCATTCATCATCCTTTGGCCTTGCAGAATGCACAACTACAAAGCAACAAAGCACCTGTGGAGCTACTTTGGGATTTTATCTCAATGTGTTAATGGATTTTAGAGCTTTTACTCACTCAAGTGTTCCCTTGAGTGCTCCCTGTCTTGTTAACATCTAGCTGGACGTGGCCTGAAGGAATCCTTGTCAGGGGAGAATAGAATCACCCCAGTTTGCCCAGCTGGCCCAGTCTGCAGCAGCATTTGATACCCTCTTGCAGGGTGAGGTGCATTAAAGTCCAGGCAAACATCTCAGCTGCCCCGTCTCTGCAATGCATTGACTGTGCAGATAATTCCTCCTGCAATTCCTACCTGCTGTGATTGTCTTGGGACAAACCACACTGCCCACCAGAGACTGTGGAAGGGGGAGAGGGGGGTGGGTGTCAAGACCTGTCTTTCATTGCTATCACACATACATTGGTAGGCACTTGCAAAACAAGTACATAAATGAAGCCTCTTGACTTTTCTGAACACATGAGCTATAAGACTGTCCAAATCCAATTTGTGATTATTCCAGCCACAGAGAACCCAATTTGAACTACTCAAATAGTGAAAAAGGTTTCTTGAGAACAATTCTAGGTACAATAAAGAAACAAATCCCCATTTATACTAAGTACTTATGGCGCACTTTGGAACTTTTCCAAAGCTAATTAAATACCTTAATTGTTCACTAATTCTTTGCAAGGAGAAATGCAAAATGCCTGAGAGAAATTATTCATAATAAACAATTCAGTCAGAGGTTTTAAAGTGCTGCAGAGCAAGTTCCTTTTACAACACCTGAAGTGCTACACTAATAACTAATGTGTTGGTACTTACATTTAAACTAATTACCTGTTCTCCTGCATTCAGAAGGAAGCATTTCTAGGGTATGACATATTTCATTTTAAGCAGAAAATTTAGGAATAAGTCAGGTGCCTTTTTCAGAAACATCCTCTGGTGTCTGACCCGACACAGACATTTCACTGCAGCCTTCTAATGCCCAAGGAGGTGCACAGCCTGTGAAGGGTACAGATTTTTTTTTTTCTTTGTTTCTGGCCATTCTGTACTTGTGCAATAGAGTGATTCTAACTTCAAGTCAAATATACACATTTATAGCAGCAATAGCCAAATGTGACCCTCTCAAATAACTTTGAGAGAAAAATCCTCTGTGTGTCCTATTCTAAACTTTCTGAAAAGGCTGTCTTGTTGGATTATTTTTTGTAGTGAAAACTGCAGTATCTGGTGAACCATCTTTGTGGCACCTTCCCGGAGGCCAGAACAAAAAGTATGGGTGGAAAACAAAAAAAAAAAAAAAAAAAAGGAAATAATTACTTTGGAAGAGTCCACCTAAAAAAAGAAAAGTTTTCTAATAGTTAAGCATGTGACTAAACTTGCCCAAGTAAATCACGTGAATATCTCAGTGCTGTGCTCTTGCAACTCATCTCTCAAACGCCTTACAGAACACTTCTCCCTTTAGGCAGGAGGGGAAGAAAAGCATAACAGATGCATTTTTTTATTTCCTCTGTGTAAGAAATAAAAGCAAATTTCTATTTCTTTTACCGCCTTCTCCTCTGCTTCAATTAACTTTCAGTTTGATAAAATTCCATTGTGAAATGGAACAATATTATACAGCCAAAAAGCAAACACAGAGTAAGAGAGGTTTTCTTCTTTTATAGATCACCCAGCTCAGATCATTTGCCTGATGAAGATTTACTATGCAAATATAATTTTATGCATTTAAAGAGGGAAGGATATATTTAAGCAATCCACTTTCTTTAAGTATATTTAGTTTGCTTTCATTCAAAATGTTTGAAGTCTTCTCACTTTTATCAAGACAGGCACATATTATTTATTTTCCTTGATATTTTGTTTCTTCTTTCCTTTCTCCCTGTAACTCTAACTCTTCCAGCACCCAAATGAATCCATAAAAATAAGCAATTCAAGTTGACTCTTTCCATCCTGAATTACCCATTTTTGCCTCCTCCAGGTTCCAATTTATGTTCCAAGAGGTGGCTGGAATGAGAGTAAGGACCTTTTTTTTTTTTTAATTTAGAGGTTGTATATTCTGTTCCAAGCACTATTTCTAGGACAGATTCATGCCTCAAAAATTCACAACAACAAGAATATAAAATTGCCTTGGGATGACTATTTCTAGGGCACATTCAAGCATTAAATTTGTTCATTACAATAAGAAAATGAAATTGCCTTGGAACTTAGCATTTAACTATTTTTGAAACTGTCCTGTTGAGGTGATGTGCAATAATCCCTATTTGTCTTCCATAAAGTGAACTGTATTACTTAAATAATTTCTGATTCAGTTATATTTCACTCTTGGCAACACCAAAGTAGTGTTGATGGTTTTTCGGGTTGCTTTGGTTTTTTCCTTCCTCAAAGGAGTACTTTGAAGCCCTTGAAAATCTTCCCATTGACTTCAGAGCTCTTCAGGTCTGCTCAAACATTTTAAGCCTTCCTTGAAAAAATCTTGAAAATTAAAAAAAAAAAAAGTACAACATAATGATTAGAAAGTTCCTGGACTACTTTTTTTTTTTTTAATTCACAAGTAAAAAATGCTTCTCTGCACAGTTGTCTGCAAATTAAGATATTCCCGAAGCAATTTCAGTACAGAAAAGTTTTAGAACTACAGAAAATGTAAGAACACCCACGAAACAGCAGGCTGTATCAAAAGAGGTAGAAAGCTAAAAGCCATTTGCAGACTGCCTGTTGTAGATTAAAGGCAGAGTGAGAAACTAAAAAAAAAAAAAACAACAAAAAAACCTCAAATCAAAGCAAAAAAAAAAAAATCCCACCAACACAAACAAAACAGAATCCAAAGAAAGAAAGTAATCAAGTATAACAAATTTTTATTGCTTTAAATTGTTTGGGAAAATACTGACCAGAAGAGTTCAAAATACTGCAATTGCTTCAAAATTTTCATTACATATTAACAAAAGGCAAACAGAATCTGCTAAACCTTACTCTTGTAACTAGAACTGAGGATAAAAAAACTAAATATATGTCGCACTTGGACACGAAAGAAGCACGCAGACACCTGTCGAGAGAAAAGCTAAGAAAAGGGGCCGAGAGACCCCAGGCTTTATTTATATCTCTTCTTAGAAACACCATGGATAGGAGGGAGAAATTGCCACCCCTCAATCACATTGGTCAAAGCAAAAATGCATCAAACATCTCTGCCCAGGAGAAAGGAATGCAAACAATAGAACACAGTTAGAAAAACATGGCTGTTTTTACAGAAAGTGCGTGAGAAATTGTTACAGAAAAATGAAAACATCAAAGAACTGCAAAACTCAGGCAACAAATATATGCATGAACCACTAAGGCTAGAGACTCAAACCTCATATTTCCTCTCACTTGGTGACGAATATTCATTTCCACTGATCTATATAATTTTAAATCCAGTGTAGCTTAAAAACCTGTAATGGTAGCCATAGCATAAGATGCAGAGGCCTCTATGATAATGTAGATATGATTGTGAAAATAGTAGATAGAACTAGAACTTGTAATATCCTCACCAATAAAAGAGGTGTCTTGGTTTCAGCATCTTTTTGCTCCTGAACCACATTTTCTATGTGAAGTAACAGTACCTCAACTGCAATTTTGGGGTCAATGCCAACCTTTTAGCCAGTTGTGGTGGTACTGAGATGGTTATGCACATACTATTAATAATTAGACCATTGATAAACTTTTATAATATTAAAGTGTTTTTAAAGAATGATATCTGAAAAAAGTCTTCTAAAAGGTGAAGAAGGCATAGGTTTGAGGAATTATGCAGGAATCTTTTACTTTAAATAACTGAAACACTGAATCTGTATAGTGATTCTAGACCTGGAAATTCAGAATCTTCAAAAGATGAAGTCCCTCTGGGTGTTCTTTGCAGCTTCTGTACTTATAGCACTCTGCTTTTGAGTATTTAAACTTCAAACTCCTTTTTTAACTTTGTCACTCACAGTCTGTCCAGGCTGTTAAACCTGCTCTGAAAAAAATCACCAGATAGATTCAATCTTTAAAAACAGTGCCAAGAATGTGTTCCTCTGAATTTTTCAGCTTAAAAAAAAACAAAAAAAAAAAAACACAAAGAGCAGCTTAATATTGGGTTAAATGTTAAGTTCTCCCCTTTGTACAAAAACAGTCATAAAACTGATGGCAGCTAGAAACCCTGCCTCTGGCAGAAAATAACTGTTATTAGTATAGAAAATTAGTATAGAAAATTAGTACAGAAAATTTCTGTTATTAGTATTTCTTAATTCTCGTGGCACACAGGCACAGGGAAAGGGAATGGCTTTGCTGCCTGTCAGCCTCTCACTTGCACTGCCAGAAATGTTCCCTCAGAGTTAGGATGAGCTCTGGAAGCAGAGCAGCAGCTCAGCTCTGGCTGTCCCTAAATGGTGCCTAAACTGAAGAGCCAGGCTTGCTGTGACCCACTGTGTGCTCCCTTTGATGGGTGAAACAGGATTCTTGGTGAAAGGAAGAGGGAATAATTATTTTTTTGACATCAGCAAGTCTCTGCTCCTCAGTGCCAGGACCACTGCTAGAACTAGAACTATAATGTAAATACAAACCCTTCCCAAGGACTTTACGTAGCACCCGAGCAGAATAAATTACTGTCAAAAGTATCAGAACTGATCTCTCCACATCTGTGGGGGTGTTCTCAAAAGCAGAAAAAGACATTGAAAAAGCTGATGATTCACTGGAAGTGGTCCCAAAGCCTACTGTGAAAGCAGTGGTGGCCCCAGGAGAGGTCCATAAGGAAGTAAAAACATTTCTGCTCAGAGCTGGGGAAAGGATGCAAAGAAAAAGAGGGACCCCAGGTGTCACCTAGAGCAGTCTCTCTTAAAGTGGAATCTTGAAAATCCCTCCTTAACCACTGCTTCAGCACAATGGTTAAACATTACCACTGGGAAAGCATCAAAATCCACTTTAGACCTGAACAGTCCCAGCAGTTGTGTTTTGACCGATTCCCCAGGGATCCTTCTTGAGAGTGCTGAGCTTTGCTGGCCTCTGATTCTTACTGGGATTCAGGAAAAAAAATCACTTCCTCCCTAGAACTCCCGAGGAGCTCAGTCTCATGAGCACTCTGAGTCCAAATTCAATCCAATAAGTGTTCTGAGACTGAATTTAACACTTACACCAATCCTGGGGGATTCATAAAGCAGCACTATCACCTCCTTCCCTTTGAGTAACCATGGAGCTGCAACCTAGCTGGGAACAAATGAAGGGGGCTTTTGGCAGAAGGAAACATGCAGAAAGCAGGTAAAACTCTTCTGTTATGTTTAAAACATGCTTCATTTGCTGGCAAAATGAGGGAGATAGGTCTGTGTTTCCAGGAGAGCAGCTGCAGCTCTGAGGCTATAAAGAGCCCTGGCAGCCTTGGTACCTCACACTGGTTTTATATTTTATTTATAAAAACTGGGATTATATATAACTAGATGGGGGGTTTTGAGCTTTTATGGTAAAAAAAAGTTAATGAACACTCACATTAAGTGGATATTGTCAGAACTTTACAGATTTTCAGATCTTCTACTCTCTATTTAATAAATTACTATTAGAGAAATACTATTAGAGAAATAGAGAAATACTCTTTATTTATAAATTACTATGGGTTTGCTTATACCATTTTTATGTTGAGAAAAAAATTTCAATTTTATATGCATGACATCAAAATTGTATATATAAATTCAGGAACTAGTTAAACTATCAAGATTGAATTAATTTCAATAAAAGCAATAAAACTGATGCTGTTGAATACTTTCAAACTGTGACTATCAGCAATGCAAGAACTTGCAGAGATTTCCTGATTTGCTCTTTATTGAAGCACAATGATGAATGCAGAAATATTGGCTACAGTAAACTAACCTTATTGAGGAATAGAGAATTATAAAGAGCATGCCATCACTCCCCAGCAGCCTTTGTGTGCAGCTTCCCTCCTTTCATCTTTCTCACCTCAGAATGAGACAAATATGAAGGCAAGAGCCAGCAAACCAGAACCTGGACACCTTGAAGTCCTGACCTGACAAATGAATTTCAGTTATTCCATCTGATGGAATTTTCCTTTGTTTCTGCTTGCTATATTTTCCTAGGTATGTATAGAAATAATTCTGGAAAATGCAGATTTTAACATATTGTTTTCCCATAGCCACAGGTATGGATTTTTAATTTTTTATTTTTAATAGGACCAACTACATGAGATCACAGAAACCGAAGAGGTTATCTCGAAATAAAATTGAGGCAGGGGAAACAAGATCTGGCCTTCCTAGAATATATCCTGAGTGATGGTCCTTAACAGACCAGTCATGATCTGCATTACTAAAAGAGATCCTCATGGTTGTGGGTGTAGTTTATGATTCAACTGGAAAACAAAAAAAGTAACTTTTCAGAGAAATGGAGAAGTGAAGTGTCAGATATATTGGGCTTTTAATTTTTTTTTTTTTCTGGTTTCAGTATTCCCAGAAGGAAAGGCCGTATCAATAAGGAGACTCAAGACCAATTTCCTCCTACAAAGCATCATTCCCTGACAGGACACAGAGCCACTCCTTACCTTATGGCCCAGAAGTACCACCTGTTCTCAGAGAAGTCTGATTAAAACTAAAACAAATAAAACTTTTCATGATTGATCTTCTACAACTGGTAGCAGTGACCACACTGGCACAAGAGATGAAGCATCCTCAGATCACACTCACACTCCTACTCGTTGACTTGGCTTGGAAAACTGGATTTTTGCTTGGAAAATTTTTACATAAAATTTACATAAAAGGTTCTCATCCTTCCCTTTGCTCCAGGTTTCATCACAGAGCCAGGACATGAGGTAACAAGGTGCCTGGTGCATTCAAAGCCAGAATGACAATGGTTTTATCTTCCTCTGAACTCGATCAGGCTTTTAAAGAAGGGATGATGCAGCCCGTGCTTGTAAGAGATTACTCACCAATCTAACAAGTGTTCAAGCTTTTGGCATTCATCTGTGTTTGCTCCTGAAAGAACAAATTATACATAAGGTATCTGTGTTCTGCAGACTTTAATTAGAAACACACAGAGTTGGAAAACAGACATGAGAAAGAGTGTTTAATTATTTAACAGCATTCACATAACCAAGTTACTCAGACTCAATAGCAGTCGGACTGTGGTACAGCTGGTGTTTTGAGAGGTTTAACTTTCTTTGATTTTTTTTATTCCACATAAATTGAAAGACATGATAGGCATATTTTAGTTCATATTTTCAATTACTTTTTAGCAGATAATATGGCTAAAGCCCAGTAGCCAGCTTAGAATAAAAGCAAATGGTGTCTCTGTGAAGTTAATTTGCTAGAAAGCAAAGGGCACTGTCCTGCAGTTGCTCATTACCCTCATCTGTCACTGCCTTCCCAGGAAGCTGGAAGAGCTCAGTGTGGAGGATGGATAGCAATTTGCAGTACTGAGTTCACAATGTGCACATCGGTTTAATTTTCAGTGAAATTTTGGACTAAATACTTTCACACCCAGCTGGAAAACCAGAGACTTTCTCTTCATGGAGAACACTACCAATATTCATAAATATAAATGCCTGAATTTTTATTTGACTGAACCTGTCATCCTCACAAATACACAGGAACCAATCATTAGTAGGGATGAAACCAAGAACTGTCAGGACTGAGAGATCAGAATTCCCTTGTATCAACCAAAAAAGTGATGAACGAAATGAAAGTATCAGTCTGTTCAGTCACTGGAAAGAGGTGCTGTAGGTGCTAGTGAAGATAATTTCTGGTTTGTTTTTCAGATGACCATATATCTAAAGAAAATTAGACCATAAAATTGTTTTCACACTGACTACAAAAAAGCCACCTGAAAGAAACTTTTAAGCTCTCACTACCTGAACCAGGCACAAACACAGAACCTGAAAGGATTCTTCTCTTGGACCAGACACACACCTGTTCTTTAACAAAAGTGGACTGAATGTTGGTGAATGCAAAAGTAGCAGTTAACTCACTGCAGCTACCCTGCTAATTCCTGCTCTATTTACACGGTGTGCAATTATTTATTTGCATTACTTAGCCATCTACAGATGTGCAACCATCAAGTGACTCATGCATTCTTTTCCAAATGAAAGTTATAATCACATATCAAAAATGAAAGTTGCAACTCCATCTCACTTTCACTCTTTCTTCATTTATTCTATGTCATTACTCATTTTTCCACATGCATTATTCTGTCTAATCCTGTATAAGAAAATAAGGTGTATATATGGACTCATACATATCTTAATGGCAACTATTTTATTTACAAAGACAAAAGCATGATTGCTGCCTGTAGGATTTAGACAAAGCTAATATTAATAGAAAATACACTGAAATACACTGCCTATAACTTTGAAAAGTGAAATTGTTTAAAAATTTACAAACTCTGTCATCCTCAAACACTTTTTCATTATTATCTCATCTGTAATTCAAATTGAAGGTGTTGTAAATTATTACAGATCAAACCTGTGAGGTATTTTTTTAAACTATGTATCAAAGGTAATCATCTACTAATGATGTAGAATAAATTGTAAGTAAAACATATGAGGGTCTAAATTTTATTCAGGAAGTTGCCCTCAGGCTGAGTTTGAGTGAGTAACCTTGGTCTCTTTAAAGAATTCTCTTACTTGACAGAAAAGAAAAGGTGGAGATAAAAAAAGGCAGGGAAAGTCTTACAACGTGATATGAAGTGGAAGCCCAGTGACATTTTTGCATTTTGACTGTTCCCAATTTCTCTGTAATGCCATAAAATAGAGGAAAATGAGTTTATTCTCTTGAAATCATTACCAAATTATTTTGGTCATCAGGCAACAGAGAGATCTCTTGCATGAGAACTCTGAAATGCTCCATTCTGTGCATCAGACAAGATTCTCCAGCACCACCACTTCTGAAGCAGGTTTATGCTGGCACTGAGCAGGAATTTTCTTTTTCCTCTCATGACCAATAGCTCAGAGGAAATTTTCTGAACAGATAAAATATTTTAAGTTTGAATTACTCAGAATGTTCTAGTGACACCAAAATAATCTTATTCAATGTCAAGGGGTTTTGTGAAGATTACACTTACACTTCTCATTACATTTCTGAGTACCACGCACTTAAATTCTGATTCAGGTAACAGAATCAAAATCTTCACTGTAACAAAGCAAGCACCTGACACTATAAAAATCACTGTTTTCCAAAGCATTTCCTGAGAAGTTAACTGAAACACGCATTTTCTCATGAAAGGTTTCTGTTTTGCTAAATTACCACTTTCAACAACAAAAATGTCTCACAATATTGAGAGGCCTTGAGGTTTTCTCTTATGAAACCTATTTTCCACTTTCTGCTAATACATCTCTATAATAAACAAACTCTTTTACACAGGGCAATTTTCCCACATTTCAGGGCTTATGTCTGAAATGATGACATGTTCCCAAGCTCCCTGCATTGCAGTGTCTGTCTGTGAAGGGTTCTGAGATGCTGCTACTTTATAAAACACACAATGCCAATGACTAAAAAGTAAAAATGGACTGGCCCTGCAGTTCTAAATGTTTCACATCTGTACAATACAGACAGGACAAATACGTAGCAGTTTAGAAGTAACTCTCACATATTGGTGGCTCATTTTCTAAATCCACATCACAGATACATCTCCTGTGATTTGCTCTTTGTCTCTTCCAGACAAGTCCCTTAATTTTTTTCACAGAAAATTAAATATGTCTGGGTAGAGCAGAATGCCCCACAGGGGCATCTAAAAAGTGCTGCCTCTTTGCCTATGACTAATATGCAATAAAAACTTTCAAATCAATCTTCTCTTGCCATCACATGAACATAAATTTGTGTTCTATGTTTCTCTCCACCCGTGTTCATTGTCCTGCACACTCAGAATACCTGTCTTTGCCAATGAGACAAAATCTCCTCACTGATATGTCAGATGTGCTTTGTCAAACTTCTTGACTGTGTGAGAAAAGGGGAGAGAAAGGTAACGTCTCAAACTGATAAAAATATCAAAATTTGCCAATATAATATTTATTTATCTCACACACACACATACTCAACCATGCCCCAAGATACTGCACTGGAAAGTCCTGACATTCCAGCCAGAACAGCCAGACACAGGCAGAATCTCAGAATCTTAGGATGGTTTGGGTTGGAAGGGACCTTAAAGCCCATCCAGTGCCATGGATGGCATGGATGCCCATCCCCTACCATGGGCAGGGACACTTTCCACTAGACCAGGTTGCTCCAAGCTGGCCTTGATGTTAATGACGTTAATGATGTTAATGGTGATTAATGCATGGAGCAGTTTGTAGGTGTGTGTTCAGCAAGACAAGCAGCTGAAGTCAAGCAGTGCTGGGGAAGTAAAGACATTCTTGCCCATGTGTGACTGACCTGACTGATCCAGATTCCACTCCAGCACTGCCATTATTCAGTGTGATTTGTAAAGTGCATTTTCTTCCTCTGAAATAATGAGGAGGCCTTTGCCAGAGGGAAGGAGTAGGACTGTAATCCTCTGTGTAATTAGACAAGTAAAAGTCACTCCAAAACTGATTCTTGTTCACCTCTCTTGCCCTCCTCCTTAAGAAATCGAACATGATTAAAGACTTGGTTTTATTCTCATTGGAGTTAAAATAAATTATTATAATGAAAGATCAATGTGCTTTATAAAATATGAAGAATAATGACTTTACAGAGTTCACAGTCAATCTTGTGTGGTTGATTTCCTCCTTGAAGGCATATTTCGTTTAAATAGATTTCTACAAGTTGGTTAATGTAAGATTGTATATGTAACATATCAGCCCTTAGCTCTATTTGAAAACAAGACAATAAAATTATAATGAAAAATAATAATTAAATATTTGTGAGATTTCTTTATGCCTATTCATTTTATCAGTCAGAATCACCATATCTCTTTGATTTGGTAGCCCTATATTTTATCAATAACAATTATTGAATAGCAAAATACAGTTTCTTCCATGTCAGGGAAATAAACAAAAAAACCTACAAAACCAACCAATCCACCAGCCAACCAACCAACAACAACAAAAACAAAAACATAATTTTGAAGTTAAATTATTCTTAATCTTTTGGGAAGATGATTCAAGTTCTAAAATCGTGGGAATTTTCAAAAACTGCATTCCTGATTTCTTTCAACATTTCTGAACATGCTAATTTCACGTGCTGTAAACAGCGAAACAGATTTTGGTCAAAATATGCCAAATAAAGCACAATGTGGGCAAGTCTATAAGACATCCTAAATCACCTCAACAGTGTGTCTATTTTCTGTAGTTCTACTGTCTTCTATCCCTCTGGTTACAAGCAGACCCTAGGGTGCATCCTGAGTTGAAGGATGTGGCAATAGGAGGCAGAAGACAAGGAAAAAAAAAAGCAAAAAGAAAAAAAAATTTAAATGTTATTCAACAGCTCCAACAGTTCCAGGCTTCACTCAAATGTAACTGTTGCCAAAACACACATATATTACAAGAAAATTGTCACCAGGCTTTCATCAGCAGACTCTCCTGGCTGGAGAAGGATAAAAAGCAATAGTGTGTCTTGCTTACAACTGAGTTTACCACAGAGAAAGTCATTTTGGTGACTTTCTGTCCAGCAGGAAAGGAGCAGACCTCATAAATTTTTATCAGCAGCTTCTAGAGAATCATTAAGGACTCAATTGCCAGTCTTTTCCTAGCGGTAAATGAGGGAAAGGGATCTTTCAGTCCCAAACACCTGAGAGTTACAAGTTAGGTTACTCCAACAAAATTCCATTATAACAAAATGGTGTCAGGGAGGACTGGAAATGCATCCAAACCCAGGGAAATCATTGAAGGCATGATAAAAGAAAAGAACAGGTAGAGCAATCATAAGTTATTATTGTCATATTTCATACCTTCAGATTGCAATAAATTCATTTTTTGATCATCTGATGATAACTTGTCCTGCAAAGAGGCAAAACAGTTAAATGAATACTCATTCCTCTTCACCACTGGATGTCTGCTCCTTGCAGCAATTTCCAAAATTCTCTTCCTGAATTTTTGCTTTGTAAAGGCCAAGTGACTGTGCAAACGTTTGTCCAATGGAAAGCAGCCAAAATATACTCATGTAGCTAGTTTGCATTCATTTGCTGTAAACAAGTTATTCATTCTTCACCATTTCAAGTGGTATGTGCTTGTGAGGGGAGTGAATAGGATTAGCCCAGCATGTATGAATAGATTTTCATAATTAATACAGTATTTGAATTCTTAATCCTGTATGGTTTTGGTTCTCAAAAAATTCTTAAGGCATTTAGGAAAACACTTTTGCAAGACTTTGAGATACACATAAGAGCTACATTTCCAAGAAATGGGTAGTACAGACAGTAGCATGCACTTTTCCAGAGATTTTTTTTTCTCCCAAATTCTTTTAATTGGGCGAAGACTGGATAAGTGTTTAGGGAGTGGTTCTTTTAAAAGTAACTGGAAGCATAAAATGAGAAGTACTCACTTTAGTTAGCAGAAAGTATCGTGTATCAGGCAAAACAGCTCTTTAAAGCCTGACCCACTGTCATGATCTTATCTACACAGCAGAAACAGAAAATTGGATGTAGATTATATTTGAAATTAAAAACCAAAAAGGTGGTTGTAAATATTTTGCATTATAAGGTTTGTGGCTATCGTTAATTATTTTGATTAGATTACTGAATAGGATTACCAGATAGTCAAAATATAGTTTCATTAAGCACCAAGTCAACACTGTGTTACTGCAGTATTCCTAACAGAGTCCAAGACACCAGATGCAGGTGTCTGAGTTAACTCCCCTCCAAAAAATATCATTAGAGGATGCCATATGCTTTAATGCAATGCTTTTCAAATTTAGCATGTACTTATTTCTAATTATTACAGTGATATTTTGTACTCCTAATGAAACGAGGTATTGAGTGATAGCCTGTCTAACTGAGAGATTTACTTCACAGTAAGAGGCCTCCTTGCAATTTCTTTATTCTTTTGTTAGTAAGTACAATCTACTAAGTGTTCAGCTCTTACTTCAAGATTTTTTTTCCACTTAGTTCACAAGGTGGAGTGTTCCATTGAAATAGGCTTTTACTATTGTAACTGTGTATTTCAAACTTTGTGCTGTCTTACTACTCTAAATGTTAACAAATATCTTTTGGAGAGCTATTCTCATCTTAGAATAAAATATCTAACTATGAGCATATCTTAAAAAAAGGCATTATAAAGGTCCCGTGATTTCTCTCTGACAATCCACTGTTCACACTTTTTTCAGGCAAAAACTGCTAATTGAGGCAACCTACTGTGGAGCTGAAAGGGCTGCAGCTGGATTAATCAACCACTGTGCCAATGAGCAACTCAGTTGCAAAAACACCTCTCTTGTAAGGAAAGGCTGAGAATTGGATTTGCTCATCCTGGAGAAGAGAATCTTTGGGGTGACATAATTTTGGCCTTCCAGCACCTGAAGAGGCCGACAGGAAAGATGGAGAGAGACCATTTACAAGGGATGGAGTGACAGGACAAGGGCATGGTTAGATGGAATATTGGGCAGGAATTGTTCCCTGTGAGGGTGGGGAGGCCCTGGTACAGGGTGCCCAGAGAAGCTGTGGCTGCCCCTGGATCCCTGGAAGTGTCCAAGGCCAGGCTGGATGGGGCCTGGAGCAGCCTGGAACAGTGGGAGGTGTCCCTGCCCATGGCAGGAGGTGGAACAGTATGAGTTTTTAGATCCCCTTCAACCCAACCATTCTGGGACTCTGGAATTCTATGAACACTGCCAAGGACAACTCTTCCTTCAGCTATGCCAAAAAGTGAGAAGAGGACAGAGAGCACAAATAATCACACTGTGGTGCACTGACAAGTATGTCTAACAGAAAACACAAGTCATGAGACAGTCTTCAGGATTTACCAACCACGTGCAGAGTTTTACTGAAAGTACTAACTGAAAGCCAAAAAAATCTGCATGTCCTATTTCATGCAATGAAGTTATTACCCTGCTGTTTGTTCAACACATTGGCTATAGAACCACACACAGAACACTTGAATGGTTTGGGTTGGGAGGCACCTTAAAGCTCATCCAGCTCCACCTCCTGCCACAGGCTCTGGGACATGTTCCACTAGACAAGGTTGCTTAGGGTCCTACCCCACAGATACTGCCAGGACCTAGGGTTGTTTATCTACCAGACATGCCTTGAAAAATGTTGCTTATTTGAAAGAAAAAGAAAAAAAGAAAAAAAAAAAAAGATGGGTGTTTAACTGTTTCAAACAGTTAGTGGTCGTATCATTTCTGCACAAACTGGAAGGGACCTTTCTCTGCTTCTCGTCAACAACGAGTTGTGTATCACAGAATACACAAACCTGTGCACAATGTTGTGGGATATCCTGGAAAAAATCCACATGTGTGACAGAATCTGACTGTTAAAAGTAGCACACCAGGTTGTGCCATCTTAATGCTTTGTCAGACTAAATATTTCATTGAATCTTTTGTTTGCTGGACAGAAAAAATTTCACAGTATCAGTGTGGATAATCTAGATTACTCTGTAATTACTAATCTAGGAGATTACAGAGTAGGAGATTACTAATCTAGGATATTACAGAGTAGGAGATCACTAATCTAGGAGATTACAGAGTAGGAAATTGTGAAGTTAATGGTAGTTAAGGCATATGAACAAAAACTGTGTGCTCTGCTCTGTGCCAAAACCCTGACAGCTAAAAGAAGTTCTACAGAGTTTGGAGAAAAGATTTTAGAGATTTTCAGAGTGGACTGAACAGTCCCATTCCCAAGCAAACACAATTCACCTCCTGCCACGGGGGACATGTATTGGATGCATGTTTTGCCTATGAATCTGAGTGTCCTGCGGGGTATGACAGCTCCAGACCTGTCCAATGCCTGCTGGACTGTGGGGATGTGTTCATTTATTTACAGATGCTATGCATTTTTTTCCCCAGTAAGCTCTGCACATCTCTATCAATTCCCAGCAAAATCCTGGATGCCAAGTCACCACAGGGTATGTGTCAGCGTTTGTTAAACACACTCTGTACACTCTCATTAATTTTACATGGCTGTGGTTTCACTTCTGGGGAAATGCAAATGGCAGCACATGGCACTGCCCTGTGGGGAAACAAGGGAAACACTGCATATTTTAGTAATGCAGGATTCATTTTTTTTCTGCCTTCATAGACTTCTTTGCATTTTTTGCTGTATGGACAGTTTCTGTGCCACTTCTCACCTGCCTAAGGCCCTCCTCTATAGGCAGGATTTTTTACGCATGACTTATAAATCTCAGAGTTTTAAAAACAATGAAAGATGGGCTTTCATGGCAGGAGAATACTTTTGAAAAAAACAAACCCCTTGAATATTTAAAGAACAACAGCAAAATCCTTCTTCCCTCCATATCCATCCATGGAGTTTGGAAGAAGCCTCACACAGCATTTCAGTTCCAAAGCTTGTGTACTCTCAGTCCAAATTCCGTATTATTGGGCTTGAGAAACAGGATTAGACTGGTGTTGGATGAACATCCTACTTGATTTGTGCAGATAAAAGGAGCATTACTCCTGCAGGAAACTGCTTTTACTCCAATGTGGGCATAAGTTGCAGCTGAGGAGTACTGTGGCCAAGCAATTTTCCCACAGAGGAATCAGGGCTTCACCAGCAATCAGGGCTGGTGAAGCACAAGGCTAACATGATGGTAAGGGAACATGAAGAGGGGAGGATGAGCTAAACCTGCTGCTCTGATGGAGCACATATCTCCCAGTATCAGTTTGTTACAGCCATCATCTGCCTCTGCCTTTTTCTGCCCATTTTCACAGCAATCACTTAGGATTTCTTTACCAGCAAAAACCCTGAGAATGAAGACTCTGTCCTTTACAGATCCCTTGGCCATAGAAGGTTGCTCTAAAATATACCTGGGACAGTTTGTCTTCCACTTGGCCCCTTTGTCTCAAGGCCCTTGGCTTTGCACATTTAATTAGCACAAAATAGGATGTACCTGCTGCATTTTCCACATCCAACAGTTCGCTTATGCTTTCTTGCCTCGAGCCAGCCAGCAACAACAGAACATGAGAGACAGACTCTGTACAAAGACCATGTCTTGTACAAAGACAGGGACTCAGCTTCCACTGAAGACCAAGTATTTTCCTTTTTCTTTCTCGGTTGTCTCCAGATATTCAGCAGCAGCCAGCTCCTCTCCCAGTATTCTACAGTTTTCAGAGGATTTCATCTGTCTTGTGGTGGCTTTTTTTTTTAATAACATCTTGCTTTTCTTCTTGATAGTTTTGATCTTGTTACATACAGTACATCTATCACTCCCATATGTGAGCAAAAATAGGTTAGGCACATATTATATGAAGGATCCCGAATTTCCCTTCACTGTAACAAAAAGACCATGTCTTGTACAAAGGGGGAAAAAAAAAAAAACCAAACAAAACAAACAAAAAAACCAAAAAAAACCTACAGCAAGAGACCAAAGTATATCAATAATCTTTCCAGAACATGACATGGGTGAGCAGAGAAGCTTAACTGAAGAACTTAACTTTTATTCACAGACCTAATTAAAAAAAAAAGTGTCCCTAGACTAGGTGATGAAACAACATCAGGACTATGTAATTTATGATAGCTAAGAGAAGCCAGTGCCACAGACACTGCTTCTGGAGCAGCTGAAAAGAGAACATATATTGCACTAACAGAAACAAAAAGTTGACTTTTTACATTTTAATTATTTTCATTATTTCCAAACTTTTACCCAAAATAAAATCCAGTGTTGGATACATGGCTTTTTCCAAACGCCCAGTGATTTAAATTCAGCACGTCCATTGAGGATGACCTCAAGGATCACAGCACCACAAGGGTGCACTGCAACTGATTTTAGAGATATTGTGAGAAAACTGTGTTAATAGAAAGGAGTACATTTTGGATTTTGCTTATTGCCACAATGTGCTTTTAACAGATTTATACTGAAAAGCAAAAGAAAGTAAGTTTTGTATGAATTACTCAGTAAGCAGCACTGTACAATGCATGGCTTATACAGCACAAGGTATTTACCACAGTAACACCTGGCAAAGTATTCATGTGCATCTGTACCCAAAATAAGAAATGCTAATAGCACAAGGCTTTGGAAAAAGTTAAAAGATCCTAAATTTAAAAGAACAGAATACATTATTCTCTCAGTATAGTAGAAAGTGATTATGTCAAGCTTGCTGGCATAAGATACGAAGATTAGGATTTTAGAATTTAAAAAAATAATTAAGGCATAAAAGTATTGTGTGTGAAAACAATGTGTCATTTTTTCAATTTTTTTTCCTCTAATTTTGAAGATTTTCATATGTAAGATGGAGGCCTGGAATAGTATTCACTCCTTTAAATATAAGCTTTCCCTCATAGTCTATCTAACATCATATTTTTTTAATTTGTGGCAAATAAACATTAAAAAGAAAATCATTATAAAAATATAGAAAACAGATGAAAATTAAAGTAGCATAGCAAAAATATAATTTTTGGGCCTGGAAACAGGTGCCAAGGACTGGTTTTAAAACACTGGTTCAAAAACTGCCCACCTTTTCCCCTTTTTTCCTGCCCTTCCTTCTCCTACCCAGAGATTCATTCAAAAGGGGTGAGCATCCACCATGCTAAATGAGCAAATCAATGTATTTATGACTTTCCTGGAGGTATCTCAACCACTGTTTTGGGCTGCGTTCCAAATTTTCCTTTCTCACTCATATCAGCATTTTGAGGGTTATGTAAGCTTGGAATTACAGAAATTTTGAAATTCTTTTTCTATTACAAAGACCATATAAAATTGTTAAACAAGTAAAAATAAAGACAGAATATAAATTTATAATTTCTTAAACAGGACAGAAACTGAAACTCACTTTACTTGTATGATATTCAATAAAAAGCTTCTCTTCTGTCACTTCCAGAATCTTAACTACCAAATAAAAGAAAAAGTTTAAGCATTTATTTAGATATTTTTAACTGCTTTCATACATATGCATAATGTAATTGGTTTCCTGCTAGTTTGATTGTAGTAATTTATCTTGTACACCACAAAAATAAAAATAGCTCCTGGGGAGTTTAAATTGTCTAGCAATGAAGACTATATGGGAGCAAAAGTCTATTATCTGCCAATGCTGCAGAAATTAATGTTTAAATAAGGTTAGTATGTCTAAACATATTGAATCACCTAAAATTTTGCCAGTAGAAATATTTTATCATTGTAAAAGACAAGTGGTCAATGATCCATCAAAGAACCAAAATGAGAAAGCATAATTTATTTGGTTAGAAAGGTTTCTGGAAGAAACTCTATAATATCATTTTAATAAAAAAAATAATAATGGTTTTCTAAAAATATTGAAAGTCAATGTTGAGTAGATGTCAAGCAGTACTTCTGATTTTTATTTCTCCTTAGAGCAGCACTATTTTCTTCCACACCTCCTTCTGGATTTTAGGAATTTGTGAAATTCCTACCTGTATTCTGAAGCTTCACTGGGCACTAGTCCACAAGGTATGATGTCTTGTCTCACATTAATACCACTGTGTGAATTAATTAATACCATTGAGTGAATTTAATAAGGATTCTGTCTGCTGACAACTGAAACAGCCAAGTCTTTGCCTGTCAAGAAATCTCCCTGAAAGCAGTGACTGGAAGTTTTCATGATCACTGACTAAACCAACCCAAAATATATGCTTGACAGATAATTTTTCACCACTAGGAATTTCACCAATTTCTCTGGGACCTCTGTCAGAAAAACCTTTGGTTCACAAATACATTATTTTCTAGTTTTTCAGTTTCTTCTTCCACTCCAGCAGCATGTTATGATGTTGGTTGGAATGTAAGGCTAAAACCAGTTCCTGATCGTTGATTCAAAGAGAGATGGCATTTTCTACCTTAAGGCATGGGGGGTTTTCATTCTCTTTTTCTTGGGGAAAAGGGAAGTAGTTACCTCTAGAAAGATTAATTTGAGATTCATTGCTGCAGATTCACTTTTCTATGGGTTTAATCTCATTATCAACTTGTCTGAGTAGAGGATCATTGTTTAATAAATTTTGAGACATATGGAGATGGAGTCAGTGCTACCTTCTAGACAGTACTTATTAATTGGTGATTAATTTAATTGAAATTTCTTGTACTTTGTGAAAGAAGCTCTTAACAGAACTGAGAAAGGTGCTTTGTGATTTTTAAACACTGAATAATTTCAATCACCCAGTGCTATCTTGCACCCCATTTTCAATCAAGTTCATACAAATCCCTGTCGCTGCATAACACTTCCATTGGTTTTAATCAGTGAAAAAGTTCAGATAAAAAAGCACCCTATTCCTACAGAATCCAGTATAATTTTGCCATTTATTTGTCTGAGAGCAGAGAGAGTGATGCAATTCACAGACTGGGTGATTAGAGCACTTATTGAAGGGGCAGACAGAGAGGTTCTTATTGTAGTGACTTCTCAGTGTTTCTTTCAACGTGAATTGGCTTCAAATGACAAAATTATACTTTAAAATGTCTTTTATCCTGAAAGTTGTCCAGGAAAAATGGGCATCAGGATTCCAATCAGCACAAACAGAACAGGAAATTGAACAAATTTCCATTTGAGTGTCAGTGGTTACAACACTCAATTAAGCAGTACTGACCTGCTGTAGTTTGCTCATTTTGCAAATTCTTCTCAGAATTCATTTCAGCTGTTTCACTCTCATTAAAGATTTGTGAAAAAGAAAAATAAACATTTTGTTTCAGGCTGAAAGGAAATGAGAGCTGTGAACAAAATTTCTGCTTTGGTCATAATTCATTCCCCTTAAACCCTTCAGTGGCAGCAAGGGCTGGATTCTGCAGCCTTTGTGTCTTTCTTTTTGTGCAATCGAGGACAAACTTTGTTGTTTTGCTCCTTGATTTAACTCAGGTTGCATTGACATTGTCAGAAATGCATTTAACACCAGTGATATTTGCTTGTTACTGGCAGATTTTTCATTCAAATGGTCAAAAATGACTGAAACACACGTGTCTCTTCCTTCAGGTTGGATCCAAGCAAAGACCTCACTGAACTTTTGCAGGAGGACTATCTACTAGCACCTGACTGCAGCACATTCCCAGTTTCATTTTCTTATGTTCTCACCATTGATTGAGATGTGATGTCTCTCTGATGACATCAGCACATCCATATCCATGCATATGGATAACCTGGCACACAGTCATGCTTCAGGCTGCTCACCTGATCCCTCAGCCCAGCTGAATTCTCTGCTGAAAATGAGACCAGTGATATTAGTCATCAATTATCCTATTATTTAATAAAAGCTTGAGAGGATCCTGTGTAACCTGGGAAGAATATCCACAGTGTCTCAAACACCTGAATTATTAACTTCACTGTTTTATCACCACAACCCTTGGTTTACTCCAAAGAGTCTGTGTGAAACAGAGTAATTAAGCAACATCCAGCAGGAACAACACACTTTTAATGGAGATGGATAATGGGTATCTAACAAGAACAGATGATGTCACTCATTTCTGCATGGAATCAGTATCCCTAGGGAGGGATAGCCTTGCTAAACCTGGGTATGAAACAAACCAATCTAAACCAGTTACAAAGATTAACCTTCACCCCTTCAAAAAGTTGAGGGGAAAAAGAAAATTAAAAAGGAAAGGGAAAGGAGCACCAAAATGCACCAATTGTATTTCCTCACAGTTTCATTGGATGTGAAGGGGGTGCTTACTCATGGAGAAAACAACTTCCTTCAGCAACCACATAAATCTGATCTGTACATCCTTCTCTGCTATAGGAAAGAATAAATTTCAGTCCCAGCCTTCAGGTCTTCATGTGCTATATTTTATGCCTGAAATATTCTTTCACTGTCACACTCTTAAAGCTTTTTTTTGGATGTTTTCAGTACAATCCCCTTCTGGTCACTCTAAAATCTTATTAAGTATGACTAAGGCTGTCTTTTAAAAATCTGTGTTTTAGAAAAATAACTTCTGCAAAGTTACAACCTTCTAACAGTCTTTAGATATATTTCCTTAATTGAGGCGTTTTCTTTTTATCCCTTTTCTATTTTTAAACAAGTAGAATATATATAAATTGAAAAGTTGAGCAAGTGAGCAAGTGAACTTTCATACAGTAATTTACTGTTTTCTTTTAACTACTCTTCCATTTTTAAATAATTTCCTAAATCTAGCTTCAATTTCTGTTAGGGGAAAAAAATATTTTCCTCTAATTAAAATCTAAATTTCACACAAATGAAATTTTGGCAGAGAAAAAATCTTGTAACCTCAAAACCAAAATAGACACTTTGTTAAGAAAAATGTCTTAAGCAATCAGTAGTCTTAGGCCATTTTGAAGCCAACAAATATGCAAAGTGTTAAATTCCAGATTAAACTGAGAACATTAAATAATAGTAAATAATAATTAATAAATCATAATTAATAAATGACAATTAATAAATAATTAAATTTATTTTAAAGTACTTTGGTACTTTTTTCTGTTTTGGTAGCCAGAATTTTCCCAAGAAAATAAGCCTTTCTGATCAGTCTTCAAGTACTTCAATTATCTCTAGCTGACATTAACTAGTACACAATTTTTCTGTGAGTTTTTCTAAACGAAACCAATATATTTAATTAAAGGAAAGAAAAATTGATTGCATACTTGTCTTGCAGGTTGGGATCTTGGAAGATACGGCAAACCTTCATCTCATAAATCCTGATGACCTGGGGAAATCAGACCATATTCTGCAATCTTCTGCAAGAACACAGGAAAACTGTCTGTACAGCTCTAAGCTACCATCTTCCAAAAAAAAACCCAACAAAACAAAGCAGACCAAAACAAATCAAGACACAACCTAGTATGTAGAATACATTTACAGTCGTGCATTTCTTATGCCTCTAGAGCAGCTGATAGTAGACAAGCTTTCTCTGGAAATAATCTATGCTAACAGAGCAAGCATAAAACAGGCATAATTCTTTGGCAGATAAAATAATCATCAGGAACAGAATCTGCTTTGCAACCCTTGTCTTGTAAAGTACTTATATATTGGCACTTTAAAAGAACCTGAAGAAATAAAAAGCCATCATTTGTGGCACTTTATCTTCTTTCCATTTCCAGTACCAGGAGTTTGTGGGTATTTATGTTTCATCTGCGTGGAACACCATTGCAAAGCTAATGTAATCTCTACTAATAACTACACCCTGGAATTACAGCTATGGTAATGCCTTTCCACAAACACATCATACTATCACCCAGCAAAGTAGTGCCTGTAAAGAAAACAGCTAAGACAGCCCCTTTTTTTTTGATTTCTGTATTTTGTGTGAAACTCAAAGACGCTGTGGCACAGTAACAAATGTCCTGACTGCACCCTGAAGTGGCCAGGGCACAGCTACCTCAGGACAGCTGCAGCTGATGCTGCTGGAGACCAAGCTGTGATCCCACACTGAGGTGCTGCAGATCAGCCTCACCAAACTGGGATGCCCTTCCACGAGTGTGGCAGGACCGTGTAACCCCCCTCTCTGCTGCCAAATCATATCTGCTGATGCTAATAGAGAACCATCTCCCCAAAGTTCTTGGTGCCAGCTATACTGGGAAGGCAGAATATCCAAGATAAAGTGACAGACACAAGGATTTTACAATGTAAAAGAGCACTGTGAGCTTCAAAAACCAGACAGCAGTTTGGTTACCTCTTGAAGTGCACAAACTGTTCTCTCCGACACACTTAGACGTCAGTATGTCATATCTGTGCTTCTCTTCTAGAAGTTGAGAGAAAGGAATTGGTAAGTACATGAACTCCTAACCTACTATTTCTTTGCTACAGGTACCTTTTATTAATGTGCACTATTTATTCTACTGGTAGTATCTTTTTGTTTATCCTGTAAGTAGTAAGTAGTTTTCCTTACATTCTGGTCTTATATGTGTTTTCTTGTGACTATTACAATAAATCTATCCATGTTGTAACAGTCCTGATCGATCATAACTAAAGAACCAGAGAGAGAACACGAGGTTTTGGAGTGCAGGCCAGTCCAAGAGAATTAAAACCCATTTAAACTCTCTCATATTCATAACAACGAGCAACTACCACCAGTTCCAGCATGAAGGAATCTCCTGAGATGCTCACTTTTTTAAAAAAACATACCCAGGCAGCAGAAATATGTAATTCTGCTTAAATATGTTTAAATATTTCAATGTGATTTTGTCTAAACATGTCTTTTTTAGACATGAAAGTAGAGGGGATTAAAAGAGCATGATCTTTTCAAGATGTGTATTTCTAAAAGTACTGTGAAGTATACATCTCTTGGGCAACAGACTTGCTTTTAATGAAGTATAAATCAGTTAAAAATACACTGAATCACATTTCTGTACATGGGCCATTCACTAGCTTTAGGGAAAACACTACAAACACCTGCTGTATCCACTGTACAGTGTCAGTCTACTGTTGTTATAGCTTTTATTATGTTTTTAAAACTGTGATATTTAAAAGCAGCAGATGTATAACTGGATTTGTTTCAAATAATGATTACAGCTATGGAACACACCTGGCAGATTTATAAACCTCGAATTTTTATAGGTTCATTCCTAAATGTTCAGGAAATAAGTAGGACAGAATTGTTCAGACACCAGGCTCTGCTGTCCCCAGCAAAAAATCTTAAATTTTACCTTCATATGTGGGTTATTTGGGCAGAGAAACAAACCCTGTGCCATAGCACAACAGCTTATTCCTAATGTAGAGAGTACAAGACTGAGTCCGAGACTGTGAACTCAAGATTTTATATTTTACACATTCCTTCAATGCATCTAGCATTATAATGAAAATTGCAGTTACAAAAGCACTACATCAGTAGTTCTTTATAAAGAAAAAGAGAAAAGAAAAATATAGCTTTCATAACAGATAAAAAAAAGTTGAATATTGCAGGTCTTGGAGCTGACATGGAGATGGAATATAGTCTGGGGGTTCTGAAACAACAAGGCAAATGGAAGAAACAGGTGACTGCATGTGGGAATGTTTATTTCTCTATAGGAATCCACAGGCAATGCTTTATTTACAATCCTTTTGCAGGCAGAGACCATTTTCCATCCATTCTTCATCCCATCCTCATACATAAACCAAAGGGAGAAATACTAATTACTGCTCACCTTTGGCCAGGTGGGTTAAAGAGGAAATGTACCCAAATATGCACCTGGACATCATCTGGATCAATTGTACTAATGAACCCAACTGAAACTGCTGTTTGGAAGAACAGCAAATTAGGAAAGAGATGGTTTGCAAAGGCCTACCTAAATTTTGTGAGCCGTGCATCGTTCTGCTCCATAAATTTTAACTAGAAATAATTATGTGGAATTCAAAATTCCTGAATAAATATGTTTAATTTTAATTCCTTTTTAATTTCCACTGCAATTAGTGCATATCAATAGATTCTGTGGCACTAAGCCATTTAACAAATATTTTGATGAATAGCATAGAATCAGAAAATACATATAAAGGGCAGGCATCTCTTTCTCATGTACAGACTGTGTACAAACTGTGATATGTTAGCAAATGCCCTGAGAGTGGCTCAAATCAAAGACATGGTTGTGCTCTTGCTTAAGAACCTTCATGTTAAACCTTCAGACAAGTCAATGTTTTTTGGCCTGAACCTTGTAAACTCAGAGGTGTTTTAAACTGTTGTTCACCCAAGGCAGATAAAAGAATCCAACAAACTCCCAAAGAAATGATTTACTATTTCTTCCTGAAGTCACCTGATCATGCAAGTCTCTGCTTAGATATAAATACCTACTAAAGCACTATGCAACTAAGAGTTCTGTGTCAGGTCTATCAAAATAATTACTATTATTAATCTGGTCATTCATTATGATCCATTCACACCCACACAAATGCACAGGCTGTCTCTCACAGAAAAAAAAAAGAAATAAAAGAAAAAAAAAGAAGAGAAAATAAGGAGTAAGAGAAAAAGAAGGAAAAAATAATTAGGGAAACAAAAAGAAAAAGAAAGGAAAAAATAAAAAGAAGGGAAAAAAGAAAAAGAAGGTGGGGGAAGAGTGTTGCATTTCATACCAAAAAAAAAGCTTTGCCTAAGAAAAAATGTAGTTTTTAAAAACTGAAGAAGCTTTGCCACAAACATGTAAGTTCTTACTTCTTATACTGTATATATTTATATCATGGTATAACTTGCTAACACTAGGATTTATGAGAAATACTTCAAAATTTCGAATTCATTCTGGATGTTTCAAATTCTGTGTGTCTCTGATGAGAGAAGCTCTTTTAAAAGCCTTTCTGTAGGTGTGTGGCTGCTCAGAAATTCCTGAAAATCCAGATGCAGAATTATGACTCTCTCCTCTGTTCAAGAAAATACTATTAAGAGAACTGCATTTGCATTACTTAAAATGTTATTTTTCCCACGGAACAGAAGCTGAATAAAATACATTTATCAAAATTAGTAGCTATTCGGTTTTTAAAAATCCTACCAATTAATGTTGCTGTGATGTATTGATTTTCTCCCCAGTGGTTAGTGAGGGGCACATAGAGCAGTAGAGCTTGGGATCCTGGCTGTAAAAGCGAGAAAAATATTCTAATGAGGTAAAAAATACAGACTTATCCACTGTCAAAATATTATTTCCATTTAGCTTCACTGTTCACTAACATAACCTCAGCAAATTAAGACAAACTTCATACCTCTGCAGTAGAAGAAGCTTTGAAGTAACAACTGTATTTGGAAATCAAAAAGATGCTTTGAATTAGTAAAAGGCTGAAAGTAGATAGTAAGTTCTAGTCTTAAAAACAGTAGTATCTTTTATTAGGTACCTGCTCAGCAATTAGCATGGGTGAGAGAGTCTTAATGAATGGCTATGGGAGCTTCTAGATTAGAAATATTTAGAACAATGTAATAACTATTATTAACTGTTATTAATTATTGCACATTTTGAAAAGGTTTTAATAACTGAAGAAATCATGCCTCTTGTTAGGTACACCCCAAATTTTCCATATGAGCTTTGGATAAGCCCACAACAAATAAAAATTCAGGGACAATGGTGGACTCAAACTCCCACTGTGTCTAGTGGCTAATTCACACCAAATTCCCAGCACAGGGACTTCAGTCTCACATATCTTTCCTGAACATACCATTTTTGTTGTTGAGCAGGTCCCACCTATTAAAAACCTCCAGCAGGTAAATATTTTAAGCCTCTAAGTGAAAGCTTGCAATAGCACAAGTTTTTTTTTTGTTGTTGTTCTGGTTTACCCTTTCTATTTTCCTCTCATTTGTCATTTTTATCTTATGTTTCCCTTCTAACCATCTCCTGCACTCATTTATTCACTGAATGGCTCATCTTCCATCATTCATCTTCCTTTTCAACCTTCATTTCAAAACTCCTCTTACCTCCTTTTCCAGGAACTGGAATAGAACAACATTTACAGATTGCACTTGAGCTCTCGTACAAAATGTATGACAGCCCAGGAAAACAACTCAAAACCATGATTAACTTATGCTTACAGAAGAAAAAGCTCTGTAAGGCCAGAGAGCAGTGGATTATTCAGCATTTCTACCCTTCTTTTTTTAAAAGAACAAACAAACAAAAAGCCCCTCTGCATTTATGCTCTTTCTAATAGATTCTTTTGAACAAAGTCAAAAAAACACAAGAGAAAAAAAAAAATCTGGGTTTAAATAAATGTTAGAGATTCAGTAGCAAAATACTGGGAAATAAATTCAAATATAAAAGCTCAAACCCAGTCCCAAGAGTAACTACTAAAGAGGATGTTACAGGAATTGAGAGACCCTGGACATTTCTTAGGGAATAATTCAATAAATCCTGCAAATTGCAAAAGGCACTAAGCAGAATATTCTGAAGCCCCACAGAGAACCTTCCAAGAATTCATAACACAGAAATAATATGCATTCACCAAGGTGAAGATTTAAAGAACTGTGGACAAGAGAAGCACTGCAGTGCCCGTAAGTGAGTACAACATTTGCTATAAAATTAATTAAAGGCCTGTCTCTTTGGAGCCTTATTGTAGTGCCCTGTAGAGTAGTAAGATCTTTCTCCTTAGGAGGTCAGACACCACAGAAGATGCTGCACCTCTATGAGATTCCTAACACTGGTATGACAGGAAAAGACTAATCTAAGCTAATGACAATTTGCTGACAGGATTCACTAAGAACATTTCAGCAATATCCTTCTCAAATCCAGAAGGAAAGAAAGAAAAAGGGGGGGGGAAGAAAAAAAAAAAGAGACTGTTGAAATGAGAGATAAAGTTCAATATCAGCAAATGACAGACAAGTGAATTAGATAAAATTAATTGCATGCGACTGAATTTCCCTCTCAGCAGCCATTTTGTTAAAATCTGATATTGCTAATAACAAACTAAGCGTGCTACCTCTCTTCGATTATTAAATTTTGTTTATGGGGCTCTCATGTCAGCAAAAAAAAACATCTCTGAAAGAGAGGAATATGGGGAAAACATACAGAGACAAAAGAAATCCAGGGGGAAATTTTAAATGGCTAGATTATGGCAATAACTCATTAAAAGTCTAATATACATCCCCCTTGCACTTAGGAAGGCTAAGTTAGATTTATACAAATATTCACAGGGTACTTTATTTATAGAAGTGCACTTATATTTACATTGCAATGATAAATAAACATCACAGAATCACAGACTGGTTTGGGTTGGAAGGGACCTTAAAGCCCATCCAGTGCCACCCCAGCCCTGGCAGGGACACCTTCCACTGTCCCAGGCTGCTCCAAGCCCCATCCAACCTGGCCTTGGACAATTCCAGGGATGGGGCAGCCACAGCTGCTCTGGGCACCCTGTGCCAGGGCCTCCCCACCCTCACAGGGAACAATTCATTCCCGTTATCTAAACCCACTCTCTCTCAGGCTAAAGCCATATATACAGGACATACATATATGTTTATGTTTCAGTGAAAAAATAATTACTGCTCAGATGTGTAAAAAATAAGTCATAACATTATAGATTTCTTATATCTGTAAGATGCACATGAGGATTTACCTGAGGCGCACCTACATTTAGAAAGAAGGAAATGCATTGTCATTCAAAGCTCTTCTTTCCATCCTAAAAAAAAAAGGTTTATTTGCTTCTATATTTTTCATACAAAATGCTCTTGCAGAACTAAATACAGAGCTTTTGACAGGGAATTTGCATTTCATATGCAACAGCAAAATTTGTCATTTCCTAAGAACTGGATTTAATGACCACCACAATTTGTGGATCACAGTGTATATAAGCACACCATGGATGCGTGGATGGGAACAAGTGCTGGGACATCACTCCTATTCTCTCCTCATCCACAGACCTGAAGGCAACAGTAAAACCAGCCAGCAAACATACTGGGGCTTGACTTTTTCCCTGACATTCTTGTTTTTACTGTCATGAAGAGAAAAAAATAAAGGAAAGAAAAATTTTAATCACTGAAAAATATTTATGAGGAATAAAGAAAGTGAGAGACACCATCCTTCCTATTTTTTACTTGATCCTGAAGATGGTTACCACATTTGCCTGAGCTTCCCTTAAATCCTACTAAAGCTCTCTCAATTTAAGTAACACTACGGAAAATATAATTTTCATCCTAAAATCACCAGGTTTTATTCATATAACTGAGTGATAAAACACAGTGAATGATTTAGTGATATTCTCAAAAACTATCATCTAAAATTTAAAGATTATCTATTAGACAAAGCTTCAGCATCCACAAAGATGTCCAAGGTTCAATCACCTCCTCATAAGGGGTAGCAGTAAAATATAACACACAACTACAGAACCTTTCCGTGAAAATGAATAAAAATCCTTATATTTTCTCTGTGGACATGGCAAGTGTCAGTTTCTGAGGAAAAAATCTGACAGATGCTCAGGGGAGTTTCAGAAGACCAAGCTGCTGAATGAGAACAAATGAGCCCCATACAGACACAGGCTGATATTTGCTTTCTCACTTTACAAGCAGCACAGATTAAAAAAGGACATGATTGGTTACTATTCAAAATCTCAATTATCACCTGCTTTTCCACTTCTCAAGGCCACTGCAGAACGAGATGCACCAGTCAGCCAGCTATGTATTCAACAGATATCCATTAGGAAAATCAGGCAAAACTGGCAGAAACCCTCTATTGAGCTGATCTTGATCACATTTATTCTGTCAGCATGTTTAAGTTATTGGCTGTCCCTGAATACGTTCACTTGGTTCCAGAGATTAAGAAATTCTTAGTAAACAAATGTTTTGCCCCTGGAATGGATTAGCAGCACGCATTTCCTATCTGTCATCAAAGCCATTTGATAGCATTCCCTAATTAGGAGCCATGGCAACAGAGCACAATGAAAAGCAATGCTCTTCGAGGGAAGGCTCAGTCCTCCAAAGAGCTGAGATGTTCTCAGCACAGAAGCTGATTTCCCCATGCTTCCCATGCAAAAGGAAGCATAATTCCCTCCAAAATTTGCCACAAAGCTCCAGGTCTTTCAAGGCTTTCCCACTTCAAAAAGAATCACCTGTGTTATTGACAGACTCGTTTTCCTACAAATCAACAAAGTATTCCTCTGTGGCCCACTTGCACAGACACAGACCATTTTGGAGGCAGAAACTTTAGTGAGTGTTGCCCACTGCAGGTAATGAGTTATCAAAAAGCATTTCACAGCTGATAAAAAAAGTCAAACTATATAAAAAATTTAATATATGAGTTGTTTTGAAAGCCCATGAAGCAGCAGTGAGTGACCAAGAATGATATTGTTGGGAAAGTCTTTAGAGAGGAAGATTAATAATGAAAGATTTTCTAAAAAACAAACTAAACCAACCAAACAAACAAACAAAAAACACCACTTCTCAGTATTCACTGTCTCATATGGATTTCTCTGCTCATTTCCTCCAAGCTAAAACACTAGAGGTGCTGCAATTTAAGCTGGATATATCTGTTACTAAATATGCAGACCTGGTACTCCCAGTACTTGATCTGCCAGTATGATTTCTTCAGAAAAAGAGAAAATAATCTCATCCTGGTCCAAACTTGGAGAGAACTCAAATCAGTTCCCATGCAAAAGCAGCTAAGCAGGTCAGAACCAAAGGAAGCAACACCCATTTGCACACCTTCCCTCTACCAGGCTCAGTTCTCCTCAGGATCAAGTGCAATAGCAGAACACTCACATAACACTTCATGTCCTGTTTGTATCAATCCATGAAACATTATTTGGTTAAATTTGGGCTTGAACATCTTACAGCAGCTCAAACAGAGCTTTAAAAGGGTTCTAGCAAGAGAGAGGACACAGATCAGCTCTAAGCACACAGTTGCCCTTATAGAAACTACCAAGTTCCAAGCAAAAATTTGACTGTCTCACAGCATCAGGAAAAAAAAAAAAATTGTCTGATTATGAAGCCAAGCTGCCTCTTTTTCCCCTAAGAATTTTCTGTTCCCTTACTCAAGGACAGGATTCTTCAGTTTAAATAAAGAACTGGTTAGTTTTATTTTCTCATTCCCAAGTTATTAGCTGCCACCACTGTGATGAAGCTGTGGCCTCTCTTACTGAACAGTGAAATAAAATCCTATTTCAGTAACATAAAAACTTTATTTAAAGGAATGGTTCTTAATCAGAGGTATATTTATCACAGCAGAGACTGAAAGTGCTATGCACTTTTTGCTCTAAGCATCAGGTCATTCATTTTCACTTTCTCTTCTGAAAAGCAAAGAGAAGAACAACAGCTCAAAGGAAAACTCATCACAGGTGATCGGAACGTAAAGTTTCTGGATTACAGACATCCATTTTTTTGGCTGATCCTATTCTGAACACAAACATTGTCCATGACAAAAAAAGCCAAACCCACACATACCCCAAACAACACTGAAGTTATTTTATGACAGATTAAGTGCTATACTTCTTTCAGAACATGACTTGTTAAAGCATTAATCATCTGAACTTGTGATTCAAAAGAAATAACGAAAATTAGTCCATGGTAGTCAGAGGATTTGGAAAGGTATTTTAGGTTTCAATGAAAGAAAACCATCAGATGCATTCATTTTTAACAGTCCCTTTCCAATTCATTTTTCTGCAAGGACAGACATCTGTTCTATCAAACAAGGGGAATTTAAAGACACACCACCCACCCTCCCTGCAAGAAAACTGCAGAAAGGCCAGGAAATTTCCTTCCACAAGATGCAGAGCTTTAGATTAAAAACCAATAGACGACAGCTAAAGGGAACATTTCTGTTCCCACCTTCCCTAAGTCTGATCTCTCCTGCCATCACCAGGCCAACCTACAAGAGGAACTGCACTCAGTGCATTACCTCACTTTCAGCTGATGTTATTTCACTTACACCAGGAAAAAAACAAACCCATGCAAGGCAAAATTAAAAGTCACAGACCAGACACCATCAAAATCCATGTACTTACCAACCTCAGTTCATTACCAGGCCAGCTAATTAGAAATGTTTCATGGAGACATCAATAGTTTTAGCCTGATTTCTGAAGGCTTTTGTTGTTGTGTTTGTTTGGGGTTTTTTTTCAGTTTGGCTAGCTGTTTGATAATATAAGCAACAGGCTAAACAGAATTTCAGTGAAGATGTATGCTTTAATTATAGGAACTTCAAACAAGCCAACTTGGCTTATCTGACAAAAACCTTTTCCAAATTGATTTAGAAAATTATGCCATTGCCTCATTAGTACTACAGTTAAAATGCATCACTTGGGTCAAAAGAAGCACATGTATTGAAAGACTTCCACAAAAACCCAGAGAAAAACATTTTAATTAATGTAATGAATATCTCAAGAGTTCTAGCAAATTGTCTGATACACAAAGGTGGTAAGTAGCAAAATGCTGGCAAGAGAATAACCCTAAAAGGAAGGTGATTTCTTGCTTTTACTGATAAATTCTTTTCCTAACAATTAGGTGAGTTGCTAATCTTGGGTAGTCTTCTAGGGAGAAAGAAACAATTTCCTTCCATATTTCATTCTGTCTGGTTATGAGTTTGATATTTGTTTCATGATTCTGAAAGTTTACATGTTTAAGGGTCTACTTTGAAAGACATTAGGGGAACAATGAGACCATTATGCTTAAAATTGTTAAGATGAGACAATTATATTTGGGTATTCAAGAAACAAAGGCACAAAATCATTACTTTTCATCCTGTGTGCCTAGAATTACTTCAATTGTCTGATTTACAGTTTGAAATTTTGAGAAAAACTCTAAAGAAATAAAAGAAGAAATAAAAGAAGAAAATTTCTAAAGAAGTAAATAGAAGTCTAAAACTGACACAGAAGAAAACAACAAAACATCAGCAGGGTTTTAAAGAGTTATTTCAGACTTCGCAGTCAATCTCAGGAACACTGATGCATCAGTGGTTCAAACCTTGATATTTCCTATGAGATAATGTACAGAAGTACAATTTTCTAGAGTGTAATTGCATAAAGCATTTCTAAAAGAGTAATAGAAGAATTTCAGGTTATCTATCAAATGAAATCTACTGAAAAATAAAATGCATTTGGTTGAAAATGAGGAGATTCTGTCACATTAGGCACCACTGCCCTCTTCAGTCAGGCAGACATCAATTTCATACACTTGTTTAGAGAACTGTGCCTGATAAATTTCCATCAAAATACTGACAAAGATGACCTTTATTTTTACTTTAGGGGACATTTTTCTTGCAATAGCAGGATATCATGCAGCATTTCATTAATCTAATGAAAATACATATTTAGCTGTAATGTTATTTGATTTCACACATGGCTTAGATGCACGTGCACTATGAAGGTAACATATATTCCTTTATATACTTAGCATTTTCATACACATTTATAGGGACTTGAGAGGTGATTTTTCTGTTTGTTTTGGATGGGGTTTTTGTTTGTTTTTTTTTCGTGGAAAAACTGCATCACAGATGGATTTCAGTCACTTCATAGCTGACAGACTACTAAGCAATCACACACCTTCAAAGCAAGATCTCAATACCCTTGCAACAACTGGTAATTGAACATAAAATCTTGTAATAGTATTTAAAAGAAAGAATCTCAGCACATCTTTCACAATATTCCATGACTAGGGTGTAATCATGCATGACTAGCACTGGGAATTTTTTGTTAAGATGAAAAACCACTTTGCAATCAAAATCTCATAGCTGACACTTGAGAGTTTTCAGGTACACTGAGATGAAAAGGTAGCACTGAAAATCCAAACAGTGCAAAAAGAGGTCTGAATGTCAAGAGATTCTTAGTTCAATACTTTTTCTTACTTATATCACATCAGAATTGAATCTTGATCTAAGACAGTACCAATCTTTCACCAGGTAAAATATTGATTTTACCCAACAGAGAGGTCATTTTACTTCTCTGAGCTTCAGTTTCTTTTCTCTGCTTTTGTTAATAAACCAGGAATATGCTGTATTCATTATCATAATTCTGCAATTTCTTTTTCATGTCACCATTTTCAAAGATTGAGAAAATTCACAAAATCACAGAATATCATGAGTTGGACAGGACCCAGAAAGATCATTAAAGTCCAACTCCAGCTATTCAGTTATTATGTAGAAGCATGTCATACTAAGCAGCAACTTCTACACAAGACCCTGAGCAACCTTGAAAGAAATCACTAGAGAAAAAAAAATGTGCACAGTAGCTTATCTCCAGACTTTAGAAAGCACAGTGTCTATCTGCTTAAACTTGCATATGGGAGAAAAAAGGCTTCAAATCAGCTTGCTACAGCCCATTACAGAGAGTTACAACCTCTACTGGCAAACACGGGAAACTTGTCACACTTTCCTTCCATAAATGCAATCACATTTCACTGGCCTTGTGTGGCTTCTCTCAGTTGCAGACAGCAAAGGTCCAGCATCATTAAAACTATCCCCATTCTAAAGCAGATTTTTCTTAATCCAGCTATGTATCTTGAAAAGGTGGCTTGGAACCTGCAGAGGTATTTTGTACTGTGCTGACTGCAAATGTTACTGATTTCCTTACACAACATTGCAGGCTTAGGTACCACCTGAGGAGTTTAGCGTGTGCTGGTTCAGACAGTCCTGCTCAGACTCAGCAGCACCGGGACCCAGCCCTTTTTTGAGGGACTCAGGGACATCCATGGGAAGCCCTTCAGGTACCTCTCAGCCCTGACAATGCTGTTATCTTGGCAAACCCAAGCTGAGTAGCCTTACATATGCATGTGGCACGATGTTCTCAAGTCAAAAGGCCACTCAGACCCTGGGGGAGACAGTGCACAGACACACTGTTGGTTCCAGAGGCAGATGGTTCCAGAATTGCCAACATGGTGTCGTTTGTCATGTCTAAGACCAAAAATGAGCTGTCATGTAGCCTGCTGAGGCAGTTTGATTGTCAACAGCAATGGGGGAAAACTGGTGACCACCCCCCAACCTTTTCTACTTGCAGTCAGCACAAGCTCAGGTGGGGTCTGGTGCTACAGGGAAAGCCTTTAGCCCGTTTAGTTCTCTGTGCCCCTCTTTTCTCAGTGTGGCATCTGCCCAGCAGCTTTCCTGTGGATGCTTCCTTCCTTAACAAGTACAGCAGGCACCTTGCTCCATCTCTTCTGGATTTGACTGGGCTAGGGTTAATTTTTTTTACAGTAGCTGCTGTGGGGCTGTGGTTTGGATCTGTGCTGGAAAGCGTTGAAAACAGGGATGTTTTTGTTCTTGCTGGGCTTGCAAAGAGTCAAAGACATTCCTCCTCCTCCCACTACAGCAGTGGGGGTTAAACCACAACAACACTCTCAGGAATGTTAAGCAACAAGCAAGTAGCTAATTAATGTTAAGCTAAGCCCTATGTGAAAGAAATACTTTTTATTTTGTTTTCATCATAGCTGCATCTGTATTTAATAGATTTAAATCTGCATCTGTCCAGTTTGTTTATCTTCCTTTCTCCCCATCTTCTTTCCAATGACCTGTTCCACAGCTCTGACTCCCCACTGAACACATTTCTGTCCCTACTCTCTCTCCCACCATTTTCTCGACGTAAAATATGAGTAGGACAAGGAAAAAGATCAAATAGAATATGATTCCAAGAGAGCCAACACAGCATTGACATAAGACTGTAAAAAGGAAAATGTTATTCTTTAATGGTTCAACTGAATATCCATTTGTGATGTCTATGACAGAAGAAAGCTAACAGCAGGAGAAAATAAAGCACATCTAACAGATAGATCTAGAGTTATAATTTTAAATTGTAAAAGGACATTATGTGCTTTTGTACTCCCCTTCACACACCTGTGTACACCCTAAAGCAAGCCTTCTGTGTATTTTGGGTACTTGTACAAAGTTCTGGTAGCTTTTTGTATGATAGAAATTGTTTCATAGAAAAGAAAAAAAGAAAAACACACTAAACCTACAGCGAAAATTTTTAAAAACCCTGAAAAAAGTAACACCTACACACTTTTGCCTTTGTGGCTCATCACACTATACCCAGCAGTAACTGTACTCAATAAACACATTTCCAGAAAATTTTTTCAAACAACTTTACAACCTTGGAACTATTCAAAAGTCTGAAGCTTCAGAATTATGTAATTCATTTTTTGAAAAGACAACACACAAAAAAAAAAAAGCTTTTTCTGCCATTATTCTGTCTCTAATAACATTTTAGAAACCAGCAATAAAGTCAGAATTGAGAATCTGAGAGGACAGTAAACTGCTCTTAATCACCAGGTTTTACCTGGATCAATAAAGCAGATCTAGTTAGAATTTCAAACACTGTGTGCATAGTTGTTTCCTTTATAACTAAAACTAAATGCATAGAAGATATTGCTCATGTTTACTTAGCAATGCACAGAGCTGCATAAGCCCACAGGAGACAAATGATAGGGGCAGAGCAGTGGATAACACAGCATCCATTTTGTCTGCCTCCAAGAGTGGCAAAAGGAGCTGTCTCCTAGGGAGCCAACACAAGCCCACATCACAATCTGGAATAGTCACTCCCCTGCTGAAATCCCTTCCACAAAAATCTACAGTCCTTGCACTACAAAAATCATTTGCTCTCATTCTTGAAGGTGCAAATTTAATCTTATAGCAGTCTGGTTCTCTCCTCTCACCACCATGTCTTCTTCACTCATTGCTAAAGTCAGTCTTCCTATAATTAGCAGGAAAAGGAAGGCAAAGACCTATTAAAAGTTTTCACTGTTTGCAAATTTACTTAGAGGTAGATATGTCAGCATTGATAAACAGACTTATAAAATTCCTGTGTTTTTAATAGATCTATTTGATCTACTTGATTGAGACCAAATTTTCAAAGCAGTTAGGTGCATAACTGATTCAAGTAGATGACTAGAGAATTTTCATACATAGAAACAGAATCCCGGGATGATTTGGATTGGGAGGGACATTCAAGCCCACCCAGTTCCCTCCCTGCCATGGGCAGGGACACCTTCCACTGTCCCAGGCTGCTCCAAGCCCCGTCCAGCCTGGCCTTGGACACTTCCAGGGATTCAGGGGCAGCCACAGCTTCTCTGAGCCCCCTGTGCCAGGGCCTCCCCCCCCTCACAGGGACCCCTTCCTTCCCAATATCCCATCTAACCCTGTCCTCTGGCAGTGGGAAGCCATTCCCCCCTGTTCTGTCAGTCCAGGCCCTGGTCCAGAGTCTCTCTCCACCTTTCCTGCAGCCCCTTTAGGCACTGGAAGGGCCTCTAAGCTCTCCCCAGATCCTTCTCTGCTCCAGGTGAGGACCCCCAGCTCTCCCAGCCTGGCTCCAGAGCAGAGGGGCTCCAGCCCTGGGAACATCTCCATGGCCTCCTCTGTATCTGTTCCAGCAGCTCCACATTCCTTCTGATGTTGGAGCTCCAAAGCAACACTGCCACCCACCAGTGGGGTCTCACAAAAGGGGACCAGAGGGGAAGAATCACCTCCCTCAATTTTCAGTGACTCTGCTTTTGATGCAGCCCTGGACACAGGTGACAATACATATTCAGGCAGTGTTTTAAATTAGCCAAAAAAAAAAAATTGATGCTTTTCTGAAAGCCTATTCTCATCCTTTATCTCAAAATATCCTTTTGGGCTATCTTTGTCATTCAGTATTACAGATTCCTATTATCATCTGAAGTCACACTCACTCTGTGATCAATAACTCTTTTTCTAGCACTGCAATGGAAAGCAAGTTTCTTCTGTTCTACAAGTGCACACAAATACCAACATAATTACATACACATGACCAGGAATGACAACAACTTTTCCTCATTAACTAGGGATAAAAATGGGTACACACACACACTATGCAAAAAAAAATCATACTTTTTAAATATTTCTTTGTATCTTCCCTTTTAATTATATTTTCCTTTCAAATTAAGTATCACAACAAAGACTCCTTAGTTCCTATTTATGTTTTTCATTAATAACATAGTGAATACAGTCATACTCAAGTGTCTCTGAGAATGTGTTTATAAAGGCCAGAAGCAGTGTTAGAAATGCCAGGGTTTTAGTAGCCACCAACTGACTGATGATACCAGATTTGGCAAGCACTGCATAGTGAACTAGAAACATTTACTGCACTAACAGGAAAGGTGGAAGGAGTTAGAAGGTAAGAGAAAAGTACTTGTGATCCACCAGGGAGCATTAATGTTGTTTTCAATGACATGACAGTCCTGCAATGCAGCTTGTGACCCTGTGTGCTTTCTGCAAACTGGGCAGAAGTAGCACAGGTTAACAGCAGCTCTTAACAAATGCTGCCTACAGAATTCTGACCTCATCACACACTCGAAGAAAAATCTTTAACCCAAAAGATCAGTGTGACATTTCAACCAGAAAATCTGTTCATAGTGATCACCCAAACTCAACATGTACCTTTCAATTCACCTTCCTGTTTCCTGCTGGCAGCATCAGAAGTAGCTCTACAGTTATACAAAGAGCTGACAATCCTTCCTTTCAGGAAAACAAAAGAAAACACAACTAAATCCAGACAAACATTTACCTCTGTGTCCTTGAAAATACAAAACGTGAAGCCAAGGAAAGATTACAGTGAAGAGCAAGACATTTGTTTAGGAGGGAAAATATATGAAATGTGAAAACTTGTTAACAGTTGCATCAGGAAATTCTTCCTGGCACACAAATGGAACAAAGGCAGCATGTGGTGAATGGATTATCTAGCCCCAGTTTGTCTGTGGGAAGAGAGAAAGAATGTCAATGCTTGAAAAGCTGGCTTCTCAAGAGGTTCATTCACTCCCTCAACAGAGGAAAAACGTACCCAGGGAGGCTGAAGGTTGGCAGGATGGGGTTAAAGGAGATGCTTATGGCTCTCTGATATGTGGTCTGGCACTACTCCCAACACAGTATCCACATAAATATAATCCACATTTTTTGTTGTAACAGTGCAAATTAGCAGTGTTGGAGCTCAGTGCCTGACCATGTTTCTGCAAAACGTGGAAATCTGTTGCAATACTCACCTCAGTGCTCAACCTTCATGTCCAGCTACAAAGCCCCCCAGCTCTGCCAGAGGTTGTTACAGACACAGATCCATTGGTACAACCATATCTGAGTGCAGGCTGGCTACTTTAACTTCTTCCAGCTCACATCCAATTGTAAAGATGTGTCTTAGAATTAGGAGATGCTGACATTGACGGGAAGGGATATTCTATATTGCAATACAGATCACAACCATGCTCCATTTAGAAAGGGATGCAGCAGGACACCAAGAGGGACACTGTAACTAACAGTCATTCCTGGTATAAATGTTAGGCATCACACAAATTAGTTCAGACTGCTGCTAAATGCAAGTTCCACCCACTTTACATGCAAATCTCTCAACACTGGAAGGTTTAAAAGTACATGGCTTACCTCAAAGTATGGACATGATCCATTGCCTTCATGAAATGGCTGCATATATTTGATCATGTACAGACAGACCACTCGGACATCACATGAAGAGCTGAGTTAGAACAAGAGCAGGGCACTTCCTCTGAGACTCCTGTACATCTGTCATCTCCGAAACCCACAAGCAGAAAAGAGCAAAGCAACAGAGGTATAGACTGCTGCTTTTAAAGGCATGCTACAGCCAAAATAAGTCGAAGAATAAGGTCTATTTAGCATTTCTGACATCATCAGTAAGAACAGCAAATGGAGTAATTCACTGAAAGCAGACTGCACATAGCTGGGCCACAGCCAGTGACTGGTGGTGTTGTAGGAACTGACCCACAAATTTGTGGGCATCTATGAAAGACTTTAAATGAACAAAAACAGGCTTTATTTTGTACCCTTCCAAAACTGATGAGATCCCTGCTTAAAAAAGCATTGTCCTTGCTCCCTAACAAAAGCACCAACACTTTGACTCTGCACTATCTTACAGTCATAGCAAGAAAACAAAATTAGGGAACGATGTGCATGCCTGCAAGGCAGCTGGAGGTGCACAGCTGGTACAGACATTACCAAGACATTTTTAAACTACTTACCTTTGGTACACCTGGTAGAGAAGTGTTGCCACAAGGAACTCCAGTTGGGCCAACTGCCTGAGTGGTTGCAAATTCTGGGGAAAATTTTGGCAAACACAGAGGGAAAAGGGGCAGGTTTGTGGCTGGTAGCCAGCTTCATAAGCTGAAGTCAAAAAGAGGAATGAAGTTTGTGTTAACCTTTACTGAACACTGGGTGCAAGGCAAGAGCTGAGCCCACGGCACATTAATATGGACATGAAAGCTCTGTGTTGCAGGGGGTTTTTATTACAGACAAAAACAAGACACAAATTGTTCTTGTAGAAATAAAATTCTATCAGAAATCCATACATTGATCTGCTTAAATCAGAAAAATATTCATCTGCTTTCAATGTGAATAGACAAATAGTTTCAGACCAACAGTTGTCCTTTTCTTAAAAAATGAATTAAACTCTAGGTTGTGTCATTAAAAAATAAAAAGGCAATTAATTTTATTCCCAAAATTATCAGTTATTTTATGCTCTTATCAAAGCAACTTTTATGACTGAAAAATGTTATAGAGAAAAATATGAAAAAAATTGGACCTTTATATATGAATATGTCTGACATTGTGATGTTTTGAAATAGATCTGTTGCCTACATATAATCAATCATCATCAGAGTCTTTGGGAGCCTGGAAACTGCATAAGAAAACTGACATATGTCACAGGGAAAATAAATAATTCTAGAAGTTTCCCCTTGCTCCACTGTAAAATGATTTCTGATCTTGTTTAAAATTAATAAGCATAAAACCCCAAAATATTAAGGTGTTTTAAGATCCAGAGCTGAAGAGCACAACCCTATTTAAATCTGTCACTATGCAGAAATAAAAAAGCTATCTCCTAACGAGAGGAGGGATTATTAGCTCAAGCACTACACCTGGCTAACAAACACAATTCTCAGACCAAACTGTGCCATGGAGACACAAACCCTTGATTGAGGCTCACTCAAGAACTGCTACAGAACTCCACTACAGAACTAATAACCAAGGAAAATCTGATTTTAGGGTCGCAGGTAGGCAAAGGGTACTTTCCAGCAAGTTAGTCACGTTTAAGTTGTTTATATTTTTGTTCCACTTGCCTTTCTCTCAAGCAAACACTGAGCACTACAAAAGCCTGGGGGCCAATGGTGAGCTCTTCCATGACTCTTGCAGGAACACAGACCTGCAAGGGGTGAGGTAAGGTCCTATTTGCTGCAGAAATCACAGCATCCTGAAAAGGATCAGCAGTTTTATAGCCAGTCAGGAGGGACAAAGCAATGAGTCACTGCTCCATAAATCACAGGATCAAGGAAGACAGAGGGCAGCAGTTTCACAGGCCACCTAAGGCACCTCTTTGCCCAAGAGCAGGGAAAATGACATGAATTCTCATACAAAACTTGTTTAACATGTTCTTAGCATTTCTTACACTTGTTACAACAGAAGGCCTGCAGTTAGATGGCACCCTGAATGATCTCTCTTCAGAGATCTTTTTCATTCCAAAGTGGTGACAAAACAAAAGGTTATGAGAGGTTGCAGGAAAAAAAAAAAAAAAGACTGCAAAGGAATGAAGCCAGAACAATTTCAAGTTTCCTGGTTTCTTTGTTTTATTTCTAATGCTTCCCAACTTCGATTTTTCTCTTATGTTCTTGTGAGGCCCTGGTTTGGGATGTCGAAGAACAGTACTAGTCAAACTAGGGCAACCAGAGATGCTGAGAGCTGAAAAGTATTCAGGTGATTTAAGTTTAATGATTGATTGGGTGGTTTAGCAACCTGAATATATATGGTGCATGAAAAAGTTAGATCCTTGTTAAAGTGGTCCAAACCAAACCCTTTGTGTCTTCACGCAGAGCTCCACATTGGTTTAGTTGTGATCTTATCTGTGGTGCAAACTCTGCTTGGTTTTAATCCTCAGACTCTTCACCTGTAACAGCCATCACCCCTTCACCCCTTCAGAACAGAGAATTATCCTGCTTGCCTTCCTCCCTCCAGCGCTGCCCCAAGGTCATCCTCAATAGCACGGCAGCATGGAAGAGAACTGATGCCTTGAAAGGCTACCTAGAAACAGAGACTAGACAGGAGTAAGGGAATAAAAGTGGGTATTTATTCAAAAGGCCTTCAAAGGTTCACCCTGGGAAGCCAAGGGCTCCAGGCTGGGACCAAAGATGGACCCCAAAATGGACAATGAGTCACGAGTTCTCCACACCTTTATAGGTTTGGTCCATTTGCATATCAGCATAAATTCACAAATTAAAACTTGGCAATTTCCCCCAGCTCCCTTAGCTCGCTCCCCCTGCCCCCTTTAGAAGCTGGGCCTGGGCAGTCTGAGTTTCCTTGAAGAGCAAGCCCAGAGAGGCCCTGCTCTGTCTATCTTAGCATGAGAGAACAGCAGCTAACAGGCTATGAAGCATCTCAGAGTTACACATTAGGCAATACAGAATTCTAAAAATATAAGGGTTTAAACCTAAGCCATCAGAACCGATCCCAGCTTCTGGTCCCAGGTAAGTTCATCAGAAAGGAAGGAGAAAGACAACAAACATCTTCAGAGAAATGAACCTCTGTAGACAAAGGTTCTCTGTGCACATGAGTAGAAGAAACTAGATTATTGTTTAGGACAAGGATTAATTGTCATTGTTTCAAGCAGACAGAGAATATCTTTCTGAAAAGAAAATAAAGCTGGGGCTGGAGTGTGAAATCTCTCCAGATAATTACAATTGTTGTATATGTAATATTGCCCCTCTCTGAGTATCACTGTGCTTAGCAGGGACAAGTTTCTGTGATTCAGTGCATGACTTACAGTGATGCCAAGGAAGCACTCTCTGCAAAGCAACATTCACTTATTTCCCAGCAAACTCATTTAAGCTCCATAAAATGTGCATCCACTTCTCCCTTTGCAGGGGGAAAGGATGAAATATTTAGACTGATTTCCAAAGCCATTGCTTTTCCTTCCTCCCTCCTTTTCTCCCAGTGCAGCTGATGAAATAGCATCATTCCTGGCCACGTCTCACTCACCAAAGCGTTAAATAAAATCACAAAGCCAACCTGCTCATACCATGAAACAAAACATAATGCAGATGTCATGCACGTGGCTTATCTCACCGAGGCAATGTTGCCCAAGCAGATACCACCAGTCACACACCAGAGGAATGCATTTCCAAGATACTGCCTGAGCTGTTTAGTATCGCCATCTCTTCCTCAGCCATCCAGGTAAGTAAACAGACATGCCTCAAAATCACACCTTTTCAAGGATCAGAAATTAAACTGATCAACAATCCTACTGGCTGCCTGTCCCACTGACAGGGGATCAAGGATTTCACCTCAAATCTTTATGCTCTGTAATATGTGAAGTACATTTTTAATGTTAGCTTACTACTCTTAATTCGTTTGGCAATTAGCAGTATGGCACTATGTTATGCTTGCCCACAGGAAGTTACTGATAGAAATTAAGGAAATCAATCTGTAATTAATATTGGAAAGCCATGGAATTATAACTCTAGAATGAGGTCCTACAGACCTTTCAGAAAATGAGGGTTTGGGGTAAGATCTTGCCAGTAGTGGCAAAATTATCATCAGTTCTCATCACAAATGGGTCCAGGACTTGCAGCCTTTTCCAGTCTGTTTTTCTCTGATACTTGCTGATAGAATTACTTTACAAAAAAAAAAAAATAAGGTAAAAGGAAGTGTAATAATTATTTATTATCTCTACACTTGCAATCAATTTTCATCCCTTAATCTGTCAAAATTCCCTTGGTGTCAGTAAAATGTTTTGAAGGTTCAGACTCCTAAACTAAGGCATCCTCAGAAATTTGCCCTGCATATGTTAGAGAAGTTATCAATCAGCTCCAAATTTCTGTGAGCATTTTGCAGACAACCTGACAGGATTTCTTTCCCCACTTCAGGAAACAAACAAACAAACAAAAAGCAAACCAAACAAAACCTTTGCTGCATTTGTGAAGCCAAGAGCCATTTCAGATTGCAGACCTTGCAGAGTATACCAGATCTCACTGCCAGTCTATGTTGTAGCAAATAAATTAGTGAAATCCTTAATGACCTCACAGATCTGCTATGCCTTTAGACCAGTTTATGCACAAGCATTGCTTTAATCAGTGTATGACAATGGACAATGTCATACTTGACACCAAAAGTAAGAATGTCAGTAGCACACACTCTTGAGAAAGAAAACATCCATAAGGATATGACAAAACATGGGGATACTTCTCCATGCCTGTAATTTTTGTCACATCTTTTAAAGCAGATTATTTGTGTCATGAGGCAATTAGATTCACATACCAACAGTTTTAATGTCTTCCTTTCAGCCCAAGTAATTTGGCTTTTTCTATTTTCTCATTTTTCTTGCCTTCTTCAAGAAAGGCTTCCTCCTTTTCATGCTGTGCCAGATCTCATTTTCTTGTCTTTTGTTTATTTTTTAATTCACTCAAACTTCATTTCCAGAAGCAAAAAGCCAGTCAAATGTATATTATCAATGCCATGCTAAGACACCAAAGCTGGTCTGTAAAACATAAAGACTTAAACATAGCCCTGATGGTGAAAATAGTTAAACCATAAATAAAATGGAGCATCAGTTCAATAAATTAGCAAAAAAGGACCCATTACAGTTATAAAATTGCAAAGCCTAATTTATTTAACACAGAATCAGTCGAACCAGTTGGAGATGTCATTTACAAGCTCCTCAAGTGTCCAACATCTTTCGTTGAAATCTAGCTTCACTGAAATGTAAATCCACATGAAATAAAAAGGTAAAAAGAAGGGCAATAATTATTTGTTATCTTTTTCCTCTGTCCTTGCTGTTAATTGAATTTCCTCTGGCTAAGGCTAAGAAAAACAGGCTGGAAATATCAATTTAATTGCATTTAATTTTATTGAGAACTGTAAAATGTAAATGCAAAACAAACCAAAAATCCCCCAAGCTACAAATAAGGATTTGGGCAATTAAGGATAGTTGGTGACAGTACCTTCTCCACTGCCTCCAATATTAATTTCTTCTCCATTGTAAGAATTTTATTTGTATTACCTCTCACACCCTGACAGCTCCCTCCCCTACCCTCCTGATATAAAAGCTGAGATATAAAACAAAATTAAAGTAGGGTAAAATGACCAAGATATTTCTCCACCATTTCCCAGCTTAGTACATGCTTGGGAAACAGTCAGGACCATGAATATTTTTCTCCCAACACACCTCTTTCTGTACTTTCCTCATTTAGTCAATCTGATCTATCTTCTAGTCTTTAGAGAAACTCATACCTTTTTTAACCCTTAATTAATCCCCAAAAAACCAACTAACATTGATAGCACCTGCTGATTATAGGTAAAAATATCACAATAGTAAATCCAGGGTATTCTGCTCTGAAATAAAATGTAGACATGCAACAAAAAATCACTAAGGTATCTAAGGAATACACATTTGTAATTTTATAGCAGTGCTATGGAATATTTTTACAATGGATTAAATTTATAAAATTCATTCTGTACTGACACTGGGCACGACTGAAATCAGCCTGGCTTCATTCTCTTTACACCTTTCTTCAGGTATTTGTGCACATACAGGAGTTTCCCCCTGGACCTTCTCTTCAGCAGGCTAAGCCACCCCAGCTCTCTCAGCCCTTCCTCATAACAGAGATGCTCCAGTCCCATCATCATCAGGGCCTTTTGTTGGACATGCACCCAGCATGTCCCCTTCTGTCTTACACATACCTCACAAAATTTCAAACCGATTTTTTAAAATTTTTTATGTCCTTACCCTACCACCCATTATTTTGCACCCATTTTCAGAAATAGAACCTAGGAATAACTTACTAAATTTACTTCAAAACTAAAAATATTTCAGTAGCCAAACAAGAAAATATTTGGATTATATTATTCTGCATAACTACACACATAACATGAATAAATCTAAATACAAAAATCAACTCAACTTTATGTACAGTGCTGCCTTCTCTGCATGTTGGGAGTGAGTAAAGATAATAACTGCTGTCCATCCAGATGGCCAAACACATCTCACACTGGCTGAGGCACGTTTTGATTTGGACATGAAAGAGCATTCACACATATTGAACCTCCCAGCACTGAGCTTTTCTCATCACCCCAGAAGAGCAAAAACTCTGCTTCCTCCCCTGGAAATGTCTATTCTTTCAACACACCACAGCAAAAATGATCCTCTAATCTCAAGCCTACTTGTAACAGCTTCAAAAAGGAGTCTCCTGCCAATGGATGAGAAAAGAGAATATTAGGCAAGTGGTGTATTTTGACTAAATTGTTGAAAATTTTGCAGTTGCATGGGTCAGTCAGGCACAAGCTGAAGACACTCATGTCAGCAGTCATGAACATGGCTTGCAGCCAGAGCACCACTCAGCTGTACCACTTGAACAGTCAGTAGCAAGATTCTCTCTTTCATCTTGCAATTTAAATGTGCTTTTGGGATGCTTATTCTGTATCATTTGCAAACAACTGCAACAAAAAGCATACACACAGCAGTGGTGTACCTATATACACATAGGTATCAAAATGAGAAGGAAAAGAACAGTCTAATTAAACTGCAGAAAAGCCACTTCAAAATCCCAGTGTGGCAGATTATGCATAAATTTAGGAATTCCTTGTGATTACGGCAGTACGTGCTCATTAGGCAACATTCAAAACAGCTTACATGCAAGATTGCTGGCAAGCAGAGCAGCTGAAGAATACAAATGGCAATTACCTTCAAGCTCCAGTTTTTTCTTAGGAAAAGCAACCTCTATTTTCAAGCAAAACTGAAGGAATGTCCAAGTGCTTTTGTGTAATTATCAATTACATTTAAGTGGACATGTACTATCACCTAGTTGTGAAAGAAGAATTTGGATGAATACTATCAAGTTCAGAAGTACCTGGGTGTATAGAAAGACAATTTCATAGAAGCACAGACTGTTTTGGCTTGAAAGGGACATTCAAGCCCATCTTGTTCCACTCCTTGCAACAGGCAGGGGCACCTTCCACTATCCCAGTGCTCGAAGTCCCATCCAACCTGGCCTTGGACATTGTCAGGGATGGGGCAGCCACAGCTTCTCTGGGCACCCTGGGCCAGGGCCTCACCACCCTGCCAGGGAACAATTCCTGCCCAGTATCCCATCTCACCCTGCCCTCTGGCAATGGGAAACCATTCCCTGTGCCCTGTCCCTCTGGAAGGCCACAGTGAGGTCACCCCAGAGCTTCTCCTCTGCAGGCTGAACCCTCCCAGCTCTGCCAGCCTTCCCTCCCAGCAGAGCTGCTCCATCCCTCTGAGCATCCTGGAGCCTCCTCTGGCCTGGCTGCAGCAGCTCCAGCTCCTCCCTGTGCTGGGCCCAGGGCTGGGGCAGCTCTGCAGGTGGGGTCTCAGCTGAGCACAGGGGCAGAGGGGCAGAATCCCCCCTGCCCGGCTGCCCACGCTGGGTCTCAGCCCAGCACAGGGGTTTGGGGTCCCGGCTCTCACCCACAGCACCCCCAGAGCTTCTCCCAGGGATGCTATCCCTTCTCTGCCCAGCCTGGATTTGTGCTTGGGTTTGCCCCAACATACCTATTTGGTATTGTTGAATGTTATATGCACATATCAGTTGCAATTTCTATGTTACCGCAGGTAGAAAGTGTAACTCAGAGCCTTTAACAGCGGTCTCATGTCCTGAGAAAAGCAGCAAGCAGCTTGGCTTCACCCAGTCTCTGTTGAACAAAGTCGAGCCTGCATCAAAGCTCCCGCAGAATCTTGGCTCAGTTCACGCACAGCGGTTTAATTTAAGCAGGGAAGTAAAGAGACAAGAAAGGGTTCTTTTCCGCTTATTGCCAGCAAGGTTTTATTACTGGAGCATGGGGGGGTGTGGTAAAGACGGCCTAAATGGAGGTCAGGGGCGTCTGTTATAGGAGGAGCAGGAAGGGCACTTGGGACAGAGTCAATCACTGCAGAGGATTACAATGACTGACAGGGGCACCGCCCAGCCCCTCGGCTGTCCGCACTGGCACAGGAACCAGTGAGCTGCCCTTTCGGGCGGGGACGGCCCCTGTCGCCCTTGTAGGGGGTGACCCGGGGTTTGCCACTCCCGGCTGCATCGTGCGGGGAGGGGGAGAAAGGATCGGCCCCCGCGGCTCCAGCACAGCGGGGCCGGGCCTGGTCGTCCGCCACGCCCAGAGGCACCGCAACACTATGTAATTATCACTACACTCCTATTAAAAAGATACCATTTGTAACAAAATCATGCAGAGGATTTTTCTGACATAATTGAAACTGTTGCTTTGCAGCTCAAACCATGTTTTTTGAACACCTGAAGAATGAAATGGCTAAAGTTTACACCTAAACTAGCCCCATGGCCACTGTCATGGGCTGAGAGACATTTTTTATCACTTTCATGCTTACACTTACACACTTACAGCTACATATCACATGTTTTATCACATGTGCATGGTTGGCCTAATCCACTCTGTCACTTTTCACTTCCTTCCTCCTTTGGAGTTGTGGGGAACCAGATTACCACATTTTGTATTTTTAACTCTCTGCCTAAATTTAAAATTATTAAAGAACATTTTGGATGTGGGAAACCACACACTGTGCTGGTTATTGTTTTTAAACTACCTAATTTCAGAAAAGACTATGACATTAGCAGAGAACTTAGGTTTATTCTGAGAGTAGTCTACAGTATCTTCTAAATATATAAATTTATTTAACTATAAAATTCCAGTTCATGAAGCACTGTCATGACAGTTTTTTCCCCATTGAACTCCAAAAAGTTTACATAGGGCATGATGCCACTTATGGATGGTACTATGTAAAAGCACACCATTTTGAGAGAAAAATTTTTATGGTAGTAAAGAATATCAGAAACTAGATACAAAACTATAAAACATAGATTTACAATTAAAGAAAATATTATGAAGTAGAGTCTTACGGTGGTCAGTACAAGATCCCTAAAAAAGATGGAGAAAAAAAGCAATATTTACCCCGTACCATATGATGTACAAAGACAGGTATGTGTATACTCAGAAAATCAACAGGAAAATAAGCATCAGTGGGAGGGAAGAGCACAAATTCTTTCATTTAAACCCTCTAAAGGAACTCCTAGCCAAATTATGGTGATAAGTAAAACCTTTCTCACTAATCAATAGATCTTTTTCTCACTGATTTCACTGCAATCAGGTTTTGACCTCTGAAATGAAACACCATGAACTCTCTCATGTGCTGTCCCTTTGCCTCCCCTTTAAATGAAAAAATGCCTACATATATGATGCTGATGAAATGGCTGAAGATCAGATATCCTAAGGACCTTATGGAAAAAACAATAAAAACTGCATTAAATTTCTTAGTAAGTTTTTTATTAAAAAATCCAGCTTTTTAAAAGACTAATCTTTCTTTCTTTCCATCCATAAACTTATGAGACAGGCTACTTTGGTTCCAGGGTTAATTGGCTACTTGGATATGCATAGAGCAAATTCCCAACACCCTCAGAAATAAGAGAATGACAGTATCTAGTTTCTTTCATACTGATCTGTATTCAGAAATAAAGAGAAGGAAACAATACACAATAATTTATTTTTATGAATGTCAGGAATGACGGTGCACTTTAATTTTGTATCTGTCTCAAATTATATCTGAGACAAATATTTCATTTTAAGAGTCTTGTTAAATGTTTTCAGAGGCCTTGTTTTATGTGTTCATGAAATAACTCACCATTTTTTAGTGTTCAGGAATGGTAATTGCTGTAAATCTTGTAAATTAGCATGAGTAGTACCAGCAAGATACTCTGTTAAAATTAATCTACATTGTTGCTGGAATATTTATTAGGTATTAAAATATTTAAAGGAAACCTACAACTACTACAATTCAAATTACATTTCACCTAAGAAAGCCTTTCTCACAGTACTTAGTATTAGTGTTTTGTCACTGTTTAAGAAAGCATCTAATCCAACTACTATCGTGAGTGGAAAGATTTCTTTTCATTAGATGGGCTGAATGAAACCATTCTATTAACTGGATATTCCCTATCGTGTTTTATCAGTTTGCACAAGTAAATTGCACTGCTCATTGTAGTAATTGACATTTTCAACATTTGCACACACAATAGAAATGTTAGCACCATTTATAAGCTAGTTAGCTCTTGATGGATTGGTGACCTTCAGAGGTCCTTCAGCATGGATTTTCTCAGGCTGCTGCTGCAGCAGCTGGAGAGATCACCTCACACATTTTCTCATGATGATCACCTACTTTCCAGCACCCCTTTTGTGTCAGCATCTCCTAACTGGTTCCAGTCCAACTGAGGTAGCTGACAACTACTATTTAAATTTTTAACATTCACCTCACTCATTCCTCACTCCCTCCCTCGACTCTCTTAAAGCTCATTTGTATTCCCTGCTCCAGCTGATGGAGACTGGAGTCAAGGTTTTCTGCTGGTGCTGCACAGATCGTAGACCAATTCCTTCACATGTTAAAAGATATATAAAGATAGACATATATATAAAGATATATAAATCCACAAACTGGATTCTTCCTCCTTTATGAGAAAGTGCCTTGAGAAAAGAGCTCCACATACAGATCTGATCTCTTCTGTTAGTCCTCCAAATAAATACATAGCCTAGGAGAAGAGGGCAGAAACTAAAACAATTTGGCTTGGTGCAAAGGAAATTATTAACATAACAGATATTAATCTGTGGCTCTTACCCTGTTCCTATTTGCAGTTGGTTTAGGAGCAAAACCTACTGAAAACTGTTGACTAAAGATAAGTCAAGTAACAAATGTTCATTTCTAAAATGGGTAACAATTCAAACTCAGCTCACAAAGAAAGATAAAATGAAGTCTTCACATCTTTTCAGTGGTAAAAAGATAAGAATTTTGCAGACATAAGATAATCACATTGTCCATCTTTTATGGAAGGACAAAAACGTGTATTTTTAAGAGACAACATACCATTGAACAAGATGTTTCACTTTAAATTATTTGTACAATTCTTACAGTTTTCATATTTGATTAAAAAGAAAAAACAGACAACAAAAAATAACAAAAACAACCAACACGACAAAAACTCCAAACAAAAACTAAACTGAGAGTGTTGCTGCTGTCATACATTTATCACTACTTCACATGGAATAACAGCTGCCAAAATTGTCTGCCATAACCTGCCATGATCCACAGGGTGATCCACAGGATATTTCTACATGCCCTGTAGGCACTGACGGTCCTGGTGGAAGTCTGTTCTCTCCTGGCTGATGTGCCTGGGAAGCACAGACATTCCTACAGGCCTTAAAAGCAACTCATCTTCAAGTAAAACAAAACTCAGCCAAGCTAGAGGTGTTCCTGTCATGTAACATTCATTTTTCATTTCTTCCCTTGAAAGGTAAAAAGAGGGCACAGAGTCACCGATTTTGAGATTCTCTGCTACCTAAAACATTGATGCATAATTTCATTTCAAACAATAAAAGACACCAGTGGGAAAGTCTGGGTGAGATATTTCAAACATTTTTCCAGGAAATTCCTCTAGCTCCAATTTCAGAAAATCAATGCCTTCTTGCAAAGAAAGATTCTGACAGGAAATATCCAAGTTGCTTTCCTAGCTGGTTATGTTTTCATAGCTGTATCCAAACACAGTGTATATATACAGTATCCACACATGTTTATATCCACACCCAGCAGCATCTAATTTATCATTCCCTCACACATAAATGTAAGATGTTCCTTTTGTTTTCTCATACTTCCTGATCTATCTTTTGGATTTATTCATAACATTCCCATGCCCCTAATCACAACTGCCCTACTAGCACCACACTGAGGCTGAAGCCAAGTGAGGCAGGCTCAGCACCAGGCTCAGAAGCAGGAAAAAAAAAACATTTCTTTCCAATTTTCGGGGGAAAAGCATTCTGCAGCAGGGACATGGATTCCTGACCTACACAAAACATGCAGGGCTTGGAGCAAATTCATAGAAGGAGCAGTAAGAAACTTAAAACTGCAGTTGAGCGAAGCAGCACACCAAGCACTGCCCAGCTTCCTTACATACGGCAAGTTGGGAAAATACTTTACAGGTTATTCCTCCCCTGATAGGTTTATTCCAATATATAAGTCTGTGAATAAAGGATGGCCAATTCCAGGGCTCAAACTAAACTAGAGTCTCAGACATTGCCCTGGAACTACCAAGGAGAATGTATAGAGTCAAATTTCAGAACAATCCTGGTCCTACTAAAATCAACACAAATTTGTTATATTTAAAGCTTTTGGTAGTTGTAAGTTTTAGATCAATTCAGTGAGCTCTAACTCTCTATGTAGCATTGCACAAAGACTCTACACTTCCTAGTATTCATCACATTTTCCTGTAGCACAACGTTCTGAGACAAGAAGATTACAAAAACAAAATATTCCACGTTAAGAAAAACATTGTTTCATGTTCATTAATTCTGTGTGCCACTGTAGTGACAATCCACGTGGTGAACAGCAGAACTTGTGGTAACTACAGTCACATGTCAACACCACCTCATGAATCACCTGCCCCTTTGGAAATTATAATGGTAAGGTGCTTACACTAAATAACCAGGACTTGGCTTTGTTTTCAGACTATCATGACCACCAAAAAACCTGCTAATAAGCCCTTGCACCATACCAAACCTGACTTGTAAGTCCTCTGTTTACATGCACACAGACAAAGGATTGACTTTTCCTCCTCCTCCAGAATGAGATTAGAAACAAGAAAAATTCATTTTCTTCTGATATGCTGTCATTTCAGTCTCCTGTCTGTAGGCAAATAGAGATAGTCAGCAACCATGACATACTGCATAGAAAAACTGTCATGGGATTTAAAAATTTATTTATTTACAATTTCTCTAGAAAAGACAATCATTAAAATAGATTGTTGAGAGCAGTTTTTACTTAGAGGAAGGACTAATACATATTAGGAATAACACAGAAAGGCACCAAACATCAGCATAACCCTCCCTGCACCTGTGTTTTCTGTAGAATTCCCATGGACAAATGCTGGATAATCTCTGTGACACTCATTTTGAGACCTGACAAGACTCTCTCCAAAGACCACACAGCTACAGGCACAAGACCAAGGAAAACATTACCCTCATTTTTCTTGTTGACCAAAGAGAATAAATTAGTACAGACAGGAGCTGCTGCTGACCCCTTCAGATCTAAATCACAGATTACATTCAGATTTGAACTTTGTCTCACCAACTCATCTTTCTTTGCCTGCCATAAATTCAAGTGCAAACTGAAAAATTGCCCCGTAGTTTTGCTTTATGTGGAATGAACAAGACTCTCAAACAAAACCTCCTAAGCCTGAAGCCACTGTGGGACTCCTGAGCCAGTGACTTAAAACTCACTTTAAAGAACAGGGCTCTATAATCTTTTTTGGCGATCAGCTGATTGAACCCAGGCCTAGCTCTCAGAGAATAGTTGTCTAATCTTGGTTACAACTTATGAAAAAAAAACAAAAACAAAATAAAACCCTCACTAAATTGTCATAAAATGCTTTCAGAAAGTCCATAAAATAAATTAGGAAGGTAAAATTGTAGAGAATGTTAGGAGGATTGTTAAGAACAATAAACAGAGAGAGATTTCAAAAGAACAAGGACTTGCACAAAAATACTCTTGTCAAAAAAATCCAGTAATTAAGACCTAAAAACTATCTTAAGTATACATTATGATAATCACAGGTATGATGTTGACATGTATGATATATGATGTATCACATCACCAACACAAGTATGCCTCTGCAAAAGATCCAGGACGAAAACTTACTTTTTTATGTATTTTACTGGAAGAGGAGAATGACAGATGTGAAAACATATTTATCCTCTCAACAAATATAATAGTCTCAGTAGGAGGCAAAAGAATAAACATGACACATGGCACAGTAAATACCAACTGAAAGTGTTTATTTTATTGTCACTTCTAATTCCAGGAGATTTAACAGATATTTCCTTGTAACATTCACATGCCCTTTGGAGACAATGATGACAGAATCTCTTCCTTTTATTTAGATACCAAATCAGATGTATCAGCTGGAAACATCCCAGTTTAGGATGCACTTCAGCACATACTGAAGCACCATCCAGTACCATGCCTCTGTACCCCAAGGAGCCTTGCTGAATCCACTAAGGAACGGCAGCACAGAACACAGGCTGATGCTGTTGATCTCATGGATATGTCATCCAATCCCCCATATCTTCATTCACTAGTTCCTTTCTCATCCCAAATATCCTTCCTTGATGTATTTGCTTCCAGCCCCAGCCCTCTGCTTCCTCCCAACTTTCTCTCCAAGGTTACTGTCCATGCATCGAGTACTGAAGACATGGAACTGCAGTTTAAGGCAATCCCATAAAACATCAACAGATGAAATGGCCTAAAGGGATCTGCCAAGAAAGCCTAGAAGGAGACCTCAGATTTTGGGAAAGAGAATAGGTATCAGCCTTTTGGCTCTTGTCATATGACCTGAAAGTATTTTCCATAGGAAAGAAATCTCAGAAATACAAACAGAAGCAAGAACCAGGATGAAGTTGTGGCATGTACTCTCAGTCTAGCGTTCTCATCCTACATGTGCAATTCTCACACTTCAGACATAATCTGGGAGAAAGTGCTATTGCTGAGAAAAATTTTGTATCAGAAGTTGATGCCTGACATTATTCATGTAAGTAAAAGCTGTGCCAGACCTGAGTTTCTTAGGAAAACTTTGTGTCTCTGCTCCATATTCCTACAGTCTGCCCCTGAATTCTCACTCTCAGAGTTGAACCTTCAAGCACATTTCCACCCATGCACGATATTTATCTGAAAAACTGTTAGAAAAAGGTTTGCAAGTAGTATTCAAGCAAGGCTCAGCAACTCAGTCATGTGCTTGTCCTTCCACAGCAAAAGCATCACCCACTGCAGAAACTGATGTCCCAGCTGCCTGGGCCCTGCTCCCCACACTGAGGAGCCGTAAGATTTACCTGGATTTAACTGTGCTATGTGGTACCAGAACATCAGTAACAGCTCAGTACAATGGGCCACCCACCTGCTTTCTGTGCAATTTTAAATCAGAATTAAACGTTCAGAATCTTAATTTCTGATCAAGACAAGCAGTAAACAACCTTTGATTCAATCCAAGTATCTTTAGGCAAATGACATTTTTGTCTTTCACATCTCCAGTACTTCAGCCCAGTTATTTTCAGAGACAAGAATCACTTGCTCTACAACAAAGTGACACTCTTGAGCTGGATTAAACATGCTCTTTCTTGCAAAGTTAGCTATTTTTACACTTGAATAGTCAAAGTAAAAATTGGCAGTATCATACAGCTCTAGTCAGGAGTCAAGTTTCCAACTGTGAAATGAAATTCTGTGAAGCAATTGAGTATGTACAGTAGAAAAAAAATCCACTGCTATCCCCATGTCTAGTTGATAATAAATTCCTTTTATAAAATGTATTGAATTGCCATTTATAAAATGAACTATTTTAAAGGAGAGAGCTGGGTCCCAATGACAAGCTGCTGAAGTTATCAAATTCTTCAGAGAAGCTTTTGCACACATCTCTTCAAGACACAGAACAAGACAAAGACAAGACATGGAAAAAAAGATAACCTTTTGAGCAAAAGACATTGTTCAAGGTATTTGATAAATACATCAAACGTCTGACAAAGTTTGGAGCCATGGAGGATCGAAAACGGCAGTAAGTCCACCTAATACAAATTCCAGAGTGTGTTTCTTCAGACATTTAAGAGGATTTTTTTAATCTCAGGAGAAAACACTAAAGTGATAACAAAGATTTTTCAAAATATTCACATAAAGTTCTGAGTAAGGGTTTTGTCATTCCTCTGTCAGGTGACATGAGAGGAGCCAAAGGGAGTGCAAAGAGAGTCAAGTTCATGAATTGCAAGGTAAGCGGGGCAAATTTAAATTTTCCTAACACAGGCTGGCTATTTCAGGACATTATACCACAGCCCTCCACTACCAAAACCTTGCCACATAAACCTGATACGGCAGGAAACTCTCTCATGGTGCCTCAGAGGGGACAAAACAAACAGCATTGGTCAGTAAAAATTTTAGGTGGAGGAGCAGAACACACACAGAGAACATTCCAGCATAGGAACCTGCACAGTATCAAAATCCAGCTTATGTTCCATGAAAATAGTTAGATACATCACAGAAGTAGATTCACCGCCAAAAGATGTGGCAAATGACTGCATGAGATTCCCATCAAGAAAAATACTGGTGACTCAGCTCCTGGGCTGTATTGCAGTTTGCAGCTTGGCACAAACTTTGTAGTGCATACTTAGTAACCTATAGTAAAGCAACAGCTGAAAACATTTTGAAAGTGCCACTCTACCGAATTATCTTCTGGTTAGCTCACAATGGAAAGTGTATCACTGAGTATTTCCACCCACTCATTCACTTGACTGGTAAGACTTGACTCCCTACTTTCTAGCACAGTGACCTTTCTCAGTGCTTGTAATGAAGATGATGTGAGTCATCATCACTGTCACTTCATTTTGAGTTCATACTTAAAGTGAGTGAGTCAGTACAGGCTGAATCACACAGAAAACTCAAAACCAAGCCCAAGACTCAGTTCACTGTCCCTTCAGCGTGGCTGACTGCTGACCACACAGCCAGTTCTTACACAAAAGCATCTGTGCTTTGGAAGATATTAGCTCTTTGTTGACCTCATAAACAAAGGTGATAATGTTGATACACATGAATATAAACCAGAGGCCACCAGCATATTTCACATTTAAATGCCCAACAGTTCATATTTCATGATAATGATCAGGATATGTGAGACATTCAATTTAACCAGCATATTATAAAAACATTCTGAAAAACTAAGTTTAGAGGAGAAATCAGTGAACAGGTCACTGAGGAAATGACAGGCTCATGAGTAAAAAATTAGCTGGACTGAACTGGAATGATTCAAAATATGGTAAGAAATATGCATGGTTTCTTGTGATATATTTACAGGAGAGTGAAATACTCCCCCAGTTCCCTCAGGACCCATGGGTACATCTCATCAGGTCCCATGAACTCATGTAGTTTCAGGTACTTACAGGAACTTCAGAAGTTCCAGCTGAGAACTAAGATAATAAATCATTTTTATATCCTCACTGATGTCAAAATTAAAATTACACAATTTCACCTCCTGTCAACACTGGTATGTACCTGTGGTACCTCAGAAGGGATTGTAAAAACACCAGTTATTGTTCTTTCATCATGGTTAGTCAGAAGTAACCACACTGGCAGGCATCCTTATTGTAAAAGACACACTTAAAAGCAGTTGTCACAAGTGAATTCATAGTCTGACAACATATAAACAAGAAAAATTAGAGCAAGACTTGCTTAGCAGCTAAACAATTTACTGAAATTAGAGAGAGAAAGCAACAATAGAGAGCTATTGCTTATGGCCAACTACAAGCTGCTGAAAACACCAGTCCAGAAAGTGTACTGTGAAAGTCCTTCAAACAATGGCAAACAGAGGTGTAATTACACTGTTCCAGTAAGTTACAGAGGAATGCAAATTGACCTGCCACGGTTAACAGTTATTTTTTGCATATAAAGAACCTTCCTGCTTCCACTTTTATTTCTCTCCAACTGCTGTGTTTCTTTTGACTTGCAGTCTCCTCACAGAAACACTGAGCACTGGGGATTGATCACCCAGAGCACGCCTACCAGGACTGAAAAACACAAACACCACACGAGGCAAATGCTCCTCAATTTTTGGTTCTTATTCTTGGTCACCTCTTTTCAGGGAAGTTACAGAAACTTGGTATCTTAGCATACCTCTCTACCATATACAGAGGAGGACACATCTACATAAATAAGCCCTTTTCAATTCATTGTTCATCAGCTGCTTCATTTGGTAGTTTGAGTGCAATCTGGTCTTGCAACTGGTGAAAAAAAATAAAATACAAAACAAAAGCAAGCAAACAAACAAACCAAAACAAAACAAAAATAAACAAACCACAAACAAACCAAACCAAACCAAAATAAAAAACAAAAAACCCACAAACACGGATAGGTTAAAGACCTCCTTCAAAACTCAACAGCATTTATGGGTTAGCCCAGTGTATCACAAATTTTAGCCCACTGTAAATTATGTATTTCTCTAAGAAATGTTCACAATACCTGCCATGGCTGTGGAAGCAGCTAATACCCTGCTGACAACACTGATCTTAGAAAATTGAGTTCTACCCTTCAGCATTTCTTTCCAAGAATAAGGGACAAAAAAACCACATGCTCAATTTTACTTTTTTTTTAACTAAGACACATGCAAGTCTTTCACTTACCTCAGTCAGGGTGACCGTGGGTATTGCTGTGAATTTACACGAGGTATCGGTGGAAGATTTTACAATTATAAGATTTTACAAAATAACCCAGGAACACAAATATATTTTTAAAAGGTTTGTGGATGAGTAAAGAATTGTAAGGAAGGAAACTGGCATTAAGTAATGTGACAAGTATATGAATCATACACATCACATGTACATTCTAATAAGTGTAGTTTGAGGGCTCTTTTTTGCTCCCTTGTATATTTTCAACCACACACTTTTCTCCTGATGGACAAACCAATAAGAAGACTTTAAAAAATCCCTTTTAAAACATAGAAAAAATAAGCACAAATAGGACAGAAGAATTAAGGGCATTTTTGGCTTTTACTAGCAAGTAAATTGAGTATTGCACCTCTAAGAAAAAATGGTGATTTCAGGGCTCCTAAGACATTCTTACACACAAGAGTTCCTTCAAGCAGAAGCTTTAGCAACCAAGCAATGGCTGTCATAATGAGATAGTTCAAAATGCAAGTAATTATAACGCTGTTTGCTGTAATTGTAAACCACCTGTCTTGGTGCCTGTGATAAAAACACAGAGCTTTACATACTCCATTTTAGAGAAAGACACGAAGGCAAAATGAATAATGCAAAGTAGCTCTTGCTCACTGTGCCAATGCTGTATTCTCAGGAAGCCTCTAGAACAGGTTCTGTGTAACAAACCTTCCCTTACATATTTTAGATGGACTTCTGGGAGATTCATTTAATGCTGCAAAAGATAAATGAAAAAGAAAATAACTCCGCAAAATACTATTGTTAGACACTTATTTCAGCTGCTGAAATACAAATAGTGCATAAAAATAACTTTGCATCTATAAGGAATCCTTTATATGAAGAGGCAATTTTTGAACTATTTCACGTAATGTGAAAATAAATTCATCTAGGTGCATTGCCAAAATTGTAATTTTGTTACTATGCACATCCAGCTACAGCTGCTTTCATGAGCAGCATTCAGTTTATCAATTTGCGCCCAATTTTTCATCCTGCCTGTGTTTTTCACAACAAAATGCCACTAGGATGTAGTAAGACAGCAAAGAAGTTCCTGCAGCTCACGACTTCTTAAAAATATGGATTACACAGACACGGTGCTACTTCCCCCTACAGTCCTAACAGCAAACCAAATGATACAACCAAACAGGCCAAATCTGGATGCACAGGACCACTTCTGGGTTTCAAACAGTCACTAAAATCATAGCATTTCAACTCAGGTTGAGAACAGTAAATTGAGCTGCACATGTTAACTGCTATTATGCTCTTATGTTAACTGTAAAAAGGTTAAAAATATTTATTATACGCTCTTGAAGACAAGAGAAGTATTGGTGGAGTGGTGGTTGACAAAAGGACAACAGTAGAGTGTCAGGAAGACCTTTGCAAATAAAGATATTACAGTACAAAAAAGAAAGTTCCAATCATTTTATCCTCGTGTTTATAACAGAATATGATACACTGAAATCTTCTTATAAAAGTGCAAAAATTTTTAACACCTAATCTTGAATATCATCAAGGATGATCCAGGGAAATAAAATTAATAAAGGCACTAGGCATTAGCAGTCTAGGACTTGGGAAAGAATTTGATTTGTTTAATGCAATAATTTTCTCACGCCCTAATACCAAATAATATACATGTATTCAGCACTAAAGCTGTAGCTGGACAAGCTCTTTTTGCCAATATAAACTGATGCTGCTGCCAAGAAAAGCAAGAATTCAAGGTAAGTATCTTCTGCAACTCCTTCAAACTAACGTTGTTTTCAGCTTTCCGTTGTTCTAAACACAGATGTGCCACATACTTTTAACATTTCTTTTGCAGCTGAAGATCCCCGTGTTATTTTTAATACTGTTGTTTATTTTACAATCGTAATAAACTTTTACATTTCAGAACACTCGATACTTTGTGAAAAGAAAGCAATTATCACATATGAAGCAAGTGAATTACTCTTATGAAAGATATACAATTGTGAAATTAGACTGACAAATTACTCTATCAGAGATATTTTTGCTAAACCACACGTAATTAATATCCATTATATAATGCCTTTCACAGCTTCTACTTGGCCTTTCCTTTTCATTACTTAGCACTTAGCAACTGCTTAATCTTGTGTTTAATACCTGATCTTGTGACCGAAGGGAGGTTAATTCCTAAGCTGAACTGCTAGACAAAGTAATTTATCGTGTGACAAAACAGAGGGTAATTTCTGCAGAAAAACAGTATTTTTGTGTCACCTATGATGGTTGCTTTGTCTCCTGAGCCCTCTGTCTATGACTTTAGAAAAACAATTTAGAGAGTTTATGCTATTAAAAAGCTTTCATGAAGTCCATGCATCTGAACTTGACCACACATAATTTCAGGATTTAAAAACAGTTTTTTAGTTCGCTCATAAAAGAGGATTTTAAAAGTCAGTATGATTTTTATCTTGGTTCTACCACTCAGTGATTGGCCGTTTCAAAATGCACACCCCTGTGAATTCTGTAAAACATACAAAGCTTTCTATGCCTCTTTCTTTCATCAAGATCACAAAAGATAAATTCTGTGCATTATTTTCTTTAGCTACCTGTGTTTTTTCTCATTTATATTTTTCACCTCCTAGTTCAAGAAGAGAAACATTCTTTGTGGGGAAAAGTGAGCAAGAAAGCAGCACCTGAAAGAATTCATCACCAAGTCATATTCACAGCAGAAAAATGTAATCTATTACTGAACGTGAAGAAGATAACCTGGCAAAAGTAACAGGCTTTTTAGAGGAAGCAAGAATTATACAAATAAAAAGATGCATGTGAAATAATGGCCTAGATTCAAAGACTGATGGATTTAAAAGCTGGAAGGTACCACAGTAACCACCTGTTCTGACCCTGTGCACAACACAGTCCAGGGAATTTCACCCAGTAATTAGTTACTTCTGTAATTGCCACAGTGTGTGTGTGTGTTAGACAGCCTTTTCACAAAGGCACACAGCAGAGCACTCAGCACCTCCTGCAATGATCTGCCCTGCTACTGGATTACCCTCATTACAACCAGTGTACGTCATATTCCTAACACCTTCATTCCTAAAATCCTTCATTTCTTTGTCAAAATTCCAGTCAATGCCATCAGAGCCTCTCACTCTAAACTCTTCCTGCAGGCCTTGCTCACACACCCAGGCTGGAGAGCACGCTTACTTTTTATCAGTTTATGCTTTGAAGGAGAACAGATACGACAGATATCTGTATTTCTTCACCTGTGAACAACTCCTTCTCCTGAAGTTCTAATGTAATTAAGCCTCACTTCTCAAAGTCATTTCAACCCGTCTCTATAAATGTATTATTTTGGTGGGAATAAAAAAAATTGTTTTCTACCCTTCAATAGCACATAAATATACAGAAAGGCTATGAAAAGAATTGCTTCCTTGCAACACTGGGATGGCAGCATAAAGCTTCTTTTACTGATGATAGAACAGTTTATCTTTAAAACAGTCATGTAAGAAATCAGATGGAGACCACCAATTTTGGAAATAACTCTGTTATTCCTCTGGCAAATGCAAAGGGTACTGAGGGGGTTTGTTTCTTTCCCTTCACATTGCCAAAGTTTCTTTAAAGTTTAAATATGCCACAATATAGTCATTAAAAGTAGCAATACCATATAAACAAATCACGTACAAATCACCACCATGTATCAATCATGAGAGGAACCTTTCAAAAAAAAAAAAAAAAGAGCATGGAGAGACAGGACAAGGAGAAATGGACTCAGACTAAGAGAGGGCTGGGCTGGGTTAGATTGATGTTAGGAAGAAATTCGTCCCTGTGAACATGGTGAGGCCCTGGGATAGGTCGCCCAGAGAAACTGTGACTATCCCACCCCTGGAAGTGTCCAAGGCCGGGCTGGATGGGACTTCGAGCAACCTGGCCTAGGGGAAGGTGTCCCCGCTTTAACTGGAGGAGCTTTAAGATCCCTTCCACCACAAACCACTCTGTTCCTTTACTTTTCATCCATTTACCGAGATCCGTTAGTTCTACATTAAGAACAGTCCCCTGCCATCCGCAAGACGTGCTTAAGTCCCGGAGAACCCTCAGACCCACTCCCGCCATTTCCCCCCCCACCCCTCAGCCACCATAAAATGGCGGCGGGGGCGGGGGGAGGGACTTTCTCGCTTCCGGACGCGCGCGCGAGGGGCTCGACCAACCGCAGGCCGCCGTTTAGCACCACGTGACCGTGTTGGAACTACAACTCCCGTCATGCCTTTAGCGCTCCTTCCTTCCCCCACTTCCGGTTCCGGCTCCCCTCAGCCGCGCCGCGCTCGGGAAGGTCGCTCAGGGCGGACGGGTGGCCGCTCTCTCTTGCCTCTATCATGTTGTCCGCCGGCGTCCGCCGCTTCGCTACCTCGGCCATCCGCCGCAGCCACTATGAGGAAGGACCCGGGAAGGTGGGCAGGAGCGTCCCGGCCCGCTGAAGGTCGCGGGAGGGGGCTGGCGGGTCGGGAGCTGATGGCGGCCCTGTGCCCGGCTGGTGGTGTGTGGGCTTTGGGGTGGCGCGGTGCTGGCGGTACAGCCGCAGCAGTGCAGGTCGTGTGGTGACGGACCCCCCGTGCCGTTCCCTGCGGTGGTACAGATGATGAGCATTGCGGTATGAGGGGCAACAATGATACTGTAAACGCTTTCTGATGTACCTTGTACTTGGCGTGTTTGCTCAAGCCTTGCGTCTAAAAGCTGAATTTTACATGCCTTATTTACATGAGGGAAGTTCTCACGGTGGAGAAATTCAATATCAGAACACTGGGGAGACTGTGGAAGTGTATCCTCAGGGTCTTCCGTACTTGCCTGAATGAAACCGGCGGCAAACTGGCCCCTCCCTGGGTTGGAGGAAGAGGGGACAAATGACCTCCAGAGGTCACATCCAAGCTTTTGTTATGGAGCGTTATGAGTCCTTGAAGGGCATCCAGTGCCACCCCCTGCCATGGGCAGGGACACCTCCCACTGTCCCAGGTTGCTCCTGGCCTTGGACACTTCCAGGGATCCAGGGGCAGCCACAGCTTCTCTGGGCACCCTGTGTCAGGGGCTCCCCACCCTCATAGGGAGGAATTCCTTCTCAATATCCCATCCACCCCTGCCCTCTGGCAGTGGGAGCCATTCCCCCTTGTGCTGTCACTGCCGTTTCTGATGAAGAGTCCATTTCCAGCCTCCCTGTAGGTGCCCTTCAGATACTGGACGCGTGTTATCCTAAATGCTGTCTTTTTTTCCTTGAAAGGTATTAAAATTGCTTTGAAAGTGCATCCTGCTTTTGCCAGTTTGGCTCCACCTTTTAGTGCTCTGAGCTTCTCAGCATTTTCAAGTGCATGTGAAAGGAATTAGGGCACTGATTGCAAAGGTGAAACTCCCTTTTCTTCTCTAGAACCTCCCGTTCTCTGTGGACAACAAGTGGAAGCTGCTGGTGATGATGTGTGGGTTCTTTGGAAGTGGATTTGGTGCCCCTTTCTTCATAGTCAGACACCAGCTGCTGAAGAAATGAAGAGGACAGGCTGCAACTTCCTCAGCTGGGTAACTGATTTCGTTGGATTTTGTAGCAGTGGAGTTTAAGGAACCTGACCTGGCCTGAAGCCTTTATAATTTTCTGCCTTTTGCAGCCCAGGTGTTAAGAGTTGAGGTCTGCAGTTGCATGATAGCAACTGAAATAGTGAACAGGTTTGAGTTGTGTCCCAGAGCTGCTGCACTCAGTGGTTTGTGACCTTTGCCTCCCCGGAGGCCACTCCTCTGTGACTGCAGCTGCTCTGTAACCAAATCCACGTCTGCTTTGTTCCTCGAGGAAATGAAAAGGCACACCTGGTGTGATCTGTGGGAGGCACTGGCACGTGTGATGTGACAGAACAGGATGAGAAGCTGTGATGTTGTAAACGCTTTCTGATGTGCCAGATAAAGCTTAGTGCAAAATAAGTTCTCCTGAACTTCAACCGTATCCAAACAATCTCACCATCTGCATCACTCATAATGACTTATGGCCTGATGTCCACTTGAGATAAAGTCATTAACAGAAATTAATTGGTGCTTGCTGATGATCCTAACGAAGTCCCAGACATGACTCAGACTGTGCAAGGATACCACTTCCAGTTAAAAGCCCACCTCAGTTTATCTTCATCTGATTCCATTTTGGAAATAGATAATTTCTCTGTAATCTGAGTAACTAAATGTTTTCCAGGAGCTGGAATGACCCTGACAGTTCTTGGAAGGAAATAACAATCCTCATTGAAATCTCGGAAGGGGAATAAATTGTATTTACCTAATTCATTTGCCATTTTGATGGTTTTTTGCCACCCTAGAGAAAACCAAAATCAGCAGACTTGTAGTGAACTTGAGCATTTAGAGCTGTATGGTTTTTACAAGTCAAGGCTTCTGATGCAGAACCAAACGGGATGAAACAAAGTCCATAGGAAATGTGTTTATAGCTTCTTTATATTCAAAGGTAATATTGAGTTCTTACATTTGCTTAATTTCTGGTTTGTTTTTTTTTTTTTTTTTTTTTTTGGGTTTTTTTTTTTTTCTTTTTTGCTATAATCTGAACTTTCAGTTCCCAGTNTTGTTTGTTTTTTTTTTTTTTTTTTTGCAGGGTTGATGTCTTCTACACAGCATCTTTCAATGGGAAAATGATAGCTGCAACCCACGCTTGATGTCTCTAAATAAAATCTTAAATCTGAAGGCCTTGGGCTGTGTGTTGTATGAAACTCCTGAAGTGCTTTTGAGAGCTGGTGTGTACTGAGAACCCCTTCAAATTGCAGAGTATTGCCATTAAATTAAACACTTTATTGCTGTTGTGTAACAAAACAGAGGGTAGGAAAAATCACATTTCAGAACTGGGATTGGGCTGAACTTTTTGTGCCACTCAGAATAATGACCTGGGATAGTTTGTAGCAGTGGGTGCATTGTTACCATAATCCATGCTGCAGAATTCTTAACTTGAGAGGATTTTCTTTGGCTTTTCTTCCACGCTCAGCTGTTCTGAAGAGCTGCTCTCCCCAGGTCTCTGTAGGTATTGTTAATATTCTATAGCTGCCAAAGTGATGCTGTTGCAGATTTGTAGATGTTTGGAAGGAAGTGGTGCTTTTGTGTTCTTAGCATTGGCACAGAGCCGTGCCTGGCCTTGGGGCCTCGTAATTGAAAGTAATCCAGGAGCCGTGAGTGCTGTAAGGACACTTGAACCCACGTGAATGTGACAGAAGCTTCAATCAGTGCCCGTGTTGACAGCATGAATAGAAACTCCTGTTCACATCTGCTCTTGTTGTGGCCACACCACTGTGTGAAGGAGCAGGGTGTGAAAAGCACCGGCCTCACCCTGAGGTGGGCACTTGGCCCTCAGGCAGTGCTGTGAAGGGCTGGGAGCTGCTGTCCTTGTGAGCTTTCCTGCTTTGCTTTTTTTCCCCTCACTCAAACACCCTCCTGCTGCAGCACAGGGTGTTTAACGTGGCTTGGAGCATCTGGATCTGTGAACTGAACAGTTCCATAAAATTTCATGTTCTTTTGTTACCATTCTAATCTGTGTGGGTGCCAGTTTCTACCCTTGGCAGAAGGACGTGGGAGTGGGAGAATGCTGCTTGGAACAGAACAGCTCCTGGGTGCCACGTTTCTTTTTCAGGGGTGACTTTAAAGTGCTGATGACTGTTTCCCTTCACTCCAGAGTCCCTGATGTATTTGAAAAGAGTACACATCACCTCTGAAGGTTTACCCTGTGGGATAGACAAACCAGTTCCTTTACTGTGATTAAAGTGAGGTCTAATTTCTGATTACCACCCCCATCTCTTGTAGTTTTCAAAGACACTTTTGAGCATGGGTGGTTAAACTTGAAGCAATTCTTTTTGGATGAAATGTTAGAGACTTTCTCCCCTCGTGATGTGTTCTAAAACTGCAATCATCTCTCTTGTTACACTGATGGATTTTAGTCCTTTAGGAGCAGAAAGGGGCTACCATAAGAAGCTACCAAATCATGACCCCATTTCCAACCCTGCCACCAACTTATAGAAATAAATGTGGATTACCATACCTGTAATCTTTCATCTGCTGGTGTTTTCCATAATTTCCATTGCTGTGTGCTGAGGGGATGGATGGTCTGAGCCTCCTCTGTGCTGATGGTTGTATCCCAGCTGTCACCCCCTGTATGATCCCAGGCTTTGTGTGCCAGTACAAGTCCTGCAAAAGTTAAACATCAGCCCTGCTTCAGGTAAGTTGGCTGACTAAATGCATCACGTAGTTATAAACTGTTACTTGATAAACTTGTGTTTATGGTGTGCTATTATTAATCTTCCATTTACAAAGAGTGGAGTACAATTTTCTAGCCTTTTTAATATGGTCAGTTAATTCAAGATTTCTTGAGTATAAGTGGTTATTAGTTTGTATTTTTGATGTAAGACCTGCACAGTGAGTTAGAAAATGAGTAGTCATGTTCTCTGTGCCAATCTGCATTATTCCTGCGTGCTGCCAAAGCTGTAATGAGTCCCTTCAGAACTGGGTTGTTCCCTTGCATGAGTTGCTTGGGCAGTTCTCAGTAGTTTTCAAGCCCCATCAATTACCAAGTCCTTAAGTTCTCTGCCTGACTTAAGTAATTGGTTCCCTCAGGATTTCAGAACTTTAACTTCTGCAGCAGAAACACATTAACAGATCTGTGCTGGTTTTTCTGTTACTGCGAAATGGGACAGTCTGCTTTCTACACAAAGCCACTTTTTACTTCTAGATTACTGTCATTTCATCACTGCTCAATAAATCAAAAGCCTAAAATCCATTACTTTGGTTGCTTGGGTGGAAAGTACCAGTGGTCATTGAGAGAGATGTGGCTCCTGTCATTAATGTCAGGTGTTTGACTGTTTTATTTTCACAGTGGCACAACTCCAGAGTGCATTTGTTTCTTTGCTGTTTTGAGAAGATCACTGCATTCAGCCAACACTGCCTTCTTCAACCATTTATTTATCTATTTATTCATTTAATTGCCCATTGTTTCAGTTACTCCCCAAATTTATGTTGGTCTTAATCTTTTGTGGTTTGCTGTTTTAACTCCTCCTACTGTTTTATTTGTTTATTGACTGCTGAAGAGGTGAGCCAGAGAAACTCAGGTAGATTTTTTTCTCACCTCATTTACTCATTTCAGAATGACTTCTCTAAACACATTCCCATATTAACATGGAGATATGCAGCCCTGAGTGATTCTAGAGACAGAAGTGTCACTATAAATACATGAGAATGAACTGATGTTTATGGCAAAAGAGGGATAGATCAGATTCATTAAAACCCAGGAGCTGCAGAATTAAGTGGTGCAAAAACAAAACTGTGTTCCATCACATTCAGCTATATAATAGTCTGAGTACCCAATGAAATATTTATTTAAAATAGCCTTTTGGGTTCCCTTTAGGGCACCTTGGCTTGGTAGAAGATAAATCAATTGACAGTAGGCACAAAGCAATATGGAAGTGGTCTGTCCTCTGTCATTAAAATTGTATGAAGGAAACAAGGCATGGTTAAAGGACTTCTGGGAAGTAACACATCTCTGTGTGTTATGGTATTTTTTATTTGCTAGATCCAGTTTTAAGGAAAATCACTAATGATCCCTGATTTTTTTTCCAGTTTTCCTGTAATAATTTTTGTCTTCATGAATTCTGTTTTGGCACAAACTCAAAACCATTTTGCTTTGCTTCCAGAGAGGGTCATGCTTTACCATTTTAATTACGTGAGGTACAGTCTTCAGGCAGTTTCTGAATTAAATCTGAGCAGATGTGAATTAGATGTCCTTATGTTTTAATATTTGGGATGTTTTCAGTTTGTGGATCTTTCTTACTCTGGAACCCTCCTTGTTCCAGAGGGACAAGTCTGGAAGGACTTAGGTTCAGTTACATTGAATGGGGTGAATAGTTTTATTTGGTGAAAATGAATGTATTAATTTTCAAATCAAGTTCTTGTGGAATTTCTGGTCAGCAGTAATTTTACAGTATACCCTTTTTATATCCCATTTTTAGAAAACAATGGGAATTTGATTTTCTTATTCCCCCCCCCAAAGAACAGAAATTTTAGGTCTTCTTCAGTAACCCTTGTGGGTAACCCTTGCATAATGGATTGATATAAGTACAGCAGAAACCTGGACTAAGTTTTTTCTTCCCTTAAATTATGACTATTGGAAGTGTTGCCCTGTACAATAATTAAGAGTATGGGTTGCTTAAGAAAATGCTTTAAAATCTTCTTACTGCTAACTAAATAGTAGAGAAAAAATTAAAAATATTTTCTAATAGAAGTTATCAGCTACTCTTTTTGTGTTTCTTGCTAGCCTGAGATTTTTATTTCTGTCTGGACATGAAACAATTTAGAGGTTTATAAACAAACTGAGTGGGAGGAAGAAAATATGAAAGTAGGGATTAGTATTGCACAGGCTAACACATTCAAATTATTTTTTGTCCTTTAAAGATAAAGAACATCTATACATTGCAACTCATTACCTTGGTTGATTTCTCAGTGCAGTAACATCAACAGGTATTTTTTTTTAATTAACAGAATTGTTAAGGAGGAAGAAAGGAAGGAAAGGAAATTTGCTGCCTCCATGAAAAAGAAATTAATTATTCTTAATTTCATGATCAAGAAAATAAAGTTATATAAAGGTCAAATGATACACCCAATAGGTGATAGCAGAGCTGGGATACAATATCCAGCTGTCCAGTGCTATAAAAATATTTCTGCCTGTTCTCACCTCTCTGGAGTACCTTGACCAGCTATGAGAAGCTATTTGTGATCATTATTTTAATGTGAAAATACACAATAGGATAGTAATAGTAAGGCAGAACAGATTAAGTGACTGGGTTGCTTAACTGGAAATTGAAATGTGTATCAGAAGAGCACAATCATACACTAATTTATTGATAAAGTATCATAATTACATCTTCCATTATCACAAAAATATGCACGTTGAAAAATAGGAAGAATGGTGCAAGTTTAGGATCTATGTTACTGGAAAAACAATTGGAGTAGCATTGACTGGTTTATGGCAGGTGGAGACGGAAAGACAGCGACTGTGAGACCCTCTGTGGTGCAATTAATCACTGTTTCAATTAAAACATTAATGTGGACTCTCCCCCCTGCCCTCTCCATGGGTTTTCCAGAGGCAGCCCCTCTGCCAGCAGCGAGCGCCCGCTTGGCTTCTGTTTGCTCTGCTTGCACAGCAAAGATAAATGTTAGTTGCTCTCTGGGATGATATGCTCAATAAGTTTGACTTGAATTTAAATGAGTTTAAAATAATAGTATTTGCCGGAATTAATGTGATCCACTGTTCCATTTTCCCTTTTGGTATGCCATGAATAACATCAAGTTCTTTTCTGTGGCTGCACCACCTTTTTCCATTAGCTATGTAGAGCGTGCAGCTCTTTGAAAAATGTCACTGTATAAATAGTGCTGCTGAGGCCCTGACTAAGCCAGAGCCAGCAACAAAATGTGGAAATGTATCTTGCTGGCAAAAAAAAAAAGTGTAAAAATGACTTATTTCAAAATGTATATAAACGTATATAAAAATTTATGAGAAGGGATGGAAGGACAGAAATGAGAGGGAAGAGTGTGGTCTGAGGTGTTGTCTCTTTTTTTGTAAAACTTTGATTGCACCATTAAAATTCGTAACTTTTGAGAATACTTTAGACCAAGTTTAGCAAAAAAAAAAAAATACCCACAACTCCATAATTNAAAAAAAAAAAAAAAAATACCCACAACTCCATAATTCTGGACTAAATGTAGTTTTGTAAAGATAAGAAGAAAGATCTCTTCCTCAAGGAAGGGCAAACCTGCTAGCCACCAAGCCTGCTGCATCAATCAGCACAGATATTTGTCTAAATGGGCTTCACAGGGAACCAAAGTTCTTGCCTGGAACAGTGGCAGGATGGGCTGTTGGGGAAAAAGTACAAACATAAATATATGTGTGATTAATATAAATGAAAAAATTCTTTCTGCTTGCCTTCGTGAGCCAGCCAGTTAATTGAAAGTGAAAACTGAGGATGTGCCTCCCTAAAGAAGACCCATCTCTCCAAGACCTTGTTTTCTGACAGCCTGGAGCAGCTTTAGGGAACAGCTAATTGGAAGCTTTTCTGGAAGTGTGCACATCCCTGTGCTCCGAAACCATGCTGTCACTTCTCCTTCCTGTTTGTTTGTCCCAGGCTGGTGCTGTCCTCTGAATCCAGTGCTGCAGAGAATTGTTTTGAGGCAAACATCAGGAGTTAAGTTGTTAACTCACTATGATCTCACCCCACTGTCAGGAGCTGTAAGAGCCTCTTTATATCTCATCTGGGAATATTTAGGTGCTGGCTTTATGAAGCTGGGTGTAGAAGGGATGGGGTTGTTTTGGAAGGGTTGGGGGAAGGCTGGCAGCCCCTAAGTAAGGGGTTTGGTTTTTTTCCATATTCTGCAGTGGCTGCACAAAGGGGGAGGTATTCTGCAAATACTTGCATAATTTAACTTGCTAGGCACAGCTGAAACACCTCTGCCCACTACATAATCCAAAAGCAGAGTGTGGGCACCTGACAGCCTACCTGCAGTAGTACAATTAAAGTAGCTGAAGGTGTGACTTCAAAGTTACGTAAATTTTATTTAATTCTCAATTTGACACTGCTTTGAAGCTAAAGCAACACTGCAGCAGTTCAGTTGGAATTTACCTCTGAAATCAAACTATGTAAAACAATTTGCCAGCTACTCTAATCCTAAGTAGGTCAGCAAAAACTGAGCTAGTGGTGCTCTAGATAGGTCACTTTTTAAGTTAAGTTAATTCTCCTGAAGTTTGATGTGTAGGCAACCCCAAGAATGGGAATTGCAAAGCCCAGAAAGCCAAGCAGAGCACCAGGACAGTTCCAAGCACAGGGACAGGGTTTAGACCCCCTGATTTTATGGGGTCTGGGTGCCATATCTGCTTCACTTTTCCTTAGAGAAAGGCCATAAATTGATAATTACCTAAGTTCATGTGAGAGAAAACTCGACCTTCAGCACTTGCTCCAGTGGGTGTTTAAATACAGTGGTAGGCAATTATTATTTTTTATTTATTAGAACACAATGCTCTGCACAACAGCTCACCTGGGTGGAAGGTGACCACGCACTGCTCCTTTCTCCAGCTAAATTTAGATACCACTCCAGCAGCCATGTGAACATCCACTAAATGAGGCCATGCAGGAGGGAAAATAACTACAGGTTCTGCTTTTGAAAATGGCATTATTGCCAGATACACACTATAAAGAAGATTTTTTTCTGAAATTACAGGAGAGGAAAAAGACAATATGTAATCAGGGACTGAAAGTGGCCATTTCTTAAAACCCCCCCTAGCAATTTTCATCTAAGATTGCTAAATGAAACCTTTGATCTCCCTTAAGGAATCAATGACCTGTAAAAAATTAGTGACCAACCAGAAACAGAAGACAATTCAAGGTAAGTCTATTGACAAAAGAAAGAAGAAGAAAAAAAAAAGAGTTCAAATATCTCACTGAAGATGAAATAGTGCTGGGTGAGAGCTACTAAGTGAAGGTTAAAACATCTCACATTTGCAACAAATCACAGTTAAGAAAAACTGCCCACCAAAGGGTGTTCGTCCACCTGCCAGGTGGAAAAAAACTACGGAGAAAAATTGGGACCTAAATTCTCCCAGGTATTTCTCCTCACTGATTTCAGCTGTGCAGGTGCAAACCACACCCAGCCACTGCCAGGGTCAGAGAGCAGCACCCGTGGTTTTAGCACCCCAAACACACACAGATGAGAGGGAGAACAGGTTTGGTTATCTATGTGCCAAAGAAACGAATATTCTTTCATTTTCCTAACAGAAATCAAGATTCCTGTCTGCAGTTCAAATGCTGCCTTACCTGTTACTGAATTAAACCTTCCATAACTGCAGGAAATAAAGGACTTTAAAATAAGGACTTTAAAAATAAAACAGCAGCAGTGGATCTCATTCTGGCTCGTATTTTCTACAGCATTTATGATCCAAGGTACACAGTTCTGACTACCCAATCCCAAATGAGTCAGACAGGCCAATTTTTCACAAGTCTGCCAAACCATTCTGTGAACCAGATCAGTGCAGAGTTTGGAGGTCATACTCCCAAAATTTAGAAGGCTTTAAATTGAAATTAATTTAGGGGAAAAAACAGCCCATGCACTAAAAAAAAAAGGGTGTTTTTGCTTACCCTTAATCTCAATTTTCCTTCTTAAAAATTTGTATTATGTCACTAGCCATTCTGGAAAACTACAGTCTCTCCATTTCTAGTGTAAATACCCTATCAAACGTCAACACTGGTCCTGTTCAGTGCTGATAATTAAATACCTATTTGACAGTCCCACTCAGCTGCTAACACTTTCGAATTTTTGAGTCTTTTTGTAAAATGCAAAAATAATTTAGAAGGCAATGCACCATCTGGCCTGATAACGTCTCTGTTACTCTTGCAGGATATCCAAAATTCACTGCTCACTCCCTCTCCTTCATAATCTTCTGCAGGTTCTTCTCTCACAGTTTCTTTTTATCATAAAAAAGATTGTAAATTTAGAAAGCATTCAAAACCCCAAAAAAGAGCCAAGGCTCTATGGTACTGTAAGTGTTGCAAAACAAATGTGGTTTTAAGGTGGGAAGGATGGCACTGCTAATGTGACATAAAGCAGACGTTTAGAACAGAAGTTCAGGTTTTCCGTATTGAGGGTTTTCAGACCTTTTAAAGGTATTTGCATTGCTTAGAATACAGATATATTAAAAAGGATTAAAAATTGGGAAGTCCTCGTAAAAGGTGCTGTGGGTTTTGTTTTGCCAGGGAAGTTAGCAACTGGAAAGTTAGCAACAGGGAAAATAGCAACTGGATATATTCAAAGTCTATCCAATTAAGAAATTCTGTTGAATATCAAATGAACTGTAAGACTTCTGTAGATGTGGTAAAAATCCAAAATTGTGTGAAAAAAGGTCAGTTTTCTGTCCCACCATTTTATTTGGCTTTATGTGATGCACCTTTCCTAGTTATTGATTTATATCCATTTTTTATATATGTGTATGATGGTCTACAAGTAAAAAGAACTTACATAATTAATGTAAATACTTGGATTTCCACTGTGTTCCACTGGAAAATAATGTTTGTTACCTAGGAATGAATTATGCACAGAACAAAGAAATTAAAACCATTTCTAAAACTTTGCCATTACATTATTCTGCAGTTCTTAGCTGCAAAACCTAATTCCTAAAATCTCAGTCTTTGCACAGAATTATTATTTGTATAGTGCTGCAATGTCTGAATAAATATTGTCTAATTCTTCATTTATTTGCTCAGTTCAAGTGGTCTCTCACAAATGTCCAAAGGACTGTAATCATTCCCTTACCTCATTTTCTCAACAGGCAGTGTTTTCACATTGCTCTGTTGCTATAATAGGTATTATAAGTGGAAGAAAATTGAAATGCATGCTCAAACATTTGCCAAAAAATTAGAAGTTCTGGACTGCCACCAAGAAAAGGGAAAGAATTCCCAGTCAGACTTCCATCAGTCACTCCCCATCCTTTCAGGGAGCACCCAGGGGAGCAGGATAGTCCTTTGTTTGGTGAGTCCATAAAATTCAGGAGCACCCAAATTAGTTGCATTTCCACGTAGTTTTGTGCAAATGCTTGATTTCTCTGTAATGCCTGGAAATAATTTGTTAAAAGTCTCACGCTTCCATGAGATACTGCTAGTGCCTAAAACATCACCCGTTGGAAAGGAATGACCTTTCCACCAAGGAAAAAAAAAATCGTTGCTTATGTCTTTTTAAATGCTGATAAACTTACGTGGGACCAACAACCCCAGCAAGATTTATTGAGCAATACCCTCCAGTATATAAGCACCATCAGGTAGCTTTGCATTCTCTGATGAATAAACAATTGAAGTCGTAATTGTTTGTGCATTCCTGAAAATGTCAACAAAATCAAACATCTGTCATGCCAGATAAGGAAACATGGCTCGTTTAATACACTTAGTGCTCTACTCAGCCTTGAAAAGGTCACTCCAGTTTTAACAAGCCCCTGTGTAATTTATTGGCTCCCAGTAAATGACCATGTAGTGACAGTAAAGCTGTGGCCGTGTTTGGGTACCCTTCAAACGACACATTTGATTAAGATAGCACATCCTATTTAGCACAATCTGTTTAATGTTGCTCTTGGATGCAATCTCACCCTTTCAATCACAACCCACTGCAGCACAAAACCATTTTTACCCAAGGAACACCCGAAACCCCCAGCCCCGTCCCACCACAATGAGCAGAGCAAGCCAGAACCAGTGCCTTGAAAGACACCAGTTTAAGACAACAGCACACAAAGGCAGCACTTACTCCCCTGCCATCCTCAGTGGCAATAAACAAAATCCACACGGGGTTCAGCTGTAGAGTGAAGCCATCAGCAGCACACAGGTGGTGCCTGTCTGCCAAGAAGGGCTGGACACCCTTCTGACTCTTGGCTTCCTTCACCAGGCTTCTGGATGCGGCCCTGAATTCTTTCACAAATAACTGAGGGCAAGTGCTGCTTGTTCTCCCTGCTGGCCTACACCAAAAGGCTGTCAGCACAGCCCAGGGATGTCTCCTTTTGCACAGACCAATTTAGCTGAAAACTGATCTTTTGAAACCACTCTCAATGACCTCCATTATTCTCCTGCTGGCATGTACTCAAAAGATTTGCTAATGTCAATGAGAGGGAGATACTTTGGGGTGAACACGGACATGGTGTGTGTACAGAGAGGATTGTGCCTCCTTCCACACATTGTGTTGAAACACAGAAAACCCCCTTGATGCTTCAGTCAATTTGTGGCTTGATGGCTGTTGTAACCTAAGCATGTAGTGCATTCAGCCTCATTTGGCCTTAAAACCCCTGACAAAGTGTTATAATTGGTACTGATGAGTTGGTTCTGTTCCTCCTTAAACTAAGAAATCTAATCCTGGAAGATACTCTTCTGTGGGAGATCCAAATAAGCAATGTATTTCCCAGACTGGCTGGTGGGTCAGAGTTAGCACAGATGCACAAATGTGTTGGTCACATCACCGGACAGCTGGTGGGAGCTGGCCCAACTCTCTTTCCTCTGTTCTTCTCCCAAGTATTTGACTCCTGAGCCAATTCTGTAAGCAGCTTCCAGGAACTTATTTATAATCTACCAAGGTAATTTGGGATGAGAAAACAATACTCTTAGAGGGTTTGTTCTTGGAGCAAAGGTGAATTTGAGGTGCTTTATAAGTCTAAATTATGGAAGACCTTGTACAAAGGAGGAGAAAGGATATGGACTGTTCTTCCTTTCCTTTCATTCCCTGTACACAAGAGAGCCACAAGGCCAAGTGAGGATTATGCTACTGGGTTTTTTTCATCCCAATATGATTACAAAACCCTTTATGAAGTGTCTGTTTGTTTCATGCCTGCCAGTACTGGAAAATGGCGATTACAGCCCTCTCTGCAAAGGTTGATCCCTGCTCCCCTGAGAGTGGACAAGTGGGCCTGTGTATCCAGATCATTCCTAAACAACTCGTTCAGAAAAATGAGATTGAATTTTGGGTGATTGAATAACCAAGCTTTACAATGGATTGTTTTTGGCTCTCCCATAACCTATTTCAGCTGGTTCAGGGTTTGAGTTGTCCTGACCTTTTCTACTTGCAAATACATATAAGGCATGAACATGCAAACAATTCACTCCTGAGGCATAACTTGGCACCACTGTGAGGCAGTGGACCATGGTGTGGTTTAGGATCACCCATTCCCATGATCAGCTGTCATGATCTTTTTGTGTCCTGACTTAACCCCAGTCAGAAATTCAACCCCACTCAGCCACTTGCCTGCCCCACCCTGGTGGGATCAGAGAGAGAATTGGGAGGGTAAAAGGGATGAAACTCGTGGGTTGAGATAAAGTCAGTTTAACACGTAAAGCCAAAGCCAAGCTCACAAGCAAAGCAGAACCAGAAATCCATTCCCCACTCCCCACAGGCAGGCAAGTGTTCAGCTATCCCAGGACAGAAGGGCTCTGTCATGTGTCATGGTGACTTTGGATAACAAACACCAGCACTCCAAATGTCTCCCCTTCCTCCTTGTCCCCTCAGCTCTACATGCAGAACATGATCCCATAAGGTCTGGGATGTCCTCTGGGTCATTTGGGGTCGTCTGTCCTGGTCATGCCCCTTCCCAGCTGCTTGTGCCCCCCCAGCCTGCTCCCTGTGAGGTGTGGGAGAAGGAAGAACATGTTTGACTCTGTGCAAGCCCAGCGGGAACAAAAATATCCCTGTGTTATCAACACTTTCCAGGACAGTTCCAAACCACAGACCCACACCAGCTCCTGAGAAGAAAATTCATCCTACCCCATCCAAGTGCAATCCATTCTCCACCTCCTATTCCAAGCCCAGGCCAGTCACTCTCCAACACATCCTCATTTACCACCAACCCCCTTCCCATCCTTTGATACAGCACAGAGACATTGTTCCTTTAGTCTATGGGCCACTTTTGTAAAATGTCCTTAAAATGTCTAGAAATGTCCACAAAATGCCCACGGAGCTCATTTAGTCCACGGCTTTGTGCTCCACCTGTGGAACAGCAGCGTTCATGTGGTACAGCCTCTGCCCTTCTGCCCCAATGTCTGCATGAATCGAAAGCTCAGAATCTGAATTCAGTGTCTACCTGCAACTCTCAGTTCTGCTACCACCAAAACCTCCTGCTAAGCAGGACTCAAACAGCATTTCCCATTCCTGTAATGGATTAGGAGCACCCCAAACAAACAGGAGGAAATAATATTTTTGCAGATTGCATAATCCTATTGCAGAACACATTGCTCCAAAGTGTGTGAAAGAGTTAGGAAAAGATCAGACAAATCCAAAGAGCACAGGCAAGTTGGTATGAAACCAACAGGAGCCTCCACAGACCATGTGAACTCTTGACTGTAAAACAGCAAGTGTGGGGAGGTGTGATAGGAAAGGACCTACATGTAATTCTGTATGTGTTACCTCTACAATTTTGTTATTTCCTCTTTCTTATGTTCCTGTGTCTGCTGCTGGCTGACCTCGGAGACAGGTCACTGCTTTGTGAGAACCCTTGGTCTGAGCCAGTAAGGACCAGGCTGGGACAGTGTCTTGAACAAGCTGTCCTTTCAGATTGCACTTTTAAAAACTTAATCATGTTTCAGACCTGCCAAGTGTTCCAGTGATCTTGGTCATAAAGATATATTCCTCCTTAGCTGGCATTTTTAATCATAATTAAGTCCATTTTTCTACATTTGGCCATATTGCTATTTCATTTACTTAAGCTGTAATGATTAAATCTAATTTACTACTCTGTGAAATCTTAATCCTTCTGAAGAGCAATGGGCAAAGAACACAGGTCAGTTAAGAAACTGATTCACCACATAACCTCCATTTAGTAATTCCATTTATTTCAATAAAACTAGCTGGCACATGAAAGAAAGGCTCTACAGTGGCCTTTAGTCTCCAGAAAATCATAGAATTTTTAATACAAGCACTGAAGAGATGTCTTGACCTCTTCCTGAACATATTCTTTTTAATGAAAAAAAAAATCCAAAACAAATCCAGCTCATAAAATGTCTAAAGGAAGCCACCTACATTTTGTTCTTTTTCTTATTTTACAAGTACAGCATTATCCTTTTCAGATATACAAAATGTCAGCTTGAAAATACAGGGGAAAGGCCTTCCATATCCACAGTGAACATGATTTCTCTAAAAAACAATAAATGAAAAGCCTATTACTAATGTAGTGTTCTCACTTTAATCATGTTCATTCATTACTCCCATATTTTAGGTGATATAAAAGGAGGAACAATTATTGCCTTGTTCACTTTGATTTATTTGGCTCAGTGCCTCCTTACCTAGGTAATGTAAAATAAACTGTGCTACATGGGTCATTTATGATGTGATTTAATAAGATGCTTTTTATTTCTAGCCTGCAGGGAAACACATTATTTTGCAAGCATCTGGCAAAGAAAAAACAAAAAAACAAACCCAAAACCAGAAACAAAACACCCAACATTTCCTTCGTTCATTTTCCATTTTCACTCAGTAGAGTCCAGCCTACAAGGTAATTTAAAGCAGGTTGTCATGGTGGTAATGTACTAAAACACGACTTCAAAACTCACATCAGGAAATGGTCCCTGGATGTCAAAATAAGGAAGGTTGTAACTACAGGCTTGACCAGCTCCTAACTTCCTTTGGTTGTTTCTGTGTAAACAAAGACTTGTTCCTTTTCATTGGCTTAAACAGGTTAATGTTCTTGCTTAACAGCACGTGCTGTCTACAAACAAAATTATATTTATATAACAGGTATCTGAGACAGACCTGGAGGTAAAAGAATTAGCTAGGAAATTGGTTTTCTACAGACACAGAGAATAACATGAGCGAGTTTACCACACTGAAACTTACAAAAAACTTACAGGAATTTGGGACCAGTTTCCACAGCTTTTAGTTTTTTTGATGATTCACTTATAGCCATACTGTGGGAATCACATTTAGCTGCAAACTCTGAAGATGGCACAAAGTTAAAGGAGCTGGTATTTGAAAATCCTAAGCAGGGATATTCCATGTATTGTCAGTGGAAGGGCTGATGCTGATGACAAAGCACTGCAGTGAAGATCTACCTGTTTCCAACACAAATCCCTGGGTTTTTGTCACTCAGATTTTCAGACATCCTCATTTGAAACAACACTGTTTACCTTAAGGCTTAGCTGGAAAGAGATTCATGAGTGAGAAGAGAAAAAACAACTCCAACAAACCAATGATTGTGCCAATTTTTTTGTGTTTTTAAAAATAAGTAGCACTTTACCAGACAACTTCACAGAGAAATCTTCATCTCATTCCTTTTTTTTTTGGGGGGGGGG
>VZRZ01001493.1:45466-67537 GCA_013398175.1 Climacteris rufus | reverse complement strand
TCTCTTTCTCTTTCTCTTTCTCTTTCTCTTTCTCTTTCTCTTTCTCTTTCTCTTTCTCTTTCTCTCAGCTTCAGTGTTTGTATGTATCTATCATTGGATCTATATATCTATTATTGGATTGTTCATTAAGTTTATGCCCCCATTAATAAAGTCCTTTCTTTGCTGGTGTCCAGCCTCCTTCAAAGTTAAAAGCAAAAGTATGAAATCTTTTGCTGTTGCTTGAGAAATCCCAACCAGCAAAAAGCTCCACCAAGTGCCTACGAGAAATCCTAAAACCCAGCATATTGGGTCACCTGAATTTTAAAAATGTGGCAGCACAGCCACATGAAAGAGACAGGGAGTCCCTTAATTTAGATGGGGATTGCAGGAGTACCCATCATTTTAACTGTGCTTTATGAGACACCCTTGGATGTTCCTAACGTGTAATGAGAACAGGGACGACGCTGAAAACCACTGACAGCTTAAAATCACCTGTGATCTCCCTGCAGGTGAGAATCTCTGCTGTGCCCATATATTTGCACAGATTGTGCTGCACAGATGGCCTTCTACAACAGGGAAGAAAAATTATGCCATTATCCTGAGCAGAAATTCCAATTCCATGTTTACAATAGTGTTCTTGAAATTTTTTTTGTTTTGTTTTTTAGGTTAAAAATACACGTGTCTCAGAAGGATGCCAACATGCCTCCAGCTCAGGGATCCCAGCATAAGAAGGAGCTGGAGCTGCTGCAGCCAGGCCAGAGGAGGCTCCAGGATGCTCAGAGGGATGGAGCAGCTCTGCTGGGAGGGAAGGCTGGCAGAGCTGGGAGGGTTCAGCCTGCAGAGGAGAAGCTCTGGGGTGACCTCACTGTGGCCTTGCAGGGCCTGAAGGGGCTGCAGGAAAGAGGGAGAGAGACCATGGACAGGGGATGGAGGGACAGGACACAGGGAATGGCTCCCACTGCCAGAGGGCAGGGTCAGATGGGATATTGGGAAGGAATTGTTCCCTGGGAGGGTGGGGAGGCCCTGGCACAGGGTGCCCAGAGAAGCTGTGGCTGCCCCTGGATCCCTGGAAGTGTCCAGGGCCAGGCTGGCCAGCGCTTGGAGCAGCCTGGGACAGTGGGAGGTGTCCCTGCCCATGGCAGGGGGGGCACTGGATGGGCTTTAAGGGCCCTTTCAATCCAAACCATCCCATGATTCTATGCTTTTCAGTATGCAGCTAAAGGATTAACTAATTTCCAGTTAAAAGTTGTTTTCTCACGTGGCAAGGCTTTCAAGACGATTTTTGTTTCTGCTGCTGCAGTGACAACATCTGATGCTGTATCTTCTGGCAGTGTCTGGGCTTGTGAAGTAAAGCACTTACCTAATTGTATATGAGGGTAGTACATCAATACAGGCACATAATCCATATACATTTCTCTTTCATAAGCTCTTATCACATTACCACTGATTATTTAGGGAAAAAGAACATTAATGTTATATGGCATCCTTCCCTTTATTATTTTTAGCCTTAAATGAGGTTAAAATATGACGAGGAACAGGAATTTAAGGTGGGGAGCAGTCTGAGGCAAGGCTGGAAATGGAGTGATTGGAACCACTTCAAAGATGTGCAAGAAGTTGCAGCTCTATTTCAGAAGCTGCAGCCTGGGAATGTCTGGTCCAGGCACGGTGGGAAAGAGTGTCACAGACTGCCAAAAGCTGCACTTTCCAATCCATTTGCCATTCTGAATAGCTAAGGCAGCACAGTTCACCACTCACAGAGCTGTCTGAGTAACACTAAGCCAAAATAAAATTAATTTAGATGGTTTTTGAACTGTGGAAGCAGCGATGGCGAAGGTGATCATACGGCTTGAGAGTCTCCATAAAGAAAAATCATCTCATGGGGTTCAAGTTGCTCAAAAATTGTTCATAGGAAACATTTCTTGGTACAACTCACCAAGAAACACACTGATTGCTCTGTAAGATCATGCTTCATTACTCACTGAAATTAGCAAAATGAATTCTCTTAACTCCAGGGGCGGAATCAGTTGAGGAACTGGTGAATGATGAAGCTGCTCTTACACAACAACAAAAGATGATGTTTTGTGGTTTTGTTATAGCAAAGCTGACTGCAGCAGAAGACCTAAGGGACCTAAGACAAATGGCTGTAAGAAATTATTTATGGCTAGATTTTGTGTCATCTCTCTCATGCCTGCTGCCATAGTAAGTTCCCTTTAATAAAAACATAGGAAACAGGCTTACTATCTAGTTTAAAGGTTATTACTGTTCTTTCAGAGAATCTAATCTTATCCTGGGCTCCCTGCCGAGCTATATTAACTAATAAAATTTTCCTCAGTGCCTTTTTAAAGACACTGTCATGCCACGTGCAGTTCACTGAAACACTTAATTTTTATTCTTTTTTAAATTTGGTGGATAGGCTTGCCATCAGTCTCAGGCTTCCACCTTCCATAAAGAAAAGGTTTGATCATAGCAAGGAGCCTGTTTAAAGCTCATAGCAGCACACACTGCACAGGGAGCACAACACAACAAAAAGAACATGCTCTGCTCACCCTTAAGCCTTCAGTGTTGTTCTTCACAGATTAGAGAACAAGGGGATCTGTCTCAGGCACAGCAGTGGCCAGGGGAGGGTGTCAGCACGGGGACAGCTATTAGGAAAATGCACTCTTTGGGAGTGAAGGAAGAAAGGCTGGCAAAAGGCTGAGCATGAAGTGTGTAATTTAGATGTCAGAATGTGTCAAATGTATCACTGTCAAACCTGATGTGTTACCACTGTGGATAAAATTTACCCACAGAATTTCTCCTCCAGGCAATCAGTAGCCTGCAGTAAGTGCTGGGAGCATGTCCAACCACCCTTCTGGAATGACAGCAAAGTGGCCTGGATTTCTGCCTTCACAAAGCCAGGACCTCTGGGGTTTTCACTGCTGAGCTGTTCTTCTCTCACCTTCACAAAAGGAAAGGAAATACAACTTTATCACTGCCTGGTTATACCATTGATCTTGCTGCTTCAATGGAAGTCCATAAAAATTAGAATCGTCGCAACCCCTGATTTACACAGATTGCCAGAACAAAACAAAGGTTATACCAAGCCAATTGATGTCCAGGAAATAAACCTGTTCAGCCTCTGCAAAGGCTCCCCCAGCCAAGCTCCCGTGAGGCTGGATGCAGCTAGGATTAATTGGACACCAGCTGCAGACCTGCTGCCTTCGTTGCGAACAGCTGCCAACCCAATCCTACATCCTGCTTAAGTGCAGTGTCTGGCTGACTCCTGGAGGCTTCTGTCTGTTCCCTTGCCTCTGCTGAGACAATGGCCTGGCCCTGCAGTTTAAATACGTGTTCATTTCCCCATGCAGGAACGATAGATTCACAACTTCAGTTACAACTCTCTGACAAAATGTTTTTGGTTGCCTGTATCAGGAGGTTCTGTTGACTGTCAGCTTAGACTGTGGTTACAGAGGATGAACATTCCTGTCCTCGTTACTGAGCACTCACAGTGATCAGGCAGTCAGTCTATTGCAGAAAGTCAGAGTTTAAAGCAGAAATAAAAAAGAGACATTAGCACTCCTACTAAAACTAATGTTCCATTGTCTCACAGGGAAATCTCACAAGCATCTCTCTGCCATTCTCACAACATCCTTCATCCAACAAGACATATAAATTGCATCAAACGTCTCATCCGGAGAAAAGCTGCAAAGCAGCCATTCCTCTAAAGTAGATGTGGAAAGATTCTTATGTGCACAGAGTTATTTATCAATTTTTGTTTACAGTCTTTTATTCCACTTCTTAGGAATCAGCTAGCTTAGGGCCCTTTCAATTCCATGTTTTCCATTTCCATGTTTATACCATTGTTAGTGTCAAAATGATCTTACAAATATCTGCTGAAAGCCTTCTTGCATGCAGACATGTTTGACTCTAACGAGTCAGTACATCAAAACTTTGTATTGCTTTTTTTGCAACATTTAAAAAGCAAACCCTTTCCTCACCAGGGGCAAATGACCTTATTTGGAACAGACTGACTGTTCCTGGCAGGAATAGGTTCTCCAAAGAAGCTGTGGCTGCCCCATCCCTGGAAGTGTCCAAGGCCAGGTTAGATGGGGCTTGGAGCAACCTGGGGCAGTGGAAGGTGTCCCTGCCCATGGCAGAGGAGGGACTGGATGGGCTTTAAGGTCCCTTCCAACCCAAAGCTTTCTATGAATTTATGATTCTATGATGTCTGTTATAAAGGTGAACAGATTTCTCAGCCAGGCTGACCTTTTTTCTTTTTTGTAATGCCATTAAAATAAAAAGAAACACGAAGAGTAGCATATAATGCATTATTAATTTCATACAACACAAAGCAACCAAGAGATGGAAGAACCTGTGTGGTAGGTCCCTGTGTTTGGTGGAGTGGGGATGAAAAAGATGTAGTAAATTTTTGTGAGGCGTGGGGAACTTTTACTGTGCTCCAGTAACACATTGATAGGATTTTGTGTTGGCTTTGTTTGCTCAGCTGCTGAATTACTCCTGTTAACAGAAGACAACAAATTATATGACCTGGAAATGCACTGTGGAGGTGATGTCTTGTGACTGGATATTTTCCTGATTAATATAATGGAAACACCCTAAGACAGAGGGTTTGCTTGGCTCTAGGCTACAATCAAGTCCAATTCATAGAGTTTATTAGCAACAGCTAAAGCTCTGACCAGTGTAACCTGAACTGAAAGTTCCTTCCACAATAACACTCGTAAAACTGACCCGATTGCATCTTTCCGGTGTTTTTAATTCAATCAGGCAATAACCCACCAAAAGGCTGCTGGAAACAGCTCCAGATAATGGAATGGGGTTGGTTGCATTGCTGTGGCAAAGCTGAGAGAGAAAACTATTTCCCAGCTCTGTGCAGGTGCCAGGAGCTGAACCACCTCACACCTGTTGGGATCAGGCTTGTGTTGCTTTCCCTGGAAAGAAGAGAAGCTTCGTCTCAAACTTGCTACGGACCCGTGAGAATTCAGCACAAGTGTACACTGAGCAGAAGGGATTTGTCCTTTCTTTGGTACCCTAAGTGTTCTGCAAGTCTCATAAATAATTTTTAAAGCTACCTACTGTGATAAAATATGCAGCCCGGCTGTGACTGGAATACCATGAGATGCTGATATTGAGAGTTCTCTGTCTTACAACAAGTCCTCATTCTCTCACCTGGTATCTCCCCACCTCCCTTCTAATTCCCATGAAAATTTTGGATTTGTTCATTGTGTAACATCCATCAGGGAGTTTACAATACTCAGATTGTCACGGGCAGGATGGCTGGGTTTAAATTCACATGCAAAACACATTGTGTACTGACAGGGAGTGACATGCTCATCTTCTCTGAGAACACAAAACAGTGAACTTGACCAACTTATCTGGTTCAGTCATTATATTAGTGTCAGGGTGGGGGGTTTGAAGAGGAGTTGGTTGGTTTTTTGATTTGTTTGGGTGGGTTTTTTTCTGTTTTGTTTTGATTTTGTGGACAGCTACAGTATAATGTTAGTCTCGGTAAGATTATATTTTTACTTTCTTTCATTTTCCAGCCATTTATTGCAGACCAGAAAAAAATCCCTCAAAGCATTAAAAGCTGGCTGCCTCAGACATAACTTTGTGGCAGATAATATTGCCTCTGTAAATATTGTTTTTTCCTGAAAAAATAAAAATGGAGCGAATACACATTATCCTGAGAAAACTTAAGAGTGCAGACTTTCCCAGATCAATAAATTTGAGGGGTTAAAAAATTGAATCGAATCCATGCTTCATACCTGATTAAAATTATGTAAAAATAGATGGATCAAAGCACCCTATGTGTTTTCACAAGCCTGGTTCACTCCTTAACCCCAACCCTGTGTCTATTTTAATTTTCTTGGTAAATAGTGCCCTCTGCAGCATCCCTTCGACTTTTGCAAGGTTCTAAGTACAATGCACTCTTTGACCGACCCTTAATGCATCACAGGCCAGGGACGTGGTGCCAAAATATATAATTCCAGCAAATCTGCGTCGCTCTCTTGTGGCTTTGCAGTGTCTGCTGCAGGTCTAATGTTTCCCAGGCTGCGGTCATCATCAAACAAAAGTTTTCTAGATTTGGGAGAGAGGCAGCATCTATAAGGAAGGCAAAAGCTAGACACATGCAAATTTTAAAAAAGCCCTGCTCATTAAAGCAGTTATAACAGTATTATTTGGAAAACTCCCATATGTGATTCTTTTTAGTATTAATAGAATGCTTTTTTATGACATCTTTCAGCCAAGGTTTCATTTAATAAGCATTAACTATTTAGTCCTGTAAGATTTGTCAAGGATATAATACATGTTACTAATTTAGTAACCATTTACATCATTTACATTTACACCATTTAGGGTATAATTGTTTTGGGTTTTTTTAATTTATTTTGATTTTGTTGAGGATTTTTTAAATCTCAGTGTATGCTGTAATGTATAAGTATTTAATCCCAAAGGCATTATAAAGAAGACCTTTTAGTAATGACAGCAGTTTCTAGGTCAGACATTTTCCCTTCTGAAATTATCCCTTGTCTGCTGTACATAATTTGTCTTACACTGTACAGTCTCTTATTCAAAGAGAACTTTTAATCTTTTATGGAGACTTGATAGTGCCTGAATCATAAAAGAGTAAGTTCAGCCAGAGAATTAAAAAGATGCTGAGAGGAGAAAAATAAGAGCTAGACAAACATCTGTCAGGAATGGTTTAGCTTTAATTGGGGCAGAACATTGACTAGGTGACCTCATGAGATCATCTTTGTTTTCATTCCCATTTTTTATTACCCCATGAAAAACTTGTCTGGATAGGACTTTGTTTCTTTCCTACAGTGCATGTCAGAGGAGGGGGAGCTAAGCATTTAACCTTGTATTTTGGGGACACAAAATGCTCCAACTCCCAGTGTCAGAAAACACACCTTGAAATACAGTTGCTTAATAAATATTATGTATTTTATAAATAATATATAGATAGATACATGTAACTTTTCCTTGTTCTGTCAAATCCAGCAAATAAGGCATGTGTGGTTCACCGGTGGGTGCTCCAGGAGTTTTTCTGGCATATCACCACCAAGAACTACTACATGGCTGCAGAACTTCTAACAGGGGTGAGGTTTAGCATGGCTAAAAGATTGACAGAAAGTATTCATAGAATAATGGAATCATGGAATGGTTTGGGTTGGAAGGAACCTTAAAGTCCATCTCATCCCATCCCTGCCATGGCAGGGACACCTTCCACCATCCCAGGCTGCTCCAAGCCCCGTCCAGCCTGGCCTTGGACACTTCCAGGGATGGGGCAGCCACAGCTTCTCTGGGCACCCTGTGCCACCACCCTCACAGGGAAGAATTCGTTCCTAATATCCAATCTAGCCCCACTCTCTGGCAGTGGGAAGCCATTCCCCCTTGTCCTGTCACTCCAGGCCCTTGTCAATATCTCTCTCCATCTTTCCTTCAGGTACAGGCCCACAATGAGGCCTCCGCAAAGTGTCTCTTCTCCAGGATGAACAATGCCAACTTTCCATGTATTTTCCAGTCATTACTCAGCTATTACCATTTTTTCTCACTGCAGCACAAGAAGCTGTTACCATGGTTCAGAGCAGTGGTCTTGCTGACATCCTTTCAAGGCATCACTGCACATTGTTTGATCTGTTGTTGCAGGGTCTGACCTCCACTGAGGCAAGCAATTGCTAAATCATTAGGCAGTAGCAGAACCCTGTGTCTGGCCTGCCTCACAGTTCTGGCCTGATATATGAAAATTCCATTTATAATCTACAACTTCAGCATCCAGTCTCAAGGAATCAGAGATGGATTCTTTTTCCTGACACTCTCTCTTATTAGAAGTCCAAGCCACTGTAAATTGCTAGAGGTACACAGGTTCGTCTTTTTCCCTTCCTGCCAAACAAAGCTGCAATTATTTTAACTTCCAGGATGGCACCAAATTTTTCTGTTTGGTTTGATAATTCATCCACTTGCAGGCAGTTCACCAAGTGAGAGGTAAAAACTGTTAGATGAAGAAATGACTGTGAGTTATTCACTCCCCTCTAGATGACCAGAAGTGTCTACCAGCAATTGGCACTGGGAAAAAATTACTGCAGTGAAACATTCCTGAGTCATTGACATTTCAGGGTGTTTGCTCTTGTAATTCAATACAAGATATTTTCACCTTGGATTTTCAGATGTGAATATACATTTGTGGAGGAAAACAAAAAATAAAAAAGACATTTCTTCTGTTATGTCCTAAAAATTGAATTACATATGTAGTGCAGCATCTATGGTGTAATGCCAGGTAAAGGGCATGAGAAAGAGAGACAAGAGCATTGAATGAATCTCTGCTTTTCAGGATGTTCCTTTTTTATCATTCCTAAGTCAAATTAGGCTGAAGCCTAAGAGTAGATAAAGGAATCACATGGAGTCAAATAAATACTTTTTCATATTACACGTGTGTATTGTGAATACACTTGCCCTTCTCAGCATTTCTAATAGATTAAAAAATGTATTCATTTGCTCTGAGATCTTTTAGGAACAACTTTATCTATTCTAGATAAATGAGCTGTTTTTCCCAACATAACCATTCCATGTCAAACAGCATCACAGCTGTGATGTAGCAACAAGAAGGTGGATTCTGAAGGTGGTGCTTTAAAATTCAGGAGCACTGCTGTGCCAGAAGTGCTGCAGATGGCCTGGAATCTCCCTGGGTCATGCAAGGCTCTTTAAACATTGTTTGGACCAGGTGTAGGAAGCCTGGCAAAAGCTAAGAACTCGCAGGATGCAAAGTTGGCAGAAATCCAATTTATCCTTGATATTTGCTTTCAGCATTTTTAGAGACATATGAGAAAATTTGCTCTTAACCTTTAGTTTTAATCAATCCAGGCTGTTCTTAAGAAAAGGAGCAAAAAGGAAAAATATTAAAAGAAATGTTAAGCTTGTAGCATATTTGCCATGAGATTTTTTTTTTTCCTGAGGAGCAAATAAATTTTATGCAGTGGATGCCTGAGAAGTAACTGATTCACTGAACCTTCCCAGTTCATACAAACCTAATTTCTGGAAATAGCTTTGCATGACCATCACTCCCAGATGAGTTCATTTGCTACCTGTAATTAATGCCAGCTAAAAAAATAAAATGGGAAAACTGATTTAATATATATTTTTTTCCCAATTAGCCAAGGAACTCTTTAAGGCTTCTGACCTTGCAGGAATTATGTTACACTGTGTGTAGGTTGCTTGTATGCCTGTACAGTCTTGCTTAGACCTTTTGAAGAGGATTTACAAAAATTCGTGTCATATTGGGTCCAGTTTGTTGGGAAAATCCAGGGAAGTGCCCACAGAGGTATCATGTTACTGGGAAGTTGACTTCACTGGAATAGACTGAGGGGGGACTGTGAGCACAGAGACTGAGGTCTCGGTAGGAAGCTCTTACTAAACGTGTCTCGTTGGCCTCATTTGATAACAACTCTTTCTCCTTTCACACACCTTATTTCAGCTATTCCACCCATTTCTGTGGACACAGAGGAAACTGGATAAATTCTGGAGTTCTCTCAGTCTGTTGTAATAACATGATCATTGCATTAATGCCTTTAAGAAGTTCTTGCTTAGGTGATCTTCACAAATGCCTCACATTCGAGGGTTTAATGAAAATGAACTTTAACGGTTCAACGCTACTCCAGCAGGATTTTATGGAGATAGTATATGGTTTCAACTTTCAATCTCTTCCTGTGGACACACAGGTAATAAATGTATATGTATTAGAATTTGTCTTTAATAAGAACCATATATTTAACCAAGGCAAGACTAAGAGCAGACAAGTTCATTTACACATTTCAAAGGGACCTATAAAAAACCTGTTCATCTGCTTTAATTATGCCAGTGCTGAGACTTGAATTTGCCATTTCTTCATAAATACTACTTAAAATTCAATTTAAGGTGTTCTGCACGGAGTACACTTAAAAATTAAGGTTCACAGAACTTACAGCTTCATATCAATCCAGTCTTCCAACAACCTGCACTAAAATCTTTGGAGTCCTGATACAGAGATTGAAATACACTTTTTTTTCTTAAATATCACAAGAACAATAATGAGTAAGTGAGTGTGAAAAGCTCTAAGCCTTTTGCACAGTCCTGCAGGTATGTCTGTATTATTGATGATAATTCTGGCAACAGGCAGGTGTAAGTTCTGCTAAGCTTTAAGCCAAACTTGCCTACAAATGAGTCACTGCTACTCTTCCAGAAGCACAAATCCCTACTTTCTCCTTTCCATGAAATGGATGTGGTCCCAGTTATAAAGATAGGGACTCAAGTATACAGAACCCTTTCTAGAAAAACTGAGGAAAAAATACTTCCCACCCACTTACTGTAATACTTATTTTGCTTTGGTGGCTGAGCAACAACTTCTGCTTCCAAGTCACAGATGTCAGAGACAAGGTGTCCCTTCCTCTGCTCTTCCACTTGGAGAAGAGGTATTTTATCAGACAATGGCAGATTATCCCAAACATGCCTTGAACTTTCCATGTTAATTCATTTCTTCCTATTATTTTTGTGTGGTTATAGACAAGTTTTTATCTTCCCCTCTTGAAAGACACCATGTTTTTCATCCAACAGTTGCCATTTTAAGTTGGCTGAGCTAGAGAGAAACTACAGTTCTCACGTACAGAATAAAGAAATTTAATATTAAACTTCTTTGAAAAAGAAAACAAGTGGATACACTGTCATTTATTAATTACCATTTTTAAGGTTATGGGGTTGCTTCTTTGTTTTGGATAAATAGACCTGTTGATTTAGAAAGCCAGTTTTGTTTATAAGATCCTTCTCAAATTAGAGCCCAGAAATCACTGACTGAATTTGCCAACACCTCAATTAATCTCTTTTTCCATTAAATATATAAAAGTTGTGCAGAATGCAGAAGAAAGTTTCAGATGGCACCAAAGGGCAGCTCCTTGTAGCAGCTGTATATTCAAAAGTAGTCTGTTTAATCAGGTGAAGAGATACTGAAGTAGTTGTCTTGCTGTGGTAGGGACAGTAAACCCACTTTAAAATGCATCATCATTGTGACAACATATCACAGAAGAAGCTTTTCACTGACAGTAATTTAATCTTTCATGAAGCTGGCTGCTAAACTTCAAAGAAGCTACTCTTCATTTATACATTTTCTTAAATTAACTCACCTCTCCCAATTTAGAATATAAGTAAAAAACATATTTCAAAAGAGAAGGACTGTAGTCACGAAGCTACAAAACTGATAATTTGTAAAGGAGAGCAGCAAAGAAAAAACACACACAGAGAATTGGGGTACTCAGAAGACAGAAAAATAATGCATTTTCAAAGATGTTATTTCTGCCTCCTCATCACTTAGCTGTTTTGTTTTTTTAAGTCTACCAGCAAACAGTCTAGTAACTGGAGAATAAACTAGACACATGTTCCCCCAGAGACAGCAGAAAATATAAGAGAAATCTTTAAAATAGTTACAACAGCTTGTTTAGGTGTTACCACAGTTGATACCATCAGTACATTTTGGCACAGCTCCCTTTCCTCTCAGTCAATATACCAAAGCACAGTAAGCAGAACTAGGACCCCTGGGAGGTAGACAAGCAGCAGCCAGGCATCTGTCCTGTCCCCAAAGACCAAGTCGTGTTCCTAATCTAACAATCCCTGTGAGCTGGTGTGGCTCTTGGCTCAATATGCAGAAATCATAAACAACTGCTCCTACCACTTTGTATAAAAGTACAGTTTGGAAAATACAGCAGATAAGTTTTTATAATCCATAATTTTTTTTTAAATGGGATTCAAACGCATCACATGGCATCTTGTGTGTTGGACACCCCTAAACTGTGACTTAAGGGGATAATCAACTTAGACATATGAAAGAACTCTCATCCACAGAAGAGCTGCAAAAATGAGAAGGCAAATGCCTCTCCTATCTCTAAATGCCACCCAGCCTTTCTGAATCCTGCTCTGCATAAACAGAAGGATCCTCATCAGGACCAGGGGTGTGACTTTCCCCTGCTACCTCAGAAAACTGCATGTTTGTCCCCAAAGCGTTTGGCAGAAACGGTGTTTGGCATTCTCCAGACTTTCCTCGCTCGAGGAATGCCTGGTCAGTCTTCCACCCATGACTCCTGTCTCAGCGTCATCCTGGAGCTCTTCCAGAAGCTCTTTCACCATCTCAGCAGCACCAGCAGCATTTCCTGGGGGCGGCGGCTCTGCCAACCTGGCCCTGGGGCTGTGGGGGCCTTGCCCAGCAGTGGGGTGTGAGGGGAAAGGAACAAAACCTCAGCGGGGAGCAACACCCACAGGCTGTGTCGAGGAGATAGCTATTTATTTTCTTTCCCTTGACTAAAGAAAACTACAGCCTGCTAGTGCCGCCGGTGCGGCCTGCGGCTTGTCCGCTTTTGGGGTCATCGGGAGCCGCGGCTGAGGGGTCCCTGCCCAGAGCGGGATCAGGGACCTGCCGCCCTCCCCTGCTGCTCCTGGGGCTGCTCTGGCTCTGCGGGGTCGGTGGCAGGCGGGCTGGATCTCCCCGGCAGGGCTTCCTCCGAGGCGCTGGCTTCGTGCTGCAGCCCGGAATTGGGCGGCGCGGCCGAGGCGGGAGCGCGGCCCAGGGCGGCGGCGGGGCCGGGCCGGGCTGTGGGGGCCTGGGCCGGGCGGGCCGCCCCGCAGCCCCGCAGCCGCCGCACCTCCCGGCTGCACTGCGTCCGGATGATGCGGAGCACGCCCTGCACCAGCAGCGCCGTGTAGCGCTGCAGGCGAGGCTGCAGCCGCTGCACCAGCACCTCCCTGTCCGGGCCGAAGGTGCACAGCGCCAGCAGGATGCTGCTTTCCGCGGTCTTCGCCTTCCACCAGCGCTCCCCGTAGATCTTCTGCAGGCACCGCTGCAGCCAGGCCCGCACGGGGGTCAGGAGGTTCCAGCGCCTCCGGAAAAGCTCTGCCCAGAGCTCGGGCAGGATGCCGCCCACGGCCGCGGGCCCCGCAGCGCCCTGCTCGGCCGGGCACGGTGTTCCCTGCGGGGCTCGGCTTCCATCGCGGCCTCCCGCGGGGCTGCTGGCCTGGCCGCGGTGTGCGATGATGCACTGCAGGCAGCCTTCCTCCTGCTCCGAGAAGCTGACGGTGGAAATCAGCCTCCTGCAGAGAGGGCAGGTGCGCTTCCCCCACAGCCAGCGCAGGATGCAGCGCAGGCAGAACTGGTGGCGACAGGGCAGGGCGCGGGCGATGTCCGCGGGCGCCTCGCAGCAGATGGGGCAGCTCCGCTCCCTCCTCCCCGAGGCCATGTGGCCTTCTTGCTGCGCTGTCTCGGCTCTGCCCGCCCCAAATCTCTGCAGCGAGGGTCACCATCCGTCTCCCGGCGATGTCAAAGTGATGTCACAGTGGGACCATCGCTTGGCACAGCTAGCTGAAGAAGCCTCACAACTAAAATTCCATGCACAGTCGCGTAAACAACTTTCAGGGACTCTACCTGAAGTTTTCGTGCTGTCTGCAGGTCTTTTTAAGGCTACCTAAAAGTGTGAAAAGAAAAACCTCAAAACAACCAAAGAACTCATGCAGGAAGCACAAAAGTACCCCTTCACCAATGTACCTTTTTTGCATTGCCCTGAAAATCTGGGAGAATCCTTCTGAGTCACAGTCACACATTTTGTATAATTTTACATAATTTCACCTGAGTCACATCCAGCCATTTTCACCATATCTCTGTCCAAAATTTCAGCTACTGGAGATCAGACAAAATAAAGTTCAGTGTTTGTTTGACCACTTAAAAAAAACCCAAACACCAGGTGTAAATATGTCTTGGTATCTTGACATATTTGAAGACAAGCTATGACTCATGTTCCTGAACATTTCGATTTCTTACATCAGTTGTGAACTGCAACTCATCAGGAATTAAATCTGACTAACAAACATCATTTCTCCGGATTAGCAAAATTGCATTAAAAAATCAAAAGCTATGAAAATGCAGCCGCAGTGATAGTTCAGATCTGAATAATATTTGTTGAAGAGATCACACTTTTCAGAAGTTTCAACTTGTCCAACTCCAGCAGTTCCTAATAAATAAATAAATTCATAAATACACACATATATATATATATTATATATAAAACCTAATACAAAATAGTGTCACAATGACACAATGGTATTTATCAGAACATCAGTACAGCTCTTCCTGGAAACTGCAGGCCATCATGGGTAAAGTTAATGAGGTCAAAAAGATTTAACTCAGAAGCAGGAAATTTAAAAGAAACGGGCATTATGTGTTTGATGAAAGTAATACACAACATCACAACTGAATCCAAAATGACTGTTCAGGCTATGAACTGCACTACTCACCTCCTAGGATTAGCCTACATTTTATATTAAAGTCATTAGTTTAAGAAACACTGTACCACAAAACAGAAAATTTAACATAAGAACTGCAAGACAATTAAACCGCAGTAGATTTTACTTTGGCTTGTGCATTTAAATGTACAGTGATGACCTCTCTCTAATTTCTGTGCTGCTAGGTTGAGAAATCTCTCCCAGGCTAGCTGTGGTTGGAAAACGTGGGATGCTCATCACAAAAGTAAAGGTTGTTCTGTGGAATTAATAAAAAGCCTTCTCCCCACACTTCAGGTCACTTGTATTTCTGATTAAATCTTACAGCATTAGAATATGCTAGCACATATTCTAGGTGTCTGTTCAATTTGATATTAAGGATTTGTCTTATGCTGCAGGTTCTGGAGTCTTCTGTAACAATAATTTCTAATGAAACACATTATAACCCCGTCCCTCTGTGCTCTGTTCATTTGTTCATTTAAAATAACGAAAATGTAACCTACTTAAAGCACCAACAAGAAATACCGGGAGCTGCTGATATGAGCACCAGGGTAGGGACCCAGTTTTCATCATCCTGATTTATGATGTGGGAACAGCATCTCCCACACAACACAGGTATTTCTTAAATGGCCAGGGGATATTTGATGGTGCAGAGTAATGAAAAGCACAGTGTCATCCAGCAGCTCCTGGCTCAAACACCTCCATCCTTCCGTGCTGGTTGACCCCACCTGTTTGTGGCAGTTGCTGCCATATGCAACAGTTGATTTCCAAGAAGGAATCTTTAATCAAGCCCCTAAATAAAGTTGTCTGACTGAAGTGCTTTGGAGAAGCACTTAAGCTTCTCCAAAATTTTGAAAACCAGGCTTTGGATTTTTATCCACACACAAAACATAAAGTTCTTTGGTCACTTATTAAGATAAAACGTGTGAAAATGTATGATGTCATTTCATTTCTTATCTCATCCCTCCTACTTCTGTAAGTAAAGCCACATTTAGGCAGCATTTCATTTGCTAAAGATAAAGGTATGACATTAAAGTGAATGGGGATGTTAGTGCTGGGGGGGAAAGGTCACACTTGAATAGTCTTTAACACTTCAAAATGAAACTAAAAAATTGCTTCTCAATCATGACTTTTTTAATTTCAGGGCAAACTTGAGAGTTTTATGACCCATGTATTCCACTTCTAATGAACTTCTGTTACTGCACTGCACCACCAGCTACTAATCTGACATTTCAAAGTTTGTCAGATTTCCACTAATAGCTTCACTCACAAAAGCAATAGAAAGTCTCAAACATGGGTAGAAGCAAATCAGCACTTTTCTCTACCACCTCTGTCTGGATTCTTTAGCGGGAATAAAGATTTGCCTCTAAGACTTAAATGGGTTTCGATGAGAAGAATTTTATTTTTGGTTGCAGGACCATGAACAGGTGCCCATAATTCTCCTGTTTTGTTTCTCACTTGGATCACTTGGAATGGGAAAATCTAACTCACTGATACTGAACACTTAAAAATTAAACCCTTGAAGTCCCCCCGTGTGTGGGGATGTCTGGAGCCCCTTACACTGACATAATAAAATTAGGAGTGTGTTCAGATGGTTGCTAGGAAATGGACACATTACACACCAGAGAGCTGGTTGATCTTCACAGAGACAGAACTACGCCAAAATACCAAGGATATGTTGGAAGCATAGCCAGAAGTCACCAATAGGCAAACTCCTGCTTTGCCCCAAAAACCCTCCAGTTTTACAGAAGCCATTCAGAAGCCAGGTAAGATGAGCACTGCAAGATTATAAGCACAGAAAAAGCAAGAATAAAAAGGTTCAGGAACTTCCCAGGTTCAGGAACTTTAGGTCTAATTTAGGTCTAAATTAGACTTTTTCCTTTTCAGTGCTATCCATTGATCAGTAATTACCCAATACTGTAATTGTAGCTGGAAAAAAAAGCTTAGGTATGTTGTAGAGATTACTATTTTTAGCTATAAGCCTTTAGTCCTGCTTATGCTTAACTAAACATAGCACCATTTTGTTTAACTAGGTACCAAAAGTTTTTGCTTTACAGTGAAAAATGTCTTCATACCGTTCAAAAGATATAATGTAACTTCATATGAAATTTGCAGGGTTTTCCAAAGGTGATTACAAGTGTTCTGGCAAACATGTTCAGGAGATTGTGGATTTGTGACTTGGTAGGAAGCATTTTTCCCAAAGAAAGTCTGCAGGATAAATAATTTCTTAATAAAATCTTTAATCCAGATGGCAAAGATCATAATCCAGGTGCTCCTTTACTGTATCTATGGTTATTCATAAGCACAGATATATTTTCATTTTGTACTGAAAATAAGGATCAAAAATTGATAAATAAAGATCATAAATTGAAAATATTCAAAAGAGATGTGGTAGAAGCAGGCTGTGGTAACAGCCAACAATGTTCTCATTTATCTTTGGTGAAACAAGACTTCCAAGGGACTAACAAAGGGACTAGCCTGAAGGAGCTGGCAGGAAAGGTGGAGAGACACATTTACAAGGGCCTGAGACGACAAGACAATGGAAATGGCTTCACACTGCCAGAGGGCAGGGCTAAATTTCATATTAGGAAGAAATTCTTCCCTGTGAGGGTGGGGAGGCCCTGGCACAGGGTGCCCAGAGAAGCTGGGGCTGCCCCTGGATCCCTGGAAGTGTCCAAGGCCAGGCTGGACGGGGCTTGGAGCTGCCTGGGACAGTGGAAGGTGTCCCTGCCCGTGGCAGGGGGGGCACTGGATGGGCTTTAATGTCCCTCTCAANAAAAAAAAAAAAAAAGTGTTAAGAGATTTATACTTTGCATTGCTGCACATCATCATTTTAATCATTTAAAATGATCATCCATGTGAATGATTCAAATTTCTTCATAGGATGTCAGAAAGATCCATTAAGTCAACCCAGCATGCATTAAAGTCCACAGAAGAACTGCCATTAGCAGCAACAGGCTTTGAATTAAGCCTTGTAACTCATCAGACACAGGCTGGGAGACGTTCTTTGAACCCTCAGGTACCTTTATGAAAGCAGATTTTCAGCCTGCTGTGACTTTCTTCCGAAGAAGAAATGCATTTCAATGTGATTGAATGTTAACCATGCAGACTCATCTCCCACTCCCCTGGCCTCATCAGAAAGATGTGACATTTTCTGGAGCACAGCAAAGGAATGGGTAGATCTGAACCAGAAACTTTCCCATGGTTTTTGTGAGACGGTACCCTTGCACCTGGAGTCACATATTTCAGTAAAACATTTCGAGACAAAGACACCACCACACCTGATACACCTTTCTTGGCTTTTCACATGGGTGTTACCTTCTGAATTCATCTCAAGTTTACCAAAGTTACCTGAAATATTAAGGCAGGAGAGAGAAAACCTAGCAAACACCAAACCTGCATGGTCAAACATCAGCTGGCCATCCCCAAACCTCTGCCTGTCTTGCCACAAAGGGTGCCTTTAGAGGATGCATATCCACACCACACAGGTGATACACATAACCCCTGACCACCATTAGCTCCTTTACTTCTGGTGCACAGCTGGATCATGAAAAAAATGTTACATGGTGAGAAAGGAAAGGGAAAAATAGGTCATTTCTGTAGAGTAGATTGTGAGAAAGTCGGGAAAAATCCAACAAAGGCACGAGAGATATTGCACTACACAGATCTAACACCATGTGTGTCTTTATTGAGGCCGCTCACTCAGGGATTTAATCAGTTTTTATTTAACACACAGGCTGAATCTGGTGAAATGCAGTGCCTGTGGAGACTCTTAAATCTCTGCTTTTTCAATTCTTGTGAAAAGACGTGAAATCCATAGAGTAAGATCCAACAGTAATTCTTTTTTTTTCCCCTGTCTGTTAAAAAGCCTGAAATGTTCAGCCATAAAAAGCTGAAATATACTTTAAGATAGGAAAGATGTAGAGGATTGATACTTGTATTTTGAATCTCTGTGTCTTGAACTGAGTTTGTAGGACATTCCAAATAATTGTCTAACCAGCCTTCTAACTCAGAAACCAACATTTTAATTAAGTTATTTTGAAAAAAATTATCCTGACAATCACATATTCATCGCAAGATTTCACTCTTCTCTATAGTCTGCAAATGTGTCCAATTATCTAACTTGATTAACTGATGTAGCATAACAACTTCAATCCGTATTAGCAGTGTGTTCTCTCCTCTTCCAAAGGTCAAGATTGAGGCAGATGCTTGAAAAAATTATCCTCTGCAACAATTTTCAGTCCATCTGGCAGCTGTTTTCCAGGAACATTTTAAATCTTTTAATTATTCCTTTCTTAATTATGAAAACAAAAATAACTTTGATAACTGAAAGTTGTATTTTTTTTTTAAGAGCTGTGTAAGTAACTAAAAACTAACCTTTAAAAGCTTCCCTTTAAAGAAATTTTACAGATTACTGGAACAATTACATTTGCTTTGTCTTCACACTCATATTTCCCAGGAAATGGCGCATTGGAGACTTGTCCCATGAAGACTGACATGCACCATTAATAGCCATGATGTTCTATATACAAGCATCAAATCCTGGAGTGATGAGGAACTTATCTGAGGAGTCAATAAGGAAAATAAGAACTGGGCCTTTCAGAGCCATTTCCCCTTTAAAATACATAAAGCATTCTTCCAAGCAAGAAGGCAGCTGAAGAGCTTTAAATACATTCTCAGATACATTTTTAACCTCCCTTGTGGTTTAATGTGTTGGTTTTGGTGCACTGGGGATGCAGTGAAGTGACTTTTCCCTGCCTGGACCCATGTCTGCCTGAACAATCCAGAGAGAAGCAGAGCCCTGGGAACAGGAAAAGTGCAGCTCTCACCACACAAGGACACTACTTGCTGTGAGTCTGGGTGTGAGGTGTGGTTGTCTTTCCATGGGTTTTTCCCACACCTTTTTTCTTGGAAACTCCTCATGATCTAATAGGTCCAGGGCAGACCCCAAAGCCTTCTTCTGGGACACCCCATTGCATCTGCAGTTGCCCCAGTGGAAACAAAACAGCTCAGTCTGACTAAGGAGGCACATTAATTTCATTTTTATTAGTTAAATATTATTAATCTGTCTATGTCGCACTCTCTAGAGAGAGGTATAAAGAAACTGAGGTGGTTTCCTTTCAAGACCCCAAATTACTAAGGACCCACAGTGCTTTCCACAAGTTGTCCTTTTAATACACTCCACAAAAATGTCTTGAAATAATTTAACTCCCATGGTAGTTATTTGTTTTTGTTGTAGATTTCCTGATGGTCTTTCATGCTAGAGAAATCATGAGCAAAGGGGACCTGGAAATTCCAGTTTCAGAGTAGGATTTGCTGAATGCAGTCTGTGCACTGCTTTGAGTTCTGCATTCAGTCAAAGTCCAACAAAGCTGTGAAGGTGGACTTTATGGTTGGAGGCAACAAGAAACAGTGAGTTTAGGAAAAGGCCTGAAGGCCATGCAGTTGGCTCAGGGGTGTGTGTGTTTATGTTTATGAATTTTCCTTGCCTGCCAAATTTGTTTTAAAAATGTGGTGGTCAAACCACCACACCACTGTTCTTGCTTGCTAAAGGGCCATGTTCTCACAGGGGAAAAGATCACATTGAAAACGTTCAACTCTTGGATATAGTCAAAAGAAGAAATAAAATGTACTCCCTTAAGAGGAAGGCAGCACCTAATGGTGTACAGCTGCAATCACATAACAGCCTTAAACCTGGGCTCTTGAGTTTCAGAACCTGAGCTTGGAGTGGACCTGTCCCTAAAATTTTGACTGTCCCCCTTTCAATAGCTTGTGCTGAACTCTTCCAAATTGTCCCTAAAAGAAAGGAGATGTTTTATAGATCTTTGTTTGGTGCTAAGGAGTCTCCAGAAACAGAAACCCTTTCCAATGGAAACACTGGCAAAAATCAGAGCCATTTGCTTTGCTGTTTTGGTGCTGGACCCAGACCAAATTTCCAAGCCATCCTGGCATAAAACCAGAAAAACTGCACCACTTCCTTGGTTGTCCTGGGATCCTTTCCACCCTAGGCCATGCCAGTAAAAATACAGGTATAGAGAATACCCTTTACTTTAGGAGTGGATCAGACACTGCCTGTGCTTCTTGATTTAAAGAACAGAGTAGGGGGGAAAACAACAAACAACTACCAAAGCAATTTTTTGTGAAACTCAGCAGTAAACTGTAAGACTAAATTAGCAAAACTGCCACGTATTAAATTCTAATGAAAGTGAAGTAAGCAGAAGCAGAGAAGTTATGCTTCCAGAAAAGCCAATATATGCAGTGTAAGGAGCAGAAGTGATCTGACTGGTTAAATGTAATACAGAAATGTAATGAAAATATAGGTAAAACATAGGCTCTTAATTCCTTAGGTATACTTATTTGTTTGTAGAGTGTGGCAGTACATTGTCTGGATAGAGCCAACATGAGCTCAGGATTTATTATCCACAATGAAATTTATTTCATAGCTAGCAGAAATATTGCAGTCTGTGCTGCTTGACCTCATTCCCAGCTCACTGCATTTGTTTCTCTCACCATTACCAAAAAAGCTAAATGTGGAATAAACCTTTGTGTACTGATTTTTTTCACCAGTGCACATCAATTTGTTAACAACAGGGCATAATGAAGAATTTGGAGAAATTGGAACATAACAATGTGACTGATTTAGATGATGTGGGAAATTTATGAGGCAAGAGTTGGAGGCAACAGAACGTCATTGAAATTATTTATACCACAGCATCAAATTTGTTGAATTTGGAGCAATCTTAGCAAGTCAAAAAGTAACCTCAGCAGAAGAATAAAGAATCTATTCAGTTACCAACTGGATTCTCAGTCTCACAGAAGTTTCTGATGCTCACTCTAGCACCAACTGCAGTGAAATTCAAGTTGTAATGTAAAAGTACTCAGGTTGTGAGTTGTTGTGGATATTGATGTCAGGGTTTGCCTTGTTAGTCAAGGTTCATGCCAGAATCACCACTCCCAGCAGAGACACAGACAAACTAATTTTTTCTCTCTTTCCAAGAACACCTGTCCAAAGTTATAAAACCCCCTGAAGTTGTCAGCATATCCAATACAGATGTTTCATAGGATAAATAGAAATAAAAGAACCAACTGTGCTCATGTGGTCCTTGCCACATCTCATAACACACTACAATGGGGTAGATTGTGTGCTCTGTATTTCACAGAGTATCTTCAGTGAATGAAAACTAGCACCCTTCATCCCACCAAACATCTGCAAATAAGCCCAGGAGAACAAAGAGGGCTCTCAGGGTCCTGAATGATAACTTTGATGTGTTTTGGATTTTTGAAAGAAGTGTTTGTCCAGAGAAGGATGAAGGCTGGACAGACGTAATGCAGCTGCGAATTTCCAGGGAGGTTTGATGCATTGCAGTTGTAGGCTGGAGAGGAGAACAAGGTGGTGCCACAGAGATCAAGATTAAAGGTCTTGGAGCTGTTTAGTTTGGCTGGGATTCATTGCCAACATGAATGAATACTTCTGTTTATTTTAACAGTTCTAGCTATGCTCTGTTTATGGCTCTAATATTTCACTAACATTATTTCCTCCCTTCTGTTCAACACTCCTTCCCATCCTCTTCTTTTACCTCCTTTCTCTTTAACAGCTCACAGGGCACTTTTTCCATTTACTTTTATTTCCCAAACACTACCTTTGCCATTTTCTGTCACAGCAGAATCTCTAAGTCAATAAAGAGATCTCGTGTATGAGGTCAAATTACAGCAGTCAGTGTAAAAATTGTTCAAGTCAGGGGTTAGTGAATGAAACCCTTTCTCAGCTCATAAATAAATTATTATGACAGTTTTCTGGTTGGCTTCCCC